>JARHVA010007760.1:500000-612572 GCA_037957365.1 Torreya grandis | reverse complement strand
TATCATATTTTGTATTAAACACCTAATAGTGTATTTTTCACCACTAATTATCTTACATAAATTATCTTCACATAAGTGGCTCTTTATCATACTCTCTCCTAACACTAGTCTTACACTAATTACACACATAACTAGGAAGGATAACTACATGCATTCTAATCCCTCTTCAAAGTATTATAACATATGTTGTGCTTAGCCACTTAGTAGGGGGCTGTTGAGGTCAAATCAACCCATCCTTTCAAAACCCAATTTTCCATATCACATTGGTATAAACAGTGTAATCTAGGGTTTTCATTTAAGGATAAGGAATATATAATTGTTTGGGTATGTATTAATAAATATGAATATATAATATGTTTATAATCATATTTTCAATGATTCCAATTATCAAAAACATATACAAACCCTATGAATGAACCCCATAGAGCACATAAAAATTTGGCCATTAAAAAAATCCATCTAGCACATCATTCATCTTAGTAGGTTCTATAATCTATTTTTTAATATAAGTCAACACATATATCTTGGAGATATTTTGGACAAATTTACACTATCATAGACATAAACATAGCCTAAAATATAAGTGATCTATCTTCTAGGTCATTTTCATAAATAATAAATCACAATAAATTAAATATACTCTATTATTACAATTAGATTTTTGTTAAGATAGACATTTACTTTATATATATATAATGTGATCAGGTAAAATCCAAGTTTTACAGGGACCTATAACCACCAGAGTATGATAAAAGAGTATCAATAATCCATCAATAGGGCAGAGAAACCAAAACACAAAAGTTTATAGAATTATAATGAAAACCAAAATAAGAAATCAAAATAGAACTAGGAAGAACGTCCCTCCTAAGGGTCTTCAGCATCTATAGTATCCTTCACTAGAATGATCTATTTTTCCTTTGATATTTTTTCTTGAGTGTGGTTCTTAGGTCCTTTATCGACTTCTTTGGAGAAGATCATTTTGGGGCACTTTTATACTTTAGCCTACATGAGGGATTACTCAGGGGGGACCCCCTTGGGGGAGCCCTCAGGAGGGGATTTTAAAAAATTTGGTGATTGAAAGGTAGGTGAATGCATGGGATATGTAGAAAGGATGAATTCATAAACTTTGTGTTCAACCTACATATGGATTGAATTCTAGTCTTGGACGAGTTTGGCCAGACCCAACCCTACTTATTGAACCTTCAAGTTTAAATTCACAAGATGTAGTTTGTTATTTTCTAGTTCATCCATGATGATGGTTTTTCCTTTCTAATATATCTTGTAGGGGTACCTATTTATAGTGAAATAGGTTTCAGTTTGGGAATAAATAATTTAAGGGGGAGATCATTAGGGGGACTTTGATAAACTATCCTAGGGGTGTGATCAGAGAGCTAGTAGGATCCCTTGATGGATTCCTCTATTGGGGGGTCCCCCTAGGAGTCCTTCTTGGAGGAGGAAACCCTAGAGGGACCTCCCGACCATAGAGAGCTTGGCCATGTTTAACTATAAGGAGAATCAAACCTTGGTGAAGGATGGGATTTGTGTCATTCACTTGGTGCAGAATGATGGTACTCTTAACATGCTTTAGTAGAAAGTATGATAGACTAATTTTATATCCAATGAAATTATTAAGAAGTAAAAAATGGTAATTTTACTATATACATGATTAAACTCAATGTTTTATATTATTTATAACACTAAATCCAAAATTAGTTAAAACATATTGGTGAACCCAATCCTTTTCCTTAATATCGAAACCCCTAAGTTTCTTTTATTTTTCCTATGATTTTATAATTTTATATTCACATCTAATTTTTAGATATGATTTTTGAATAAATATCATATGCGATATTTTTTTATCATTGTTACAATCCTTTAAACCTTATTTTTACCTATTATTATCCTTAGATTATACCAAAGCCTATGTTTCCTTTAGGTATTTCACTATATCTTCTTAGGGTTTTAAAATTTTGTGTGAAGGTTTCATGTGTTTGTGTGTGTGTGTGATCTCCACATGTAATTCATCTAATCACATCATGGATATAATGGATATACATAGTTTATACTTTATAATTCAAGTTATGATAGTTATATTTACATGTTTTCCTAAGTAATGTAATATTTTTTACAATTATGTAATGAAATGGGTCAAAATCATGTGCAATAAAAATAATATGAAATTACTAAAGATTAATATTTATCTCTCTTTAGCACTTACTATTATATAAATATCCAAATATATATATGCTTAAAGTTACTAATAGATGTCAAAGAGCATGTATGACTCATTTTGTTCCTCCTTCACCTAGACCTCAAGATCATGCTAGCTACTATCCCATTCCTATTATTCATCCAAGGCTTATATTGGGTTCTAAAATTAAAAGAAAAAAGGCAGGGTGATCCTCCATGCACATAAAAATGAAGGTATTCAAAATTTTCCTCCTCATCTCCCTCCACCTTCCACATAACAAGATAATTCAACTGAAGGGTATGTTATCATTAATCAACTTAAGAATACCGAAGCTAAATTATTTATCTTAGAGTAACTTAAATGGTCAACTATCTATATGGATATATTATTTTCATCATTATGTGACATGGATATACCAAATGATGCATAACCATATTAATTTGTATCCATGTTTAATACATTTAAAAATAATTATGATAATATATATTTGAAAGGATGACTTATTTTCTCGATAAATTATAAATCAAAATCTCCCATTGCTCATTCAAGTTAAAATTAAAAATATAGGAGTGAAACATGCATTGATAGATAATGGATCAAGATTAAACAAATGAAATATCACTTTTTACAAACATCAATTGTGAATATATACTATAATTATAAATTATATTAAAAAAATTAGAAGCTTTGGGAATGTTCCCAACCATGTGTAAGGATCAGTTAATTTACATATCATAGTATGCCCCAAGACATTATTTTATATGTCTAATGTGATGCCTAATAACTTAAGTTATAACCCAATATTAGCTAGACCATAGATACATGCAATGGAATTTTTACCTTCTAATTTACATTGGTGCATCATATTTATCCTTAAATATGTTTATATGCATGTTTTTAGACAACAAACCTTTAAATTTTTACAAAATAGTAGAATGAAATAATGGACTTACTCCACAATATTATGGTTTTTAGTATAATATATTACCTCCATAATATATCATACCACCAAATAATATACATACATATGAAATTGTTGAGTCAATCAAATATAACAAAAAAGAGCCAACTATACATGAATCAATCCATTAAAAGATAATAAAGCACACATAATAAGATAAGTTATCATATCTTCCATTATTATTAAAGTAGAGGATCCAAATCAGGTATTTATGGAATAATATGATATTTATTATGGTATTAATGGCATCCTAGATAACATAGATTACTATATATCCCATCAAAACTTTACACTCATTGGTCTAATATATTATAGAGATGATTCTAGAATAATAAGCAACATGAAATTGGGTAAGGTAAAGGAAATTATTTCATATAACCATAATTATAAAATTGAAAATAATTATTTCAATATAAGTGAACAAATATAGACTTTAATGATAAGTGATCCATAAAATCATTTTTTTTGTCAAATATATCAAAATTATATAACAAGTGTCAAAGTAAATTGCATTCTTCATTACAGGTGTATATCATGCATTTATAATAGATTTAGTAAAAAATGTAATTCTCATTGATATTAAACCAAATATGAAATAACAAATTACTAATACACAAGATATACTAAGTAATATACTATATATGTTACTTGATAGGCATTTAGTGGATCTATTGACAACCTGACATAGAGTTATAATTAGATTATCAACTCAAGAAGGAAATTAATCTTACAATTACCACATAGTAACTAGACATGAAATGAATACTTTTGTGGCATTATAAAAAAATATTCATAATTATAAAGATTAAGGTATTATCATAGTGACTCAGATATAAAATAAACCACCAGTGGTGTTTTTCAATAAGAACTTATCTATAAAAAGAGCATATATAGAGTTTAAGCATACATGATATGACATCTTAAATATTTAAATATACATTAAGGGTAACTATCAATTATATATTTGGATTTATGTGGAATAAGGAAAAAACACATGAAATATAACAAATTCACAATATTTGGGTCTTAACATAGATGAATTAAAACATAATATACATTTTGAGTATCAATTGTACATATTAAATTACTAGACACTTAATTGCATTATGGGATAAACTTAGAAAAAGATGGTGACAAAAAATTTAGGCTATAGTTGACATTCCAAATATATACATATATTTTTCCTATTAAGGATGTACAATAAAATTTCGATATGCTTGAAACAATGAGGACTAAAATCTAAAGGAATCAAATACAAGTGAAAAACAATTATCACATCAGAGTGATCATGAGACGTCATACATCATTGAATACAAATGTAATAATTATGCATAATAATTTACAATGATAAAAGGAATGGGAAATTTTATTGACATATATAAGTATCGCGATGATTACAATGATAATATGTGAGAATTTGATGAGATTATATACCTAGAGTTTAATAATATATCACAAAAGCATTCACAAAAGTTTATAGATCCATTACATGTCATTTTATGCCTTTTAAATTCACATAATTCATAATTTAGATTCAAATATATTTAAAATATAAAAAAAATAAAAATAAAAAATAAATAAAAAATAAAAATCTAGGACTTGTGCATGACATGTATTTCATGTTTACATGATTTATCACATATGGTAGATTATATATCAAATTTTTATCTACACATGTTTAATGGTATACATGAGTGGGATTTAGGACATTTAGGTTTTATATGACATGGAATTACATATTTAGGAGTTTCCTACATGCAAAAACTACCTTTTCTACATTTGGGGCATACTTAGACTAAGGCCATATTGGTATATCTTTACATAGGTTACATCTTTTTATGATCATTCCATTGATCATGTTGAGAAATTTTACACTAATTACACATGGATTACTCTCATAAATACTAATTATAGTAATATTTTCTTTAGATTCTATATTTCTATATATGTTATGATGCCATATATTGATTTTTTACATTATCCTTATTTGTTCTATACATTTTTTATTACATGTTGTAATACTTAATTTTGTATTATTATGAGATTATTTCTATATTTGACTCATTATCTACATGAAATTATGTGATCCTTGAGTTTGTATTACATTGTGTGAATTTTTCTTTGTATGTCTTTTTTTTACTCTACAAAACATTGGGTGCTCATTATGTGACTTACTTTTTACATGACACTAGCTCTATGTGATTTTGTGTGTTCATTGTGTGACTTTATTTATGTTTGAACCTTAATTTGTGTGACATTTCATATTCATTATATGACTCTCTAGTCAATTTGAATTTATGTGTTATTATGTGTGCTTATATGATTACTTGTGTGTTTCATGGCCATGATAATGCATGTGAATCTATTTACTTTGTGTGGATATATATATATGATTTTATGTTGATATTATTATGCCATGATCTATGTCATGCATTCTTATTGTTGTGTTTGAAGCCATGATACTCATATATATGTGTTTGAATCTATGATATTCATATATCTTATACATAGTTAATACTCAATGTTTCGATGCTCATTTCTATATTGTTTAATGTAATATCCATTGCTTATTTATATATCTATCTTCACATGACACTTATATATCTTAAGACACATGTTTCATATATTATTAGATGATATAATATTATTATGATGACATAATATAATTTTATAGCACATGTTCTACATGTTTACATATTTTTATAGATACATGATTCATATAACAATTTTCATTGGAGATAATAAATTCATAGAATACATACATCACATCAATAGGGGGGAATACACATTAGTATTGTCTTATGATACCATGCCCTTTACACAAATATATTCAAATTTTAGACACATAAATTTTATATATTTGGGTGTAAATTATTTTAGAGTGGCATAGGTTTACATGTTATTTGGTTTATGCATAGTATGATATATTTGACACAAATTGGGGGAATGTGCATTGAATATGCCAAATAATCTAAAATATTACGAGTGATATTTGACATAATTAATGATATTATTACAAAAATTATAGGACTCAAAGTATATAGTTTATAATATTGGGGGCATATGCAAACAAACTTTTTATATATCTAGGCATAGGTTATATGACTTAGATTAAACACAATATTAAATTGTAGATATATGGAAGGCATATGTGAGAAATTATACAACATTATTTATTCAATCTATACTTAGTTATACCTATATTCTTAGATTAAATCATATAATATGTTTATATTGGATGATTTAGAAAATCTTACTTAGATTATTAGATTTTTTGGAACCCATTGTGGGTCCCATTCACATTAAGTATAATGAGTAGTGTGGTTGAGGTTCTATATGATTAAAATTCTAAGCACTCCTTTATCTTAAATTAGGTATTGGGCATTTTAAACTCAACCCATGTTTTTAACACAAACAACCCCAGGGGTCATAATCACCATATTCTCCACTTTTTTCATAAGACAACTTAGTTCACATGCATATAGGTGTATTCATCCCTTGTTATTTAATTTAAAATATGTTTAATATTTTTAATTATATATCAGGTAAAATGGGTTTTACCAGAGCTATAAAATGGGTACAAGAATGGGTTTAAATAGAATCCAAAACTTGAGAAAACTATGGGTTTATATTTTTACTTATATTTTATATAATAAGTGATAATTAATTTATAAAAGATTCATTTAAAGTGTTGTATGGATTAATCAAAACACTCAATACCTACTTGGAAACACCTACGATGGTTATACTTGTGGGTCTCCCTATATCCTTATAATCTAGCACTTCCATTACTAAAATATAAGGAGGGTAAATGTAGACACTCGTATTTGGTATTAAACACTTGAAAATGTCATATTTTACCATGATTTAGTATACATAACTTATGAAAACATAGTTGAATCTTTATCACACTCTTTCCAAACCATTCTCTTATATATTATCCTAACTTTCCCAAATTTTTATTGACAAGATTTCTCTAGTCTCTGCCTAAAAATATTATTATCTTAATCAAGATATCTCTTGAGCTCATATCATTATTTTTTTATTTATATTTAATTTTGAGCATATTCAAGTGGATTTATCTACCATAGTTTTATACCTTAGTTGGACTTATTTGAATGCATCAAACTATATGTTTTTCATGTCAATTTAAGGGTAAATCACCGAAAGAGTCATATATTTATGCAAAACTAGCCTAAGCATGTTTATTATTTATAAATCACTTATCTATCACTATAAAACATATGCACATTGAGAGTAACTACAATAAACACTATACATTTGAAACCCATCAAAGAAACATGCCTTGATCCAAGACTAAATACCATTGTAAGGTCAAAATAATATGATTTCATGTGTTTAAATCCATACATAGGATTACACACAATTTTAGTACTACATTTATTACAAACACACATTTAGGTGGGATAATTGTGTGTGGTTTGAGATGTATTCTTTGAGTCAAAATGTACATAGTGTTTAGCCACTCAGTATAGTGTGGTTAAGGTCATCTCAAATCATCCTATATAGTCCCTTTTTCCATGTCACATTGGTCTTAATAGTGTAAGTTATGGTTTGAAATAAAAGATAAGGAAAATAAAGATATTCACACAGGTCTTAAAAAATATTAATATATAAGATCTATTTATAAATGTAGGATTGTTAATCCCAACTATAATATATCTATGTGGACCCCTTAAGAAATCCATCAAAGTTTGTTAAAATTCAGCTAGTACATGCATCCATATAGCATTGGACTTGTCCTTTTAGGTTTCATAATATATTTCCTTATCTAAGTCAACAAAAATCCCTTATAGAGATTTTTTTAATGATTTTACACTTTCAAAAATGTACATAGATCCTAAATAAGATAGGAAATCTATATTATATGTCATTTCCATAGATAGTAAATTTTAATAAATCATTTAAATATTTTTTAGCAATAATATTTTATTAATATAGACATATATTATACTATATGATTAGACTTAAATTTTTGGCTTATTTAGACCACCGAATCCAAAATACTTTAAATAGTGTATTGTGTAAATTTCCAAGTATGCACATTCAACTATTTTTTCTTGTATTTGTTGTTAATGATTAATGAAGATAAGGTAGTTAATGATTCTTGTGTGTGACCTATATTGAATAGGATTTTATAGTGGGTTAATGTGTGATGCACAACCCCATTATATGTTTTCATTAATTATGTTAATGTTATTAATGGTAGGGTGTCTCATTGTCTCATGTATGGTTTAGATGAGTGACTATTCTTAGGGTTAAGTAATATTATAGCGCGATTGAGATTATTTAAGTCTTGAATTTTTTAGGGTTTATGTGATATTTGAGGTATCCTATTACACCTAAATATTTTGAATCCTTTTTTAGGACCCTATTTTTTCTTGGATTAAGGATATAAATGATGGATCATGTCACATTAGAGTACATAGAGGCATATTTATAGTCTATATATGTTAAGTTTTATAATAAATCACTAGGTTATGGTGATATGAACGCATAAGGGTGGCTAGGCAAGGAAATATATGGTTACCTATAGATGATTCTTTAGTGCAATTATCTAGAGCACATTTATACATGGCTATTTGAATATGCACATGATCAAAGTATAAATGTAGGAAGGTGGAAAGTTGTCCAAAATGAGTAGAAAAAATAAGATGAAAGAAAGCGATAAGGTATGGAAATGTATTAATTATGTGTCTATAAAGGAATGTTGAATAAATACATAATGAAATTTTCATTACCAACATATACCTTCCTAGAGGAGGTTGATTTTCATTTTTTATGCAAGCCAAAGGAGAATTGATTGAGATCATACCACTCAAGATAAATATGATGGATTTTTTTTTCAATTGAAAATATGACAATAGAAGGCTAAAGGACGTTATTTGTGGGCTAGGTGGTGATAAATTTAGAAGAATGGGAAATCAATGTATATAAATAGATTGGGTGAAATATCCAAGGGAAGATGGAATTCCTAAAGAAATAGAACTAAAACTGAGAGCTTATATTGAGAATATGAGTAACATGCTAACCCCTTAGGATCCCAAGGAGAAGGAATGACCAAGTAATATGTATGAAAAGAAGACTAAAATGATAAGGAGAGGATAATATATTAGTTCATAAAAATTATAATTGTATTCTAACTAGAAAGGATAAATCTGTAGTGATGAATCTAAGAGTGATAAAATGTTTGATAAGGAATGGATTCCATAAGAGGGAGTGGAATGAGAACTAGTAAACGCAGTTCTAAACTTGTTTAAAGTTCAAATTCATGAATATGTTGATCAATCAAAATTAAAAAAATAAGATGCATTTTAAATGATAAGGATAAAGAAGTTTTTGATAAGCTAGGAGAAGAATTATATAGTAATATAGTGGACACCATTAGATTTAACTAAATGTAATTTAAAAGTTGAATAAAAGACAAACTAGTCAATTAGTGGATAGTGTAGTAGTTGTGATGTTTATAGTATGAGAAACATAAGATATATTAAGTAACATGAAAAAAAATCATACCACACAAACAAATTCTCTTTTGGGGGTTTTAGTTCCAATAGTGATAAGTTAAATGGTGAATGGGTGAACACAACTAAGTGTGGGAGGAGGAAACACCATAAAACATATTTTATAATGTATTAGTAAAATTACTAGAATATAGAATAATAGAGGATGTGGAGAAGCAAATTAATAAGTGTGAAATTTCATGGCATGTGAAAGGAATCAATTCACCAAATAGAAAGTGTATTCATTGTGTAACTATATTAAGGGATAGATAACATAGTTTGTATAATAAGTATGATCCTAGCTAGCATACAATATATTATTATGAGATAAAGAAGGATTTTTTAAGGATTTTCATATTCCAGATTTATAGTAACAAATAATTATTTATCTAAAGGAAATTAATATTATTTATTAGAATGTTTTAATGTAACTAATTCACAATTAAAGGATGTACTATCCAAAATATTTTAAAACATACACCCATTAAACCACGTGCAATATTTTATGTGTGGAATGTTGACATTATTCAAGATACATTTTAAAATAATTAAATCAATAATTATTTATATTTTTTAATAAGTGTAAAATAGAGAGTGTTGGAAAGTCCCCCAACCTATAATAGAGGAGAAAAAATATATATCAAAGAACACTTTCAATGAACACCTCTACTAATGGCATCCAAGGACAAAAACACAAAATAGGCAGGGTCTACTAATAAGATAAAACAATAGAGCTTGTGAAAGAAGTTAAACACAACAACAACAAAAACAACAACAACAACAACAACAACAATAAAAAGACAAAATCTATAAATAGGAACAAAACTAAAAATACTACTAAGACATTACTAAAACTTTTTTTATTTTATTATCTAAGGTTCAAGTTTAGTGGTTATTTATCTTTATTGCCTTTTCATTTCCTTTTTGAACTCACCATCATCTATTTACCTCCTTCACATGGATTAGGGAAAATAGGAATGGATAGTTATTGAGCATCTTGTGAAGAGTGATTTAATATTGGAGTCCTTGATAGTATAACTTATCCTTCATTAATGGGATTAAATGGAGATCAAGCCTTAGATACCTCACTATAATCCTTAACCATAGTCTCCCTACACGGATATAACAATTCCACAAGTGTTTCTAGGAAAAAATTTGGTATTTTTATTTCATCTTCATTGGGATTTGTCTCCACCTCAAAGTTTTATATTTTTCACTACTATTGTCATTAGGTTTGACTGTTATATACTATAATTATACATCTTTCCACCAAGTATTTCCTCTATTATGTTTTATTCTTGGTGAATCATTAATGAAGTGACTTTTAAGAAAACATTTGTGAAATTTGAAAGGGAGGCCTTATAGTTTATAGGCTAAACCCAAGTTATATTATTCTTAACCATTTCCACTTGAATTAAGAGTTCTTTAGAAAGATCAAAATATATAATAAATATGGCATAGGTAGAATGGCTCATTTCTTTTGTTAATAAATCCTCATACCAAAATTGTCTAATAATGCTACTAAAAGCTTTAAAAACAATAGTGTTCCAAAATTGAAAGGGTAGATTTGGAAATCAAATACATATTAGTTTTATGTTTAAAAAATTAGTATGGGGATTAAAATTTGGGGACCAAGGTTTTGACAATAACAAATCCTTGTCTTAATACTAGGAATAATTTAAAATAATGTCTTTATCTTTATGAAAATAAAAAATAACAATTTAAATACTTCTATCGTGGGGTTGGATTTCAATCTTATCTTTAACTAGAGTTTTCCAGTTGTTAGTGATCCATCCATAGAGATCTTGAAGGATAGGCCAAAAACCCTAAAACTTACATATCATTCCATGTCTGGCTAACAACTCTTCTAATTTTATGATCATATATAGCACCCTATTTTCAAAAATAATGGTAGGAATGGATTTATCTGGAGTTAAAAAAAGTGCACCCTTTTTTGAAGCTAAAACTATATAATAAGGGCACAAACCTATAGACTATCACTTCCAAATCACTATTGTTGCCTCTATCAACATAGGGCCAAAACCAAATGGGTGGGTAATTCCTTTAGGTATTTTGGACAATGAATAAAATGGTAAAGGATATTTTTTTATGGACCTATATTCATAGAAAAAGGGTTCAAATCACCTATTTTTAATTCCATTAGAACTATTTTTGACACCTATTACAAAATGTATGGCCCCTATGCATTTTTTATTTTACCTTCACCTGTAGCACCATATTACATTTCCCCTTTGGTAGGATATTAAACCACTGTATACATATAATATTTTAAAACTTTATCAATTATTGATGCTTTCTCTTTTAAAAGAAGCCATCTAGTCTCAATCTCTATAAGTCCATATCTTAAAGGGTACACTGAGAAAGGGGTGGGTAGACCATTTATTTTTCATAGGGTTTTGTCCCCTATACTACCACTTGATATCTATAGAACCTTATCTTATGTACTTTCATAATCCTTGCCTCCTCTCTGACACACTCATCTAAGCATTTAAATTCCTTAGTAAATTACTAAGCCTAAAACCCTTTTTGATAGTTTACATTACACTGTCTTCCTAAGATGATCTTGTATTTAAATTGTTAAAAACATGTTATGGTTCTAGGTTGGCTCTGGCTAACCTAAACTGAGACATAACTTGTTTTTATTAATTAATGATAAATATTCAATTGGGATGAACCTATGAAATAAATATTTGGAAAGGTTTAGGATAAGATTCAGGTATATATACACATTGATTTATATCATTTAAAATAAGAAAATAAGAAGAATAATATATTTTGCATTTGTTTATCCACCAATATACTTGAGGAGCATAGCTTATGGCTTCAATACTTTCTTTAGATATACATATCTTATCTTATGGATAAGTATTTTGGATGTATAGAGAAGTTGTGTAGCCTAGATCTAACTTATTCTTATTATCATTACATACCAAAATAACCTATTACAAAGCACCTTGGCCAAGGGAGATATTGAGGCTCGATGGGTTCATCTTCAAAGGTAAGTATTCATAACTTTTTTCCTCCTTTATAAGAGTAGATAGCTTTACATTTATACTTCTCTCACATGCATTAGGATTTTATCTATACATATATTAATTAGGATTCTCCTATGCATGTTTATTACCCTAACTTTGTGACATAGGATTTGGTGAGCACTAGATTAGACTTTGATTTGTATTTACTTTATGAATATGAAAACATAAGACCTAGATAGAGTTATTACATAGTAATGCTTGCCTAGATGCTTTGTAACCCTCTCTAGTGATGTTATTGTGGTAAGAGATCCCTTGGTTAAGTCTATCAAATCCAGCTTATTAATGATCCAAAATATATAATATATCAACCATGAAAAGTGTAAGTAATATTTATATTTTCTAAGCTAGGATTGATTAATAAATTACTTGTATTTTCCTTTTTATACATTCTAATGAAGCCAACATGAATCAAAACCTTGTAGGTTTTCTTTCATTATTTTATTTTATCATTATATTATACATTTATATTTTTGCAATATTTTATCTAACTTGGTACTATATTTATAATAGTTTGTGTACATGTTTAACACACAATCTCTTCAAATGACTCTATTCTGTCTATGCAAGTCTTCTCCAAATACATGTGACTAGATCGATCAACTTTGCATGGTTTTCTTATTTAATCCCATATTTTCATACATAGTCAAACAAGTCAAATATATTTTTAATTCTCTTCTTTCAACATATAGGTCTATAAACATAGTTGAGCCAATTGAGTCTATTTGCAACTTATTTTTCAATGTACAGGTTTTACAAACTCTGTCAAGCCAGATGACTCTATTAGTATAATTTTTGAGTTGAAACTTATGATTCAAAACATAAAATTTTTAAACATAAACATCTTAAAACCAACCAAGGTTTATTATTACCTACTATGTCATTTCATTTTTTCTTTTCTAGTAATTTTTTCACAAGTTTGTAGTCTGTAAAATTACAACCCTACAACAAACTAGGTCAACTAGTTTGACATAGTTATGTAGACTATTTTTTTATCTAGAAGACATAGTTGACATATTCAATTGTTTTCTTCTAGATCTTACTTCTGCCAAATAGTAGTGACCCAATAAATTCTATTCTACATTATTTGGATATAATGTTGCCTAAGTTGAATTTATACCCTTCACAATCAAAGAATTAATCTCTCTTTTCTAGTAATTAATTCACCCTTCTTTTTAGTTGCTTGAATACTTAAAGTAACAAACATAAATTAATTAGGTGGTTTTTCATATTAACAACTTATTCACACTATTTTTATCTTTTTCACACACTTTCAAATTATTTTACACATAAAAAACATTAAAATTTTGTATTTCCAAAGTCTACCTACTTAGATTTCATCACCAAGGTTTAAGATGACTTGGTTTTATGGCCAAGTATAAACACATGGTTGATGGTATATATTATAAAATATCCAAAAACCCTTATCATACAATATAGTGAAGTGAGGTGTTAGGTTTTAATACCAAGCCAATACCATCACCAATATATAACTCTTTCATCTTAAACTTCTTGAAACCATCTTTAGATTGATTTATATTTCCTTATTACATCTAACTTCCAATAACATTAAATTTAAACTTCATTATAACTTAAATAACACTTAGGAATGACTAATACGTTAGAATTTACTTTCCAATTTATGATTGTTCTTTTCTCCTTGTATTGCAAAACTTACATTAGCTAGAATTGGTGCAAGGTTTGTGTTATGTGTTCTAATTGATTCAATCACATCGATCCGATTTATTGTGTGATTAATTTAATGTGATTATATATTATTTTATAAAACCTTTATTTATCTTCAAAACACTTTCATCCTTATAGACATAATCTCTTATAGACTATTTAGAATAATTATCTATAATACACAGTCAACCTATATAATCGTGTCTTTTTATCTTCTTATTTCGTCCCCTATCTATACAATACATAGTCAACTTATCTATCTGTGTCTTATTTTTTTCCATGTTTTATGTTTAGTAGTACACAATTAACATATATGATTATGTCTTCTTTTTCTCTATTATGTTCCCTAGTTTATAGATCACAGTTGATTAGTTTCATTATGTATCTCATTACTTGATTTTGCTTTTCATCACCTCTTTGGCCTCATTTTCTCATAATGAATTTAATATTTGAGGATAATACATATTTGAATCTAACAAACATGATTAGATTTACCAATCTTGATAGGTTTCCAAAGTAACAACTTGTGGCTTTCACTTTAGATGAAAGAAATGTTCATGTTTCCACTCACACTAATAATTATGGGACTCCTCATTCATCCTCAATTTGTAATCCTTTATTATCCTTAGAATATGATCATGAATTCAAGTATACACCTAAAAATATTTTCTTCATTAATGAATTTACTCAACATACATGAAAGGATCCTTCAACCATTTATAATCTGATGATAGGTTCTTAAGTAGAAGAACCTTTCACCCTCTGCTACCATCAGTCATGGATTTGGGGGGTGATATTTTATTTACTTCTCACTCTTACTTATATTTTTAATTATTCTCACATAGTATATTATTTGTCTATTATCTCTTCAACCTCTATGCCAAGTATCTCCATTAAAATGGTAGGTTTAATCTCTAGCGGGACTTTTCCTAAGCCCTTCCTCCTTAACCATTATACTAGTGCTTCTTGTGATACAAATACTAATGATTCTACTAGTGCCTCTATTTCTACCAATTATTATCACACAACTAGTGAAATTCATGCCACTAATAGCAATACCAATGCTTCCCATGGTGAACACACTAGTCAAAATACTACCCAAACTCATCAAATTTTATTACAAGAACTCAATTAAATGAATACTTTTAAAAAAAATAACACAAATCAAATGATGTAGATGCAAAATCATCTCATTTACCTTCAAAATTGACCCCAATGGGTTTTATGGGTAGCCTAATTCCTCAACCACCCCTTATTAATAAAACAATCAAACATATCTAAAATAAACCTTTAGTCCCTAAAATTTCTAACATCGACATAGGAGGTATCACACCTACCATTAGTTACAACATATATAATGATACCACATTACATTTAAAAACATTCATTAATCTCTATAAATATTGGTTCAAACTTAATACCCTTGCTTCTATCAATATATTATCTAAAACACTCTTTGAAGATGATTTATATTGGTGCAATCAATTAAAAACCCATTCTATCACTAGCTTGGAATATATGGTTAATTTCCAAGTAAAAGAGTTTGAAAGTAGTGATTTCCCTAAGAATACATTAGCTCACTTCCTAAATTCTAAGCACCTTGAAACTAAAATGGCAAAAGATGTCAAAATATGGAAGAAATTATTAAATAAATATGATCGTAACATGGAAAATGACAATCTCTTTCATCTATTCACTAATGCTCTCTACCCCAAGTTACAATATCAGGTTAGGACTCTCCAATAACTTTAGAATAAGCCCTCAACCAAGATAAGTGACAATACTTTCTCATGCACTAATTTGAACCATCACAACCCACTATGGGTACTTGCATGCTTGTTAAAAACAAAAATCATCATGTTGTGAATTATGGTGTCACTGATACTTATGACACTATTCACAACATTCAAGCCATAGCTCCAAAAAAAACTATGGAGTATGCTCCCCCTCTAAACAATAATTTGAATTCTACATTTTTTGAAACAAACAACATTATTGCCCATAAACCATTATCCTAAGCTAAACTTCAAAATCATCTTCCAAGGCCTCTACCAAGATATCTTGACCCCACTTATCTAATGAAAACATGGTATCATCTAGAAAACGTTTGTTGGTTCCATGCAAGTTGGGGCCACTCTCATGAGACTTGTAAACAATTTCATAAATTTGCTATGGATTTTATTCTTGGCCAAAAAATTTATTCAAGTGCCAACAAACATATGGTATAGCCTTTAAATCACACAAAACACAAAATAAAAATTAGGCTTTAAATAAAGTTAATGGTCATCTTGATATATACAAACACCCTCTTCCTAATCATCAAGGTAGCAATGACAATCCTACTCCTTCCACAAATAATATTGAAAATTTTATATACCTCACTAATGAATAAAATGTGATAAATATGACTAACATGTGATGGGTAGTTGATTTTATTGATTCTAATCCAACACACACACACCAAACCCCTCACCTATTTTGAATAATTCAAGACTCTTCCCCATCTTATCTCATGGAGTTGGGACAATAGGACCTTATAACTTTCCAAGAACCACCTTCAACATCTCAACTAGACAATACCTCTCACACTATCTCTACTATTCACCCATCATCTACACACATTAAAAACATTCCCCAACCTTCCAATATTGTTTTTTTAACCTAATTATAATGAATACCTAAATTAACTATCCCACCTTCTAAAGATAATCGACCTATTTTCACTCCAACTACATCTTACCAACACAAGTTTTACTGCACTTCCAATCCTCCTTCATAGGAGCTCCTACAACATTATAAAAATCTATCTAGTAATACCCCCATAGGTTATAATGAATGGGACCACATTGTATAACTTTATCATCTTACATCTCAAATACCGTTCCTATAACTTATGTGAACTTCCCCCCATCATTACAACCATATGATACAATTTTTATTTGAAATGAACATCCATTGTCTTCACCTAGTATGATGCAAAACTACCTTATCTGGGTCCAAAGACAGTATAATAAAACAATATGAATAAATGTCCATACATGTAGATCAAATAATGGACACTTCTATTTCCCAAAATTTTCCTCACTTACATGATTCCAAATGAGATTCTACTTCATGCAGATGATCCTCCCTTATTTATTATCATCTACCTAGGTAATATCCAAGTTAAACTTGCCTTGATTGATGAGAGTTTAGGTACTTGCATTACCTCCATTGATTGTATTAAAACTCTTGGATATTTTGAGTGTAATATCAAGTCCACACATAGTATATATCAAGGTTACTATAGAATGAAAATGCCTCCTTTAGGTTGCATGTGGCTTCCTATTACCACCCCCCTATTATTGTCCATGTGAAATTCATGATCTTTAACTTTACCCTATTATAACATATTTCTTGGTAGACCTTGGACTCATCATATGAGGTTTTTCACCTCATTTGTGTGTTAATGCATCAAATTCCTCCATAATGATGTTATTTAAAATATTCAAGAATATATAAACCCTTAAAAGTTTGAACAATTATAAGAACATGGTGCCTTCAAAATTTACTACCCTTGAACCCTTACCTAGTATCCCATTTAGGGAATCTCAATGTTTCAATAGTCCTATCAATTCTACTTAAGGTTATAATCATCACCCCAAACTCATTGGGAACATACCACCTAACCTCCTAGATTTTGATGATGATGAGCCAGATGAGAGTAGCCTCATAATCAAAACTTATGATATGTTCCCTCATCTCATCACCTATATTTCTACCATCCTTAAATCCTCACTCTCATCATCCTCCTATTGATGTTATACATGTGGTCTTAACCAAGACTAGACATTTTATTTATCATGTGACTTTAAAATAAATATCATACCTACCTATACCATTGAATTGTATACACTTGATTATGATTATGGTTATGTTTTAGATGATCCATTTATAGGACTTGTCTAGGTTAGACATCTCAAGATTATTTTATATCATACTTATTTATTTCAATCTTTCCATTCATCTTATCATATTCTTTCTTTCATAGTGCCTAACTATAGTATTCTTCCTTATTTTCATAGGGTAGAGATGGAGTGATTGCATGGTATGTCTCTAGTTTAGGTATATTCTCTTATAATCATCTTCATGGATAATTCCATGACTAAGCCTAACCATTTTTATTAATACTAAGATCATTCTAAGTTTTTTTCCCCAAAAATGCCCACTACTCTTAATCACTATGCACATCATGCCCCACCCTCAGTTGAGAATATTATAGCTCCTACTCCCACTCTACCTTTAGCTAAGCCTCATCCTATGTTTGATTCTACTTTTCCTTTAGATTGACCCATCCTAGTCTCTATAATAGCCCTACCTTCCCTTGGAAATGGCCTTATTTCTTTGTCATAGCTTGATCCTATGCCTAGGCAATGGACCAATTAACCTTATTTTGATATTAAAATTTTTTATAGTAATTATAAAAGAGACTACCAATTATATTAGACTTCCCTAGCTTCCCCTTCTACCTCTTTCATTAGTATACCCCCAAAGTCTACTAAAAATCATATTTTTTGCTTTTATGGGATTGATAATCATTATTTCACCCATTTTTAGAATATTCAGTAATATATTGACACATTACATCCCTCCCTTGCTCATCATAAAGATAAAGATATACCTCCTCCCAAGTTGTTACCTAAGTATATCCCTAAAAATGGGGAGGTCTATTATCTTTAGAACTAGTGCAGTATCCATCATACTAATAATTTTCACATTCTCCAACAATACTTTCTTGATCACCTTATGATGATTCTTACACTTTCTATTCTTCTTTCCATAGGTCACCCACGTAATAAGTCCCCTCATTTACTTATGGATATTTTACCACCTATAACTCCTTCTCACTAGTGGTGCCACTTTCTTGTCCCACAAACACCATTTCTATTCTAACATCTATTCCTCTACTTGAGTATTATATGCATGAGATCCATCATGAGCATGATCCTTCAACTATGCCTACATTTTTTATTGAGGAGATTCAAATAGAGGTCTTAGCACATCTTTCCATGAGGATAGATGAGAATCTATCTACCATTAAGATCTATCTTCATAGAGATATTTTAGATGTCATGGATAAAATTTATGGTCAAAATTATCAATATTTATAAACATGTAATGGTGTTCCTTCACTTTTATTTTCATTATTATTTTTAATTAGACTTGTGATCCACTTTTATGTATCTTATAACATTTGACTATGTGTCAAATTTGATTTCACTTATCTATTTCACATGGATCTTTATATTATGTGTTGTGTTGTATATTTTTTCATTTGATTTCATATTTTCTTATGGATTATTTTCATTATTTTAATGATTGAATGCTTATATTAATGTTTTCATTTATTTTCTAGATGTCTTTGTATTTAATAATGATTTTTTTCTACCTTATGTCAATAATTTAGATAAATATTATTGTGACTTGGTTAAACCAACCTTGTTCCCTTTATTAATATTTATTTATCATTTGATTAGTTATGAAGAAAAACATCTCATTGTGATCTTATTTTTATGATCTACTTTGGATCTCCCTCTAGTCCCTTATCTCCTTTCACATACTAAGCATACATACGGTTGGAACTTGAGATTACATACTAGTCTATAGGTAACCCTAAGTGTTAAGTTAGACATATCACTTTATACTAAGATTCTTTTAACCAATTTTTAAGGCTAATTCATGTGTATCACTTTTATCACTCATTTTGGTTATTCAAAATTCTTATGGATGAGGAATCATAAAATCCAAATCATTTAAACGGAAGGAAATGATATAAAAGGCAACATACAATTTTAAAAGTCAAATCACATTAAAATATGTGATTCATAACAAAATTCATTTTTTCTAATCAAATCTCAAACTCCATAGTTGGCCTCATGATAGAGTCAAGGTCTATTGGGGTGAGGTAGGCTAGTAGACTAGGAAAGGAGAATAAAAACATATTTTCATGCTATCTAATTTCTCACACAAGTACCCAATATTAATAGTATATTGATGACTCTATAAGAAGTCCTAAGGAATGGGGAACATTTTTTGAGAAGGTAGGTCCATTTTAATTTTTTTTTTCATATAACTATTATGAGTTGATATTATTATCTCACCTATTTGCCTATCCAACTATTCAATTATTTTGAGCATGTATCCTTTGTATTTTAATGGTCACTATACTCTTAGTCTTTCTCTTATGCACCTAGTATGCCTCATGTTTTCTAAGGTCTTCTCACAGATGCCTATGTCATGATTTTTACATGTTCTCATTAATTAATAACATTCCTAATATTTCCCCTTGATGAATACTATTTTATGATTCAATCATTCCCCCTAGGGTTTCCATTTGTGAGTTAGTATGTAAGAACACAAATAATACCAAGCCCTCCTCATAAATTACCACATTATAAACATATTTTAAAATCATTAACACCATTGTTTCTAAATCATTGATGTTCCCTTTGTGAGTTGCAGTGTAAGATGATGGATAGGACCTTGCCCTCTTCCCAAATTATTCCAATACCCAACTCCTACTATAACCAAGTCACACTAAAATTATGTGCATCAAATTTGAAATATGTAGTGTTTGATTATGAGTTACACGTAATTTACATACTTCCCATCTTGATTTAGTATGTTTTATGCTTACTTCATTAGTCTTTCCCTTTTATCTTCTTATTTTTTGATTGCATATATGCTTACAACCATTTTATTAGATTTTTAATACTTCCCATCTTGAATTGGTGTGATTAATTTAATTTAATTTTATATTTTTGTCTTTCTTTTATACTTTTTAATGTGATTTAATATGATTGAATGACTTAATTTTTTTCATACCATTTGTTTTTCATGTGCCTTATATTTTATTACAATATTTTCATACTTTCCAAGGTGATATAACATGATTTTTATTTGTTTTAATCTGGTATAAATCTTTATATGGTCTAAAATAATTTGTTTCTTATTATCATCTTTTGTTATTACACATTTCCCATCATTATATAGTGTATTACATTTTTTTATTAATTATACTTTTCCAAATCATTTTTTTCCTTTTTATTTTTAACCATGCATGTGTATCATGTAATTCTAGAACATAAACCATACATCACATATTTCCCATATCATATACAACAAAAAACATGTGCTATAAAGGATATATATCCATGCATCCACATCCAAAACCCAATTACAAATCATGATATCAATACAAATGTCAACATCAAAATATATATATATATATATATATATTGATGTTACAACAAAAAAACATGTGCTATAAAGTATATATATCCATGCATCCACATCCAAAACCTAAGTACAAATCATGAGATCAATACAAATGTCAACATCAAATATATATATATATATATATATATATATTATTGGAAATATTGTCATTGATGTCAAAGGTTTAGCATTATTGGTGATAAAGGTCCCATTGCATTTAAAGTTGTTTGTAATAAATATATCCTGGCTAATATGAGTTAATATTTATTTAATATTAACAAATATATTTTTGGTTGCATATGAGACAAAAGAAGGGCTCATGGAGAAGTCGAAGAGCCACGGGGTAAAGACAAAAGAAGGATGGGATGCATTTTCCCATGAAGAGTCATTTTGGGGAATACCAAGAGTCACCAAGTGAAGACAAAATAGTAAGGGCGAATTTCTCATGAAGGGACACTTTAAGGAATACGAAAAGTCACCAAAGATAAGGACAAAAGTGGGAGGGACTTTTTTGGTCATGAAGGGTCACCACATGAATTTTCAAAGGCTTGAATATGAAGGGTCATCCAAGATTGGCACCATTTTCCATGAGGATTGAAAGGTCACAAAGGGGTAAGGCCAAAGGTCATTTAGAAAGCTATAAATAAAGGCTTGAGAAACCATTTGTAATATGAGAGTGAGGTTGATTTGATATTGTAATATCTAGCTTAGAAGAGCAATTGTGAGAGATGAATATGATTTGTATATATTATATCTATCTTAGAAGAGAAAAGGTGAGAGAGAGGAAGGAGAGGTTGTATTAATTTATCATTTGTTGAGATAACAACATTAAGAGATAGGTGTGTGGTATACACAAAGGGGTTGGTGCTCATGAATTGTTGCTATGTTGGTGCTCAGCAAAGCGGTTGGTGCTCATGAATTGTTGTTGGGTTGGTGCTCGGCAAAGGGGTTGGTGCTCCTGTGGATTGGTGCTCACGAATAGGTGTTAGGTTGGTGCTCGGCAAAGGGGTTTGAAGCTCCTGTGGGTTGGTGCTCATGAATTGTAGCTGAGGTTTGTACTTGGTAAAGGGGTATGATGCTCCTGTGGGTTTGTTCTCATGAATATATTTGAGATTGATTCGCCATGTTTTTCCCACATTGGGTTTCCACGTTATATTTGGTGTCTCTCTCTCTTGTGTGATGTTTATTGTATGAGTTTTATTGCATATCTTGAATGTTTGATTAAGTGGAATTTGATAGAGGGAAATTTTTATAAGATATATAATATACTGATTCACCTCCCCTCTCAGTATATTCCATGCTTTATATATATATATATATATATATATATATATATATATATATATATATATATATATCATGTCTTTTATACAATAAAAAATATAATAGCTATAAATCTAAGGCTAGGCTCCATCATGTCTATCTTGTAGACTAGCCACACTACTCATTAATGCATACAACCATCCCCTACAAAGACTACACTATAAAGAGGTATTTTGGGATCTCAATATAGAAACCTATCTCTATAGATTGTTCACCTAGGCCTATACCTATCCTATTTGGATGGTGGTTTCCATGTGCATGGCTCTCTATTATACTAAGGCCTATCAAGCATGTGCCTCTACTACTCTAACCCCTATCAATGGTTTTATCCCATCACCATGTGCCTATAGCTACTTTGAAGCCTCTCCCACTAGTCTAAACTAGCTTTCATGTGCTAAGTTAGATGGAAATTCAAGAACATCCAGAGTAGTAGGGTATATGGTGCCAACACCTCATCTAAAATGTCATGGTCTGTACTCATAACTAGAGTTCCACATCTAATCTCCTCTATCATAATATATAAAATCATCTATCTACCATAATAATAATACAAATAGTGTCCTATATAAAAAACATAAATCAAATTAAAACATTTTTCACTAGTGCTAGTGTTGTCAATCATGATCTCCCTATCTTCTCACCCATCTAGCACCTTTTTTTTATTACCTCCACACTGATGAAAACTCAAGATTAATGACTTGATCCCACCATGATAATATCCTTAAGGGTGCCTCTATATACCAACTATGTCTATGAAAAAATATTGGGTCCATTTATGCAATAGTTATCACCTACATCTCCTCACATCGATTATGTCTCCATCTTTGATGAGGAAGTAGTGGTCATTATTACCTTATTTATGGTGCCTATTATGCTCCTACATCCACATCCATCACATCTCCTCCTATTTTATCTTGTTATTGTGCTCAACCAACCCATGGTCTAACATGCCAAGGCCTAATCATCAATATATCCATAGGTACCCCTCTACCTCCTCTCCTTCTAGGCTCTCTAACATGTCATGCCCAATAAATTAGAACTACTAAAAGAACCAATAGATGGGGGAGTCCCAGATAACATAGTATGTGTTTCACTAGATTCAATGCCACCCATGAAGTGTAGAGGCCCATGATTTACACATGTGTTAACCCTATCACAATGGTCAACTAACTAAGCCAGGTGGCATTTATGTGAATGTTGGGATGCCACATAATCTCCCTTAATGGTATAATCTATAATTATAGAAAATGGGGCATGTCCCACATTACATGGTACCATATCTATTGAAATAGTTGAGTCAACCTATCATCTATCTCATTGAGTAACCTAGTTAATTGATACATGGGGAACCTCTCATATATCCATGCACTAATAAAAATCCTTAGTCCCATGGTCTTCTACCCTATAAAAAACATCCCATCCATATCATTCATGAAATGGACCTAGATGATAGCCCCAAAACCATAAAGTGCTTCTTGATCCAATATGGATTAGAATAAGGCTATCACATATAATAGTACCTTACTGTCTGACTTGTGACACTACACACGTGTTGTCATAGGCCATATCACCACCTTATAGATGTATGAAATTTATGAACTATAAAAATTAAATAAGCTCAATATCAACCCAAGGTGAATCCTATCTAATCATGTATCTCATTGGGATAATGGTCATCTCTCATCCTTTGAATCTGATGTATCAGTAATTATTATTGTCTCACCTATCAAAAGTCCAAGAAATTCATGGATGTCCTCTAGATTAATCTCCACTTCAATAATTCCCGTATCCACCTCCCATCATAAAGTGTTGTTAAATCATTCCCATGATCCTAGGAACATGACAGCAAGATCAATACTTAGAGGGATCAATTTCATCTCCAAGATGTTGTCAAAACCCAAGGTGACCAATTAAGCTTTATCCATGTTAGTTAAATGATATAATAGATATAGTAACCACAATGCATAAACAAGTCACATATATATTTATTGTCTCTAAATACTATTAAATAATAAAGGATGTATCATATCTTTTTCATAAATAACTAAAATGCATTATAAAAAATTTATAAATTTACTACTCAGCAGCTAGTTTGATTTAGTTTCTTATGTTTCCTTATTTTTATACATAATCATCACATTTTATACTAAATAAAACCTATTCTAATTTTTTAAAACACAATCATCCCATGTGATACTAAATCAACCCTTTTTCTTTTGTAGACACTTAATACGAGCCACAACTGGCTTCTGACTAGACTTCAGATTGATTCCTACCAACCATTACATATTAAGCCTAAGAATCACTAAATGTACCAAATTTGTTTTTACATAATTCATAGATTATTATAATTATGTTTAGGTATCCCTATTTTAGGTATTATACCATATGCAATAATAACCTCTCATGGATTAATCCCTAATCACTTTGTGGTATAATAATTGGCAATTTGGCCTATGGACCCATTAAATGGGGCACCTTATCAAATCTTAAAAGGTTAAAATACTAATAAAAATGGATCATATAATTAAACAATATTAAATTCTTAGTTTAATTATCTATTTGAACTTAATGAATATCTAAAAATGGAAATTCTAAAATTTAAAATATCAATCCTTTTCATAATTGCCTTTATGAGTTGTCAAGCTCTTCCAAAATATCTAATCTAAGAGCCATGCATAGTAATTAAAAATAATATATAAATGATAAATTTTAACTCAATTGGATTTAGTCTCAACTCACCTAGGTTTATTTTTAACCCATTCCATGTTTAAACTAAACCTTAACTCACCTTGGGTGAGAGTTAATTATTGAGGTTATAAATACAAGGCTATATACCTTCATTTATAAGCTTGGATATTGTAGAGTTATTATGCATAATTTTCTCCATAAGACTTATGCAAGTAGTTTTAACATGTCTAAAAATTAATTCAAGTCATAAAAAAAGGTGTCAAAGAGATAAGGAGCCAAACAAGCTTCATTTCTAAAGACTTCTTGATGCACAAGTTTAACAAGCCATTCCACAAGCCATTTAAAGCTCCATGGAAGGTAAAAGAGTTTTTTATTTTATGTTTTTATTGTGTTTTCATTTAGTTTTGTTATCTATGCTCTCCCTAATATCTGGGTTAGGAGTATAAGTGTTAGTGTGTGATTTTGATTTTCTTATTGGAATAAAACCATAATAACCTCCCTTCTTAGATTCCTTCTTGACATAGTGGCATGCCAGATGGGATAATGAATCTCACAAAACTTCTAAATATGCATTACAATCATCCTTTTATGATTTTTTACTCATTTTCCATTTGAATTTCACATTTTTTATCATATGACTTAAATGGAAAAATTACCCTAAAGAATGGTGGAATCACTCTACAGAATGGTAAAATCACTTTGCAGAATAATGAAATCACTCTGTAGAATGGCATAATCACTCTTAATGGAGGAATTACTTTTCATAATGATAGGATCACTCTGTATAATGGTAGGATTGCTCTACAAAATGTCAAAATTTCTCAAAATGGAAAGAACACTCTATAGAATGGTAGGATTACTCAAAATGGTAGGACTACTCTGAATAATTGTAGAATAACTCTATAGAATGATGAGATCACCTTGCATATTGGTGAAATCACTAGGCCATGAAGTGGCCAACTTCCAAAGGCTCATTTTGGGTCATATAGACTCCATTTTTAATGTTTTTTAAACCACATGTCCTTTCCTAAAATTTTAAAATATTCTATTAGTTCAACTTTAAATTGCATACATTTTTCATAAAATATAGAAAACCCCATAACACATTTTACAAGACCTAAAGGCCAAAATAAGACATTTAAAACAATATAAGTTACAAATTTCACATTTTAAAATTGTATTTTAAAGATTCTTTTGCTTAAGTGATTTGTACTTTTTAAAAAATTTCAATAAAAAATTCCAAGGGGATCAAAATTCATTGCATAATTTATTTTGGTGTCATAAAATGAACTCTCACATTATTTAAATACTCATAAGACTTTCATTTTCTACATTTTTTTGTTGAAAGTATTTTTTTAGAAAGATGAGTGACTTGTGTATGCTCTCCCCCCATCCCCTTTAGGGAACTTGGGTGATAAGAAAGCTCACTATTTACATTTGTTTTTATAGTCCAAAATCATGGAAATAAAGTTTATAAGGCTTTCCCTAAATCTACATGATTTGGGTGACACCAAAATAACATTAAATTCTTTATACTTGTCTTTATTTTTCATGCATTTTAGCTTATGAACAAGATTTCATCACCTTATAATGAGTTATCTAGGGAAGCTTTGAACTATGATTTCATCTCTCAACATAATTTCAACCCCACTTCATGGTGGGGTATATAAATTGAGGTTGACCCACTGGGATGCTTGTTTTGAGTGGTTAAAAAAAGCTCTATTATGGTACTTAGCCACTAAACATAGGGGCAACTTAGACATCACACTACACTGAGCAATTGATGGATGTAGTGGTTATGGAAAGGATAATACATTTTCACAACAATATGGTTGACATGGATACAAATGACATGATTATATCTCTAGTGTTAATCAAACTTGGGACCATCTATAAATGAATTAAAATTGATAGTTTAGACAACCCCACATGCCATTGGCATACTATTGATGAGGGTGAGTATCTTGAAGTTCCATGTCATAGTACAAACTATTGAGAAAAGAGGGAGTCTAAAAAAACTAATTTTTATGTGCTTTTAATTTTTATATTAACAACTTAAAATCCTCTCAAGAGAAATTATATTGATGTAATTTAACAATACAATGCAGCCTTGTGAGGTTTAAGATTTAGGAAGGTGTACTTAGGTGTTTATGTAATTTTAGTCTTTTTTACTTGTTTGGTATTGAATCAAAACTATTTTTTTGATATAACACATTAAAAATGAGTCTTTTTTTATGCATCACTCCTTTGTTTAAAGAGGAATTATGTTATCCATTTGATATCACACCTTTGCCTTAGTCATTTTTCAAACTTTTGTGTGTATGTGTCACTTGTTTGAAAGGGGCATCATTATGCTAGCTAATTAATTCCATTTTTTATGCCTTAGAGTCTTGAAACAAATCCATTTATCATACCTTTAGAGTATGATAATGCCATTATGTTTCTCCAATTATTTCAAAAACTTATTTCTTTGTCTCCAAAATTGCAATCTCAAAACCATATGTTAATTTTGGATTTATACCTAGTATGATCATGCCATTCATTATTGTCTATCTTCTTGTATATTTTGGGGATTCTAGTCTTATAAATCATGTTTTAAATTAGCCTTGACAAGTTAAAATCCAAACATTGATTGGTTTATATCTAGGCCTTTTGTAAGTTTGGCTTAGGTGTTCACCCTTCACATTTGGGTTGTGCAACTTAGGTTAAACTCTTACTCCATTCAAAGACTATTTGTGTACATAAATATTGGGAAATATCCTATCTTCCATGTTCCCAGTGTTCTATTTTTTTTCCAGATAATCAAATTATTCCAGATACCTAGTTTGTGTCAAAGTGTTTCAAATTTTTAAGATTAAATATCTTGCCTTTTATACCTTTTTGTTTAAATTATAGCTTTTGTGCCTTTTCCAAAATACCTAGTAATTCTCATTTTGAGCCTAGATTATGTGCCTTGTTTTCCAAAATACCTAGCAAACTTTGTTTATTTATACCTATATTAGACTTATTTCAAACACGTTGTACCTAAGTTTGGCATTTTAGTTTTACTTCATCCACTTGATATTTTTGTGTAAGACATTTGATGTTAGACATTTGACATTAGATTATTTTTACCAAGATTTTATCACTTACCTTTTTGAAGATACAAATCCATTCCGTAGACCAAGTTAGACTATGTTTTGATTATTTATCCTTTGGACCTTGTTTTTCAGAGTTTGTAGAAGTCTAGGCCTTTTTGTGAAAAAAATCATCATTGATTTAGATATGTATCGTTAAACTCATAGTAGAGACATGTATAATCTAGGTTATTATAATGTGGTCTCACAAATTAAATTTATTTAATACCCCTATAGTTATGATGTTATTTATGAGATAGGTCTTTATCCTCCTTTCATCACTCAATATGGAAAACAAAGCCTAGATCCTCAAGCATAGTATTTAGTGATAACTTCTTTGGGCAAATTAACATACCATGTTTACCCTTTAAATGATAATGGTACCAAATATCACACCTTTACCATTATCACTCCTTCAAATTTTATGAGCAACCAAGCACCATAGCATCTAAGGATTACCATTTTAGGACCTCATCTTTTAGTTTGTGTAAGTAACTAAGATTTACAATGACATACCATTACCATTATAGTACCTCATCCTTTGGATTACGACAATAACCAATATTTTTAATACCCTAACATTAACATTGTAGGACCTCATCCTTTGGCTTGTGATAATAACCAAGCTTCACCATGCCCTATTATTACCATTCTAGGACCATATCATTTGGCTTGTGAGAGTAACCAAGCTTCATAATTTCCTAGCATTAATATACCAAGACCTCATCCTTTATATCATAAAAATAACCAATATTCATAATACCCTACCATTACCATTATAGGACCTCATCCTTTGGCTTGTGATAGTAACCAAACTTTGTAAAGATCTACCATTACCATTTTAAGACCTCGTCATTTGGTTTGTGCAAGAAACCAAGCTTCAAAATTCCCTACCATTACTATATTAGGACCTCATCCTTTGAATCACAATAGCATCCAAGATTTATAATGCCCTACCATTACCATTCCATACCCTTCCAAGTATAGTTGCTCATTTCCCAAATAAAGTTGTGTAATTATGATTAGATGGGTTACAGTTACCATCCTATATTGACAACCAACCTTTGTTGATCCCATATTTGATAAAACTATTTATAAATAGATCATTATTCAACCACTTATCCTCCTTCATACATTTCCAACCCTATCCAACTTTATAAAATCAATGTCTATCATTGAGCCACAACATAACCAATAAGTACCTCTCAAATAAAACCAATCATTCAAAGACCAAGATGTGTTCAAAACTAGTATTTTAAAACTACTTGTAAATAAAGGCCAAGAAAACCAACCAATCTTAAATGTTTTTATTTAAATACCTATTTGTGATGAGTCAACCTATGATGGATCACCTTTTTATACTATTCATATTGTTAAGAAGTTTTACTCTGACAAGCCAGTCTTTATTGAGTAACTTATTAATGATTATAACATCCTTTAGTAAAATAATTATCTCCACCATTATGTTATTGTTAAAGAGTCTCCCTTTGACAAGTTAGTCTCTATGGATTTATCTCTTGAGCTTTTCTCCCTCATTTAGAAGTCTTAATTTGACAAGCCAGTCTCTTTGGAGTCCTTAATTGAGCCCATTTCTGAAGAGCCCATTATGGCATCAAAGGTTGTTAATTGTCCAATACCAAAAATTCAAGGAATCATTATAGCATCATCCACACTAGATGAATAATCAATATTGAAGTTAGGTTATATTATTGAATTGATATTATATTTATCATCAAAAATAGAATCAATATCCGTCTCTACATTGGATATAAAGTGCCTTGAGTGAGACAAATAAGAATACATTCACTGTTGTTACAATATTGGTTACACATGCCTTGGAAATTAATTTGAATAAATTTGTGATCCTTCCATGGTTTTTGAGGATGATTAATTTATCTTCAACACAAGTTCTCCTAGTATATTTTACAAGGATTGTGATGCCTCTTTCCATTCTATTAAAATTCCACATGAAATTAAAACCAACCAACATAGCCATTATATTGACATTACACCTCCCACAAATGTTGATTAGGATTGATAGAATCACACCTTATTGAAACACATCCATGGTGACATATCAATTACATAATATTAGGGGGACCAAAAATACATTCATGTAAAAGAATAAAAATCTCCTAGTGAAATGTTTTCAAAGGTGCTAAGGGACAATCAAATTCCAAACTTAGCATCTTATATTGAAAACTTTCTTAAGGAACTAGAAGATAATCAAAGTTAGAAGTTAATTTTCCTCAATGAAACCTTATCAAAGGTGATATGGGATAATCAATAAAAATTAATTGGTGAAAACCTCTTTGAGTCATCAATCACTAAGAATAATAATTATTCAATATTTAATAAAGACATTATTAAAGATAACATCAATACAACTTACAATATATAATCTAAGAATATGGTATCTACTCTCAAGCCCCAATAATAGAAAAATTTAGTGGTCCTATCAAGAACATATTCATAAGTATTTGTCCCTACCACAACCAAAATTATGTTGAATCTAGAATCATCAAAAATATGTGTGCTTGAATTTCTTGATCTTAATTTGTTACCTAACCATTATACATTCCCTATCTCCATTGCCAAATTAGACCTTTTATCCAATATTTATCCATATTTACCATCCCTATCCATACTTTCCTTTACATAGGATATGAATATATATTATCTTGAGGTTCTGAGGAAACATAATAAATGACCAACAAAGATCACAACAATATTTTTGGAGTCTAAATTTATAGTAGGTTCTTGACAAAGAAACTATTTAGAAGAGGTGTGGGCTAGAAATTTAAACATGATTGACTATTCTAGTTGTATCATTTGTTGATCAATATGTGCATCTATAAATTAGTAAGAAAAATAGAAACATTTACCTTGTCAAAACTATTTAATTTGTCATTTTAATTTTCCATTCATCTTGTCTTTATTTCATACCTTGCCATTTACCTTCCCTTATCACTTAGGGGCAACCCTATTATCACTATATCCAATTATCATAACATCACCATCATTGAATAATGACATATCATATTTCATCCTAATATAACTTCATTATTGACCAAAATTGTTTTTAAATTCCCCACCTAACCCTTTTTGCATTGGTTTCATTGGTTCTTCAAACATCTTCCATGAAGGGCTTCCGATCTAGTTTTAGAATTACATGTTCAAATGGTAGTATATGAAAGAAATATGATAGTGGATCTAGAAATTACATATTTTATTTACACTTGAATAATTTCATTAATTATAACCACCTTTGGGAGAATCAATATTCCACCTTGTGTTACTAATTATAACTGCCTATAGGCAAATTAGTACCACTGACCTATGTTATTGTTTACTAATTATAACTACTTATGGGAAAAATAGGAACAACACCTTTCCTATGCATTGCCAAATCACCTAACCACCTTTTGTGTAGGTATAACTACTGTGAATTGAGGTCCTATTAGGACTGTGTAGGCAACACTGAATTCACATTGAGGTTAACTCAGTCACCCTTCTCCATGCTCATTCCATTTTACAATCAAATTCATTCTCACTCTCTCTATTTTACTAGTTAGAAAATTTAGTATCTTGTCATTCTTGATCAAGTTGTAATACTTAAAAAACTCAATTTTTTTAGCATAATCTAGAAAATCCTTTAAAACATTCCAAATCAACCACTTTTTTGCCTTAAGGATTTTGGGACCCCTAGTTAATTCATAAGAACCCACTTGTAATTTAGTTTCCCCATCATTATTTGGCCTAAGCCTTATGCTCTCATCATTTTTCAAGTTTTTATATTGTATATTATGTATTTAAATTTAATACATTAATGATCACTTGGCTTAATCTCATAATGTTACCATTTTGTGAGTGGATTTGTATATTTCCTCTACAACACAATCATTTATTCTCAAACATCATTTTATTCTATCCCATATCTTGGGAGAAATACATTTGTCCTAAAGTGTATGTTGGACCTCAAATCCATGATATTATGCATGTAGCATCCACTTTCTTAGTGCATCTAGAATCATCTCAACTACCTCTTCCTTTTATTCTATTCCCACCCATTTTGTTTGTATGTTTCATTGTCTCTTATGACCTAGAGGTAAAATTTGTCATCTTTTTTGTTCTTTATTTGTGATAATATTATGATTAACCATTTTTTTCATTTGTTTTCTTTTGTTCTCATTATTTCCTTTTGTTCTATTTTTCTTTTGTATTTATTGGTCTTTTATCTTCCTATTTGTTTGTCTATTTGTTTTATTTCATTATTATAACTTGATTCAGTCTATATGCATGCATTGGGTGATTCCTTGAGCATTATTATTGAATCCATACATATTCATACATAAACATTATCATCATGGTTTATTTTATCATGTGATGGTATGCATCATTCTAGAAAACACCATGATGACTTAGCTAAAATATGCATAAGGATTGACACGTGATCTAATAAATAATAAAAAATAATAGGGATTCAGTTCATAAGCCCCTATTCTAGTTTTCCATATTACTCCCATCATTTTGCCATAAAATATAATCACTTTTGGGCAAATAATTATATATTAATCTATTTGGATGTTAATGATTATAACCACCTTTGGGAAAATAATTATCCTTCTTCTACCTAATTAGGGCACATTTTCATTGTGATAATGCTTATAACCACATTTGGGAAAATAATTAACCCCTATATCAATGACTATAACTACCTTTGGTTAAATCAACCTATTTATCTACCCAATTGGGTTGGTTCACCATGTCATTAATTATAACTGCATGTGTAGAACTCAATGATTTTTTACCACATTTAACCTTTTTTATCCCATCATTTCCTTCTTTTGAGGGATCCATCACCAAACTTATTTTTCAATTGATCCCTTGATAGGGCATCCAAATCTCATCCATTGTCATTGAAGCATTAGGCATACAAAACCTTTTTAATATTTGAGAAGATGTTACTATGCCTATAACTTGCAACACCTTTCTAAATAGAGGCAAACTATAGAGACCTAAAACTTGCCATAAATTTATTTTAATTGGACATTAGATTAATTCCTAGTAACCATTATAAATTAAGTCTAAGAATCATTAAATATCCCAAATTTGTTCACACATCATTCATAAAATGCTCAAAATCATGTTGGGGCATCCTATTTGAGGTATTATATCTTATGCAATAATAACCTCTCATAGATTCATCCCTAATCATCTTATGGCATAACAACTAGAATTTAGGCCTATGGACCCATTAAGTAGGGCCCTTTATCAAATATTGAAAGAGCTAAAATACTAATTACAATGAATCATATAATTAAATAAGATTAAATTCTTAATTAAATTATCTATTTACAATTAATGAATATATAAAAAAGAAAATTCTAAAATTAAAAATATCAAGCCTTTTCATCATTTCCTTTGATTTTTCAAGCTCTTCTAAAATATCCCAAAATATTTAATTTGTGAGCCATGCCTAGTAATTAAAATTCATAATTACATGATAAATTTTAACTCAATTGGAATTAGTATCAGCTCACTTAGGATTAGTTTGAACCCATTCCATGTCTAAACTCAACCTTAACTCACCTTGGGTGAGATTTAATTCTTGAAGACATAAATAGAAGGCCATACCCCTTCATTTCTAAGCTTGGATATTATAGGGTTACTATGTAGGATTTACTCCATAAGACTTATGAAAGTAGTGTTACCATGTCCAAATATTAAGCCAAGCCATCAAAGCCAAGGTGTCAAGGAGTGAAGGAGATAAGAAAGATTTATTATTAAAGAATTATTTATTTAAAAGCTAAGAAATCCAATCAACAAGCCATTTAGAGCTCTAAGAAAGGTAAGAGAATTGTTTCTTTTATTTTTTTTGTGCATTCATTTAAATTTGTTATCTATGTTCTCCCTAATATCTAGGCTAAGAGCGTAAGTGTTAGTGTATTATTTTTGTTTTCTTATTATAATAACACCATATTAACCTCCCTTATTAGAATCCTTGTTCACATCTTTTAGAATATATCAATTTGTTTGATACTAAATCAGCCCTTTCCTAGCTCTAGCATACTATATCAGCCCTTTGGTACACAATCAACCCTATTTAAAAAAATATATCAGCCACTTAATACCAAATGCATCTAGTAGAAGGTACAAATTTAGTCATCTTATCATTTTAGACTTATTTGACCCACTACTATGCAATCAACCACCCTTAGAAATACTATGTTAGCCCACTACTATGTAATTTGCCCCTTTTTTAATGTTTTCCTTATAAAATGAGTCAACTAGGTTGAATATATTCTTTTCTTCCAATTTTTTTTTAATAATTTACCATAAATGCCTTTGGAATTTATTGGGTTTATTTACTCTTACCAAGTACCTTGCTATGCCCTAGTCTACTTCAAAAATTCCTAGGGTCAGTTTCACTGCCTAGATTTTCCTACCAGCTAATTTTTTATATTCAGCTCAATTTTAAATAAAATTACTCTTTCTTTTTTCATTTTTTCTTACATGTGTTTCACTCACTATAGCCATCAAGTATCCTCCCCATCTTAGCTATCATCTCCTAACCATGGTTTCTCTTTAGTCTTGAACTAGATCTCTTAGAGCAATATTTTCAAAAATACTAAAAATAACAAATGAATTATTTTTACCCTATTTATATTTACTATTCAAAATTATTTACCTATCAAATATTTACCACTAGATTCTATATTATTCCCATATATTTGTTTCTATTAGCTCTTTTTTAGAACCAGAAGATGTTCTAAAATCTTGACATTTTAGAGAATATTTTCACATATTACATGTATTTTTTACAAAAAAATATTTTTTTCACTCTTTTCTACTAATTTATATAGGTTCACCTAATGTTCCCTACATTAGACACCTTCAAATTTTATTAATTTCATACCTTCTCTACAACACTAGGTTAAATAAAGGTATGTATTTTTCAATCTTGTCATTTTATTTATCTTACTTTATTATTATTGTAATTTAATAAGCTTTAGTGTTGTGTGTTGCTATGTTATTTTCTAAAAACACCATCCCATGCTGCACCTTCATGATACATGATGAAATTCAAGTGGTGTATATGTATACACATAATATTTCCAAACTTGATCAATTATTTATGTTTTTTATCTTATAGGAACTCATCGATTCTTAATATCTTTGAGTGCATGCCTTAAAGAGTATACCAAGAAAGGGGTGGGAAAACCATTGGTACTTCATAGGATTATTATCCTTTATACTAACACTTACTATCTACATAACCTTTTCCTATGTACTTCCCTAATCCTTGCCTCATATATCTCACACTCCAAGCATTTTACTACCTTCATTAGTACCTTCTTAATCCTAAAACCCTTTTTGATAGTTTACATTACACTATCAACCTAGGTTGACCCTTTATTAAAATTATTAAAATACGTTACAGGTCTAGGTTAGCTTTGGTTGACCTAGACTGGGCACCAACTTATTTTTATCAGTTAATGATATAATGTCAATTCGGTATACCATATTAGCTAAACTTTCAGAAAGGTTTAGGGTTAGATTCAACTCTATATACACATGCATTTATATAATTTAAAAGAAGACAATAATAATAATAATAATAATAATAATAATAATAATAATAATAATAATAATAATATATTGTGCATCTTTTGACCCACCATTATAATTGAGGAATATATCTTAGGGATTTAATACTTTCATTAGAGATACAGATATTGTCTTATAGATAAGTATTTTTGATGCATATAGAATTTTTGTAGCATAGAGCTCACTTATCCTTCTTATACTTACATACAACAATAATCTATTGAGAATAAAATTGGCTAAGGGAGAGACTGAGGCTTAATGGATTTATCTTAAAAGATAATTATTCCTAACTTTTTTCCTCCTTTATAATTATAGATAGATTTGAATTTATACTTCTCTCCCATGCATTAGGGTTTTACTATACATGTCTTAATTAGGATTCTCCTATGCATGTTTAATTTTTATGTTTATTACGTCCATTTTTTTCCACAATATTTGGTGAGCACTAAATTAAACTTTTCTTTACTTTGCATTTACTTTGTGAATATCCAAAAATAGGACCTAGATAAGGTTATTTCATAGTGTTGATTTACTATAGGCTTTGTAACCTTCTCTAGTGATGTTATTGTGGTAATATATCCCTTAGTTATGTATAGTAGATTCATCTTGGTCATGACCTCGAATATCTAATGTATTAACAATTAGAAGTGTAAGTAGGATTTATATTCATTGAGCTAGGATTGATTAATAGATAAGTTGCATTTCCATTTGTATTCATATATATTAATATAAAACTGGTTAAAATACCCTATTTTTAATTCCATAAGAACTAGTTTGGACACATCTATTAGAATGTATGGCCCCTATGCATTTTTGCTTTTACCTTCACCTATAGCACCATCTTATATTCCCCCTTCGATAAGATATGCAACCACCATTGAACCATCTTACATTTACTATATTATCCTTTTGACCATCTCTTAGGGTTTTCCCTAGTCTCAACATTTATTATTATTAAAGAGGATTCACATATAAATCCTATAAGAAATCTTAGAAACAAAGGAAGTGGGTATAAAATCAAATGGATGATAATATACCAATAGGATTTACCCATACAACACCAATAACCAAAGATATATAGTTTTTTATAGATAAAATAATTATTTACAATAATAAGGTTAATTATTCTAATACCCTCCCTTAAATGACTAAATTGGAAATAACTCCAATCTTATCTCAAAATTTTACAAATTTATCTTTACACAAAGGATTAGGCATTATACTAATTAATTGTTCAAAGGTAAGATAATAATAAAGACATATGTATTCATTATTAACTAATTTTTGGATGTAGTGGTGGTGAACCTCAATGTGTTTAGTCCTAGAATGGAAAAATATATTTTTCACCAGCTTTAAAACACTTTGGTTCTTATAGAAGATAGGTGTGGGTTTATGAAGTCAAAATTACATGGTGCACATGAATAAATCTTGGATCAAGTAAGATAGATCACACCTACACTTCTAATTGGGGTACACACTTTTAAAGTGGTATCATGACTAATATGAGGATCCACTAGACCTAATTAGGGGATCACTTGTATCATTTGTCACAACACATCATGTTAGGCAAGGTTTTAAAGCCTATAGTCTAACAAAATCACATAGCCCTAAAATAGTCCTATGGTTTCTATATTCACTTATGATAATAAGCAAGAAATTAAACTAATCTAATAATAAGGAAAATAAACTCATCTAGTGTTCACCAAAGCTTGTGGCATAAAGTAGGGGGTTAGAATAAAACAAGTAAATCACAACTAAACATGTATAAGATACATATACTCATGTCAATGTATATATAATCCTAATACATGTGAGAGAAGAATACATATTGCATTATCTATCTACTCTTATAAAGGAGAAATAAAGGTAGGAATACTTACCTTTGAAGAAAAACCTACCAAGTCTCAACCTCTCCCTTGGTCAATGGTAATCACAAGAGATTATTGTGGCTTGTAAAGACAACCAAGATAAATCAGCTCTAGGAAAAATATTTCTCCATAAGAAAATATCTAAGCTTCAAAATAAAGTATTAACCCCTAAAGATTTATTCCTTAAGTAGAATGGTTAATAAGCAAATGTTCATTCACACTTTTTTACTTAATTTAGCTTTCTTCTTAAATGGTAAGGTATGACATTATATATATAGTAATATCTCACCTTAAAGACTTTTGGATATGTCAATTATGCTAGGTCAACCAGGTTGATGTAACACATAATCAATATAATGCCTAAATTTTGTACTAGGTTAGATGAGATTCAAAGCAAAATGGAAAGGCAAAGTATCCCTAGAATAATCTAGGTCAACTAGGTTGACCTAGCCTACTAAATAGGTCAAAAGGGAAATAAGGTAATAAATGAGGGATAAAATATGATAAATGGTGGGAATAGATAGGAAAGAGATAAATAAGCTTAGGTCTAAATGTTTTAGGAGGCAAGAGTGTAGATATCAAGTGGCAAAAGGAACAACAATCTTACGAAGCACCAAAGGTCTACCCACCCCTTTCTTGGTGCACCCCTTAAGGCATGCACTCAGAAAGATTGATACTTGGTGGGTTTCTAAAAGATATAAAGTGTTAGTAATCAATAAAAGTGTGAAAATATTATGTGTATACATATGCCCCAATCGAATCTCATTATGTGTCACATAACTGCAACATGGGATGGTGCTTCAGGATAAAACATGATAACACACAATGTTGATGCTAAGTAAAGTGTAATAAGATGAAAATAAGATAAATGAAAGGAAATAATTGAAAAACACATACATTTAACTTACCTTAGTTCCATAGATAAATAATTAGAGTACAAGAGAGATGAAGGTGTTCAATGTAAAGCACACTAGGAAAATATGTAGAAATTAGTTCAAAAAATAGCCAAAAAATAGAAGATAGGCATATAGTGATGGAAGAGATAGATTTTAAGGAAAATTTGGAAATTTTAGGATTATTAAGTGAGGGTTTATAATATTTAAATCAAATAAATGACAAATGATATTTGAGAAAAGATTGGCAAATGAATGACAAAAGGACATAAAATAAATGACAAATGAGATTGGAAAGCATGTCAAATATAAATGGTAAAAAGGAATAACAATACAAGTTGAAGTGAAAAAAGATATGGAAGAAGGTAAAAAGTAAGCTCATGTAAGATAGGCATGAAATAATCAAGCATAAAGAAAAATATGAAAGAATGTCAAATGATATGTAAGTCAAGATGTAAGACAAACATGAAAAAGGCATACATAAATAAAAATAGGTAATAATAGAAAAAGGGGTGTAAACTCAGTTGTATATAATAGATGGGAAGCACAATAATGACAAATTAAAGAAAAGGGTGATCCATAGTTACTCAAACATGTTGTTTTGCTCTAAAGATAGATAAAACTGAAACAAAGTAGTGCTAGCATATTTTTAAGAGGTGAAGAAGAAGGAAATAAAGAAGAGGAAAAATAGATTTGGAATCATATTTTATCTATCAAGGAGGGAAATGAAATGGGTAAAGGGGATAATGAAGGAAAAACCAAGGTAGAGGAACTCTTTATCAAAGTCAAGACACTCAAATGAGATTTGTCAAAACAAGAGGATTGTCAACCTTAAGGACTCTAAAAAACTTCTCTTAGTTACACAAGTCTAAGGTCAACAAATGGAGTAAATAGATAATCCCATGAAGGCTATATGCATGAAAAGTGAAATGGACCTACCTTCCTACTCCTTAGGACCCCTTATAGAGCCATCAGTATACTATGAATATTAGGTACTTGTGTGAGAAAGTAGGTAACACTATAATATTTTTTTTTTAAATTCCCTATTCCAATATATTATCCTAACACACTCCAAAGGATTTCAACTCTATTTGAAACTGACTATGGAGTTTGAGCTTTGATTGGAGATAGGAAATGTGTTTTTAATCACATCTTTCAGTGTGGTTAGACTTTTAATATTTGTATGTTGCTTTTTATATGTCATTGTATTTTTTGTAAAATTATTGAATTTTAATTTTTTTTTTAAAATTCCTCCTCCATATGAATTTGGAAGACCAAACATTGGTGCTAAAGATGACTTTCATTTTAAAACTTTGGGACAAGGTTGATAAGAGAGAGAAAATCAAAGAGCATGGGGTCTAAGAGTCTCATAAATATATGTGAAATAAAAGTGATATCTTAAATTTGACCTTGTTTTATCCAAATTTGAAGGTGAAATAAATGTCAAAATCAAGAGGAAAATGACACATGTAACAAATTTGAATTTCTTCAAATTACCAAAAATGCGACAAAAGGCAAAAAAGAATACAATGATATCAAAGGTGTGATTCTTTATCATAACTCTATAGGATGTGAAGGAAAACAAACTAACATAGATTGTTTATAGATTTAATGTACCAAAAAAAGCAAAAGCTAATGTCTAAATAATAAGGATCACAAAGAACCTAAAAAAAAGGTAATTTTATGAGGAGGGTTGGGTTTTATTCAAGGTCTTACCAAGTAACTCACAAAAAGAAAGCCCAAGTGGCTCCAATAAGTATAAACTGAGGGAGAAAGTAAAAATATGGTGATTTAATGAGGAACTTCCAGGTTTTATCCATGATCTTATTCTACAACTCACAAAATAAAAACCTAGGGGGTACCAAAACAAGATTGACAAGTAACAAAAAGAGAAAGAAAAATTTGTAAAAGATGGTAGTTTTGTGAGGGACATTGGGTCCTATCTATGATCTTACGAATAAACTCACAAAAGAGAAACCCATGAGTGTGCCAAAAGAGAAATGTCAAATGAAAAAGAAAACTATGGTATATCAAGGAGTCAATGTTAAATAAAAGGGGGAAAATGATCATAAAGCTACTAAGGCAAATGATTATAGAAAAATAAAAAGAATAAAAGAGATATATAAGGGAAAAAATGAAAAAAATGCCAAATGTGATGTATAAGAAAGTTAAAAGAACATAAAAACAAAGAAACATGAGACAAAAAGAACAAGTAAGACCGATGGTAACATCTATACCAAAGATGAGCATGTGAAAGATAAGTCTATAAGCCTCAAACATTTTCTTGAAGATGAATGTGTTTATTATTATGAATTGTAGAATAAGAGTGGAAATCACAATATGCCACCAAGGGTAAGTGGATGTAGGGATGGGCATCGATAGATGCCCCAAAGTCTGAATGGATATATGGATGGGCATCACAAGATGCCCCAATATGTGAGTTAGAGAAAGGTGATATTGATCAATTAGAATGATTTGTATTGGGTTGGTAGGTGCATTTGGAAATAGGTAAATGTTTTGGTTTGGTAGATTTTATGGAGGTTTAATGTGTCATAATTTTTAGGATAATTATGAGAAGATAAAGGAGTACAATGTATGATATGCTTTGGCATAGGCATTTGGACTAGGTACTCTATTAGTTCATGTGATTTAAGAGGTTTAGGTTCAACGGATGCCATAATATGTTTAACATTATTCATGTTAGCTATAATTTCCTTATTGGTGTAGGAAGAAGGATCGATTGTGTTTTAAACAAAATTAGAAGATGAGGTGTGTTCATTAGGTTGGTGATGTTGATTTGGTTGTGGTTCATGCGATTTAATTTGAGAAGATTGAATATAGTCTAGATATGTTGTTTTGTGAGAATGTCAAGATTGAAATATGGACCAAGTAAGGAAGAAATAAGAAATTGGTGAAGATCATGACAAGACTCATCAGAATGACTTATAGTAACATGCCACCAATAAAAATTATCAGGATTGTAACATTTTGGAGGAGGTTTGGAAGGATCAAAACTCATGGGTTTAAACGGTGGTAATTTATCCTTAAGTTTTTATAATCTCAAGGGAGGGTGGGTTGGGGTAAAATTGGTTGAATTGAATGTTACATTTTGAGGTTGGGGAGACTTGGATGAGTGAAGGGTATGATAAGAAGATTGGAAAGATGCTTTATTATTTGTTTGAGATGGTTAAAATTGAGTCATAATAAATTCTTGTCTTTTTTCTTGGTTTAAGGATTATTCTAATGTTTGAGGTGAAACTATTTGAACTTTGTACTAAAGGGGAGGTTTAAGAGTAGTGAAAAATAGTTCTAAAAGAATATCATTCTTCATGTTATGGTCTACTTTATGACAAAGAAACTTCCATCGTTTGATGAAAGTATAAGCATATTCATTAGAAAATTACTTAGCATTGATAAAATGACTAAGGTAGTTTTTAGGAAGGTCATCATGTTATAATTACTTCACTAAATCATTGAATAAATCCATGAGTTATGAGATGTAATGTCTAGGAATTTGGTTGTACCCTTCAAGGGCATCACCAACAAAGGTTTTGGATAAGAGATTGGTGGTAGAAAAGGTGTTAGTTTGGATCCATTCCTTATAAATATTACCAAAAGACTTAAGAAAGATAGTGGGGTCCTTATTCCCATTATATGTGATAGTTGTGGAAATATTTCCAATATCTATGGATTTAATAAATGGAGCTAAAGGTTCATTTTGAAGACATTGAAGAATTTATTTATTCATTAGAGGTTAAGGGATGATATTCCCATTGGCATCTCTAATAAGAAGATGGAATTTTTTTTGATTTGGTTGAGACATGATGAATTTTTATGGTTGACTAATAATTTTTCTTGAGTGTTGTTTTATAGTCATAATTTGGGATTGATTGGAAGTTTACATGGTGTTCATTTGATTTATGACTTATGAAAGATGTTGAGTTGTATCAGTAGATGAATTAGTGTTTAAAGGATGGGTATTAGTATTGACAGGAATAGGATTATTAGTGTTGGTGGGAGGATAATTATTTTTAGGTGGAGGATTCCCAACATTTGTATTATTTGTCTTAAGTGTGGTAGAAGAATAAGGAAGCTTGGTGAAATCACCATCCTTCATATGAGTGTAGATAGTATTATCATCAATATTTTTGAATAATTGAGAACCATCTAAATTATCAATTTGATTAGTATGATGTTATAAATTATTAGAAAAATTGGATTGGGAGGAGGATTATGATGATGGATCTCAACTACATTTCATTGTGTAGTGAGAAGTTTAGGCTTAGGAGAAGGGGAAGGAAGAAATTAGATAGTTTCATCCAAAGTAATGAAATAAGTGAGGTTATTATCTAAGTATTTGATTATTTAATGTTATATAATAATATAATATTTCATCATGATGAAATAATATTAGATAAATACACAAATAAAATAGGAAGTGATAGAAAACAATACTAGGTTGACCTGGTTAGCCTAGTGCAAAATTAGGGACTATAAAATTGTACAGGGTCAACTAGGTCAACCTACTATAGTGAATAGAGGTTGATAGAAAATATGGAAAAGCATATAAATAGTGATAAGTTAACTAGCTTGACCTAGTGCAATGAAAAGGGGTTGAAAAATATGCTAGGTCAACAGGGTTGACCTAGTACAATAGACAGGGGTTGATTTCTTGTTTTACCTATATCTTTAGTTCTACTTATCTGTTTTACAAAATATAAAATGATCTGGATTAATGATGATGTAAGTAAGATGATAAATGTGATAGAAAATTATTAAATAACATATAAATAGGTCTACTAGGTATACCTAATTATTTATGTAGGGGTAGTTTTAAATATTACAAATTATGAAAGCAAAGTACAGAACAAAAAGATAAAAAAGAATTGAAATTGATCTAAATGGTTTAGATATGTAAATGAAGGATATTAATGATCAATAACCATAGATAAAATTTCCAAAAACTTGAAAAATGGGTTGAGCTAGTTGGCCAAGCAATACATGAACCTATAGAAAAAGTGCTTAAAACACACTAAGTCGACCTAGTCAACCTAGTTAACTAAACTAGAATTCTAATAATGCACTAGGTTAAAATAGTCAAAGTAGTAGTCTAAAAAATTAAAAATATATGCATATAGATAAATATATAGGTCGATAGAATCAATGCAGTAGGTTAAAATATATGATAAAAGTGCTGATAAAAAAGAATGAAAGTGAAATAAATCCTGCAAGGGTTTGTTTTCATATCAAGTTCACCAGAATATATTTAATCAAAATTAAATAGTGCACATGAATCAATCCTAGAATAGATAAGAAATATCGAACCTACACTTCTGGTTGGGGCACACACTTGTTAAGCAAGAGCATGACCAATATAAGGATATGCTAGACCCAATTAGGGGATCACTTGTATCATTTATCACAACACATCATGTTAGGCAAGGTTCCAAAGCCTATAGTCTAACACAATCACAAAAAAACACTAAAAGAGTCCTATGGTTTCTATATTCCCTTATGGTAATAAACAAAAAATTAAAGTAATCTAATAACAATAAAATTAAACTAATCTAGTGCTCACCAAAGCTTGTGGCACAAAGTAAGGGATTAGAATAAAATAAGTAAATAATAAATAAAATAAACATGTATAAGAGACATATACTCACATAAATGTATATATAATCCTAATACATCGGAGAGAAGAATGCATATTGCATTATCTATCTACTCTTATAAAGGAGAAATAAAGTTAGCAATATGTACCTTTGAAGATAAACCCATTGAGTCTCAACCTCTTCCTTCGTCAATGGTGCTTTGCAAGAGATTATTGTGGCTTTTAAGGACAACAAATATAAATTATATCTAGGGTACATGACCTACCTAAGCATCCAAAATACTTATCCATAAGACAAGATCAGAGCTTCAAAAGAAAGTATTGAACCCTAAAGCTTTATTCCTAAAGTAGAATGGTCAATAAGTAGATGTTTGTTCACACTTCTTTGCTAAATTCAGATCTCTTCTTAAATGGTAAAGAATGACCTTGTATCTATAGTAGTATCTCACCCTAAAGATTTTTAGGCATGTCAATTATGCTAGGTCAACCAGGTTGACCTTGCACATTATTAGGCTAATGCCTAAAGTTTGTGCTAGGCTGACTGGGAGGTAAAGAAACAAGGAAAGGTAAAGTATCCACAAAATAAGCTAGGTAAACTAAGTTAACCTAGCATATTGAATAGCTTAAAAAGGAAACAATGTAATAAATGAGAGATAAAACATGAAAAATTGTGGGAAGAGATAGGAAAGAGAGAAATAAGTTTAGGGTTCAAGGTTTTAGGAGGCAAGAGTGTAGATATCAAGTGGTAAAAGGAACAAAAATCTTAGAAATCACTGAAGGTCTACCCACCCATTTATTGAAGCACCCCTTAATACATACACTCAAAGAGTTTAAGACTTGGTAGGTTTTTGGAAGATATGAAGTGTTAGTAATCAATAAAAGTGTGAAAATATTATGTGTATATAATGGGTGTTGATGAATCAAATTGAAGATCTTCCAATAAAATTTAATTCACATCAACTCATGACCTGTACTAATAATTGATTTTTAATATAATTTAGTAGAATACACTGCAATTATACTCTAAACTTTACCATAAAAATTACCATGAACTAGGAGTGAAATTATAACTTGTAGAGTTTTCAGAATCAATAGATCTTACCCAATCTAAATCAATAACCCTATTAGCTCAAAATCAACACATTGCTTGTATAAAATTCAACAGTTCCTTTGAAATATATAATAAATAATTTTATATATTTCCAATGTTATTCATTTGGTTTAACTATGAATCAAGAAAGATAACTCACTACAAAACATAATTATTGATACATCATTTTATTGACCAATGGTGAAGCACTATTAGTTGAGAATTTTGTCTCAAATTCTATATGTGTAGCTCTTGGATTATAATCATGAATTCTAAATTTTATAACAATTATTTGGCATTTTTTTTGGGTACAAAAATGTTATAACCAAAATTTTGACATTGAAAAAACTCTAAACCTAGACCGTATTGAAGCAAGCCTAGATCAATCATTTCAAACATAGAATAAATTTCAGCTTTCACCTATTTAATCAAATCAATTTTTATTTTAGTGGTGGCAAGATCATTAGAATACAAAACTATAATCACTATCATTACCAACCAAATTAGCATAGAGAGTAGATTATAAATCACATATTTTAAAACTAAACTCTCTAAGATATTTATAGACTTAGGAACACCAGGCTCAAGGATCCTTCTTAAGTCCATACAAAGACTTCACTAAACTAAAAACCAGATGCTCTTTTCCATGAATTTGAAAACCATGTGGTTGTACCATGTACACCTCTTCCTCTAATTCTATGTTTAGTAAAGCACTATTTACATCCAACTAATATACCTACCAAGCAAATTAATCAATAATGGAAATAACTATTCTAAATGTTACCATTTTTGTTGTATGAGAAAATATTTATTCATAATCTACTCCTTCCTATGCATATCCATAAGAAATTATATGAACTTAATAATTATCTAAATAACCATCTAACATACATTTTACTTCATAAATCCATTTTTAACCAATGGATTTCTTACCCTATGGTGGATTAAATAAAACCCAAGTACCATTTTTTATTAGTGTATCATACTCCACCTTTATGGAAGATTCCCATATACACTTTCCATTAGCATCTACATAAGCATTTGGCTCAGTTTTTCTGAAATAGATGAATTGATAGAAAACTTTACCTACTCAATATTTTCTACCACTTATTTCCCATATCTGGTGGATCTATGTTTCAATGATTTTGGAAGCTCATCTTGCCAAATATCCTAAAATGTGATGTAAAACCACTTTTGCCTCTTATTCTAACTATTTGAATCACTATGTGTTTCACTATATCCTTTCATGTAGTTAGACTTCTATGTTGTTTAATGTTTTAAGTATTATTCCACTCTAGTATTATAACTTGATTCAAATTCATCATTTGGAATCCAAAGATTAGTAATATCAATATGTTACCATATTTTTAGAAATATTTTATTTATGCATCTATTTTGGCACATCTATTTAAAATTACTTTATTTGTAGAGATATTTAGTAACCTATATGCTTTGGAATTCCCACTGTAGCTAATAAAAATTTACTAGTTACCCTTTGAATCTAAACTACTCCTTATCTCTTTCTGAATTAATGAAAAATTAGTACAACCAAAAATATATAAATTACCAAAATTATATAAATCACTAGCATAATGTTTTATTCCTAACCATGCTTATTTTGGAGTCATATTCTTCACAATTTCACATGGAATTATATTTAAAATGAACACTAATATATATATATATATATATATATATATATATATAACTTCTAAAAAGGTACATTTCTACTTCACACCATGAAATTTTCCATTTCCATGATAGTATTGTTTCTCCTTTCCACTAATTCATTTTGTTGTGGAGTGTAAGGAGTTGCATACTATGTGTGTATACTTTCCTATGTGTGGTATGCATTGAATATTTTGGGTATAAATTCTCTACCATTATCATATCTAAAGGATTTGACATTTTTACCTATTTTATTCTCAAACAATTCTTTCCATGCAACATAGTTAGAAAAACATTATGATTTTTTATTTAGAAATAATACCCACATTTTTCGAGAATAATATCTACTATAGAAAAGAAATAAAGAGATATAGATATAATGTTATTTCTCATAGGACCATGAATATTTGCATGTACCAAATCTAACACTTTTTTTGTTGTCCATACTTTACCATTCGTAAAATTTTGCCTTATTTTTTACCAAACTAAAATTATGTACAAACATATTGATTTTATTAAATGGATGGAAGTCCATTCACTATTTGATGTTTACTCAATGATGACCATATATTTTATGTTAAAGAGTATTAGTCTACTCAATTATTACTAAATTTTATTGTTCTACTGTTATGATATAAAAGTTTATGTAGACCCTTTTTCATTATAGTAATAACAAATATTTCATCATTGAGTGTGGTTAATTTACATTTGTTTTCTTCAAAATTTACTACTAGATGTTATTTTTTTGTTATTTCACTAATATAAAAAATATTCTTGTTCATATTAAGTACATATATAACATTAAAAAATGTGTATTTGTACTCATTATTCAGTATGATTTGCACATCCCCACATCCATTAATATCATGTGTCCATCCATCACCTAAGGAAACACTTTCATTACTACTAGTATCTTTAATGAGGTTTACATACCAATATTGATGACACATGGAGTTTTTTGATGCTCCTAAGTTGAAGTACAAGTGTAATACTCATTGCATTGGTCATGTGACATTGAAAAATAAAATTAAGTAGATGTTTCCTATTCTAATTATTTTGAAACATTAGCATATATAGATTTCTTATTTACATTAGCCATATATTCTTGTAAATTTAAATAATCATTCTAAAAATATTTTTGTTTTTTACAATAAAAACAATTCTATTTTTTTTCCTTTGATGTACCTTCATTGGTTTTTTAAGATTCCTTGTTTATTAACCATTATTTTCCCTTTCCTTTTAATTGTGCCAAGAATACACTTTATATAGATGTTGATGTTAAAGAAATTGAATGTTATTGTCATTTTCCTATTGCATGAGAAGTGTTAAAAATTACTTAAAATCTGGTGTATGTGTCTTTGCGATCATAGGTAATGACTCTAAAAAGGAATCATATAATGATGTAAAATTATGAATACTAAAAATAATTAAATATTTCTCATCCATAAGATTTTACACCACTTTTAAATCGTCACATATGCAGTTTAACTATAATAAAAACTCATAAATGGACCCAACTTACTACGTATTAGTGGAAAATAATAAACTACCCTATGTGCTTTAGAATTCTAATACAATAGTCATATTTTTAACATCTAATATCAAATTATTAGCTAATGAAAGTCTTAAAAGTATCAAGGCTTCTAATTGACATTTATCATGTCATCATGTCGAACATGTATAGTCTCTTTAAGAGGTACAACTTTATCAATATTTTGATATTCACATATTTTAAGTATCTTATGACTCCATAAACTAAAGTTTTTACTTGTCAATTTTTATGAATCTAGTAATAACAAGCATTGTAATCAAGCCATTCTTACCTAGGTTTTAACTAAAAAATTAATTAGGAAAAAATATAATGGATTTTACAAAAAAACCTTTTTCACACTAATTCTATCCTAAAGTAGGATAATGATTCCACTTTTCAACAAAATATTCATTATAGTTTATGAGAATTTTAATTAACTAGTTTATATAAAATTTCCTAACAAATACAAAAATAATTAAAATTAAAATTTTATACGCATTTTAAAAAAAAAAGAATTTCATGTCAATAATAACTAAAAAATAAATAATGTGAAAAAAATTCAACTATTTTGGAGTTATAATTTTATGGCAATGAAATTAACCATACAATTTTTTAATAAAATGGAAATTACTAAGCCAAAAATAAAAAGTTTTTTTTTGAATAAAATTTTAAAATAATTATTTTTTATATAAATTTAATTTATATTTTATAAAAAAATTATTAAAATTAAATTATTTTAACCAACTAATAAAAATAAACCTATGTATGCATATGAAATAATGCAATGTGTCATAGTTATGCAAGTTTGTGTCCTTCTCTTATAGACATAATTGCTTAAAAAAATATTAAAAAATAGTTTCATATTGTATAATTTATTTAGTGACCTATTTTTATGTTTTAAATCTCATAAATATAGAAAAAACATAGAATATGTGGTGTTTGGATCTTGTAGAATAGAATGAAGACAAGCTTTTATGCTCTCGTTCTAAGTTCTTCAACAAGTGCATTTAGATCTCTGCCAAGGCTTCCTTGGTTCTCAAATCCCTTACATATGCTCCTTTATCATTAATATATATAATTAAAATTACAAAATTCCTTTTTTTTTAATGAAAACACACTATTAAGCTATAATGCCTCACCAAAATCAAGATATAATATACAATAATAGAATGGTCTCTCTTTGTAGGCTATAAAGCCTCTTTTCATTACTATGCCTCATAGACATAAAATAATACAAACATTTTATTTTACAATGGAATTCTCTCCATTAATTCCTCTTTACATTCATTCACTCTTTCAACTCTAGGTTGACCAAAAATTGAATTCCTCCATGCAAGATTTTAACATCTTCTCCTCCTTAAGATCTTCAAACCATGAACTCTAAATGTGATAATAGAATTCATATACAAATAATAATCAATAATACATTGTAATAATCATTGGAGAGGATTCAAATATAAATACTATATCTAATTCTTGAAACAAATAAGGTAAGTATAACACTAAATGGACATGAAGTTACAAGTAGGTTTGACTCGTAGAATAATAATAACCATAGAACTATACTTTGGTGATACACAAAAAAAATATATTTATAAAAATTATGTTAATTATTAAAATACATATAGCTATAAATACCTTCATGGGTGTCCATGATGAATTTGAGACTATACTAATATTATAGGAATTAAGGGTAATGGATTTTATCTTTAGTCCTTTTTTAGAAGCATATATTACAAACAATCACACTATGTGATAATTGAATGCGTGGTGAAACCCTCAATTATTTCATTGGTCCATCCCTAGCTCTTGAGACACCTAGATAGAAAGGTAAGTGTTTTTTTACTAATTGTATTAGTGAAATTACAAGAATAACAACTCCCAAGGTTCCTTACAATAGCTAATTATGAGGATTATATTCAAGATAATTGTGGAGACTTTTTAAGGTGTAGAGGAAAACAAAAGACCTTATTTTTATAAGACTATTATAATTATAGAGATTATGGAAACAAATAGGTCATGTGTTTTGATGTTATATATTGAATGTCATGATCTTATCCTCCAACTTTTTCAATATTTCTTTGCCATTGTTATTTAGAATCATGCATAAAATATTGTTACATAAATGAAAATAATTGGGTAAGTAATTATAAATGATAGTGATGATATTTTACAGCCACTTCCATTAGTTTTTTTTACTAATATAAGAAAGTATGAGCATGGAGTCTCACTAGTTGCACATGCACTAGCTAAAAGGGTAGTTCAACAATGTGAATAAAGATTGAAGCCATAATTATCAATGAGAATGATACTTGAAAAGAGATAGAAATCTCTTATGATAAAAGGCATCAAAGGTGAAGAATCAAAAAATCATAATCTTGAAAAGTTAAGGAAGAAAAAACATTACATGTGGAATGCCAAGTATCCAAGGTGGAATTTGTTCCAACACTCGAAGTAATTAACCATCTTGCAAAAATTGCAAAGTTTAAATCATAAAATTTTTAGGGTAATATTATGAGTTCTTCCTTAGTGGTGAGGAAATAGGGGGAAATTTTGAAGCATGAGCCAAAGGAAGAACAAAAATTTGTTTTGCATGATTGTGGAGATAATTTAGTGGTTAAAACTATTTTTTTGGGTACTAATGTTCATTTTTAGTTTGCTAGAATTTTCATATCATCAAATAATGTTAAGTAATTTGATTATATTTATAGTAAGGATTTATTTTATCATAGTCATTCCTTATCCTTAAAATTATTTGGTCACCATGATGATTTTCATAATAATTAAGATAAGATGAGCATTCAAAAAACTTGACAAGATACAAATTCTGAGTATGAGTAACCATTATAACATGTGGGAATTCACCCCACTCCATGTTTGGAAAATGTAAAAAAAAATTAACCATAAAATTAGTGAAAAATACTACAAATTTTGAGTTGGGGTAGCCACTACATCATTAGGTAATCCACCCCACTCAATGTTTATTAAGTAATGAAAATTATGAAAATCTCTTGTTGGGACATATCCTTTATTTTGTGAAAACTTGATCCATATCAAGATCATAAAATTCTATGTTTTTTGTGAAAAATCAATTCAATTCAAGAGAAGAAAAATCTAATTTTATTATGAAGATTCAGCTACTCCAATGTGTTGGAAATTATCCCACATATTGTTAAAAAATAATGAAATTTCCACGGTAACTAAACCCACTTCATGTGTCAATAATTACAATTTTTTTGAGTGGGTACATCCAATATCATGTGTGAGGAGTTTTCCCATTTTGAGTGTAAGGAATTATATAAATTTATTATTTGGATAGCTCCTTACAAGAAAAAAAACCTAGATCATTCTCAACATGTCAAGTGATGTTAATTGTTTAGTTTCTATGTTTAAGGCAATAGTAAATAGATAGTGGTGTTCACATCTTTTTGAGGAAGCATGATTTGAGGAAGGAAAGTTAGAATGTTGAAATGAGAAAATATGAATGGGACACACAATAACTCCACTTGGTTAAGATGGGAGGGAAAGCTAAGGTCAGTTCTAAAGAGGAAAGAATTCTAAAATTATTATGCACTCACATGCCACCTTGGATGTATGATTTGAAAGGACATTATGAAGGGGGGAAATTATAAATATTGGTACTTATTTGGGCCTCTTGAAAAGGCTACCAACACTATGAATATGATCACATAATAATTTGTAAGGGGGGAACTCAATTGGGTCACAAAAAAGGGATGGTTCTAATCTTGTTCATGTTTACTTATTTTAGAAAAAAATGTGAACCTATGCTTGAAGGAAGATCCTCAAAGATAAATGTAGGTTATAATGGGTGATTTTGTACTACCATAAATCATAAATACTCAAAAATTTGGGGGAGTCTTTGTTGGAAATGGATTTTTTGATAAGTAAGAATGGAGGATTTCACTAAGGAATGGGGATGACACCTCTCTAAGGTGCATGTATGGTTAATAATGGTGAAGGAACCATGGAGGGTAGAAATTGTACCTCTTTTTATTATGTTTCACATTAGAATACCCACTCATTTTGGATGAGCTTAAGGGTCATAAAACCCATGTTGAAAGTATGTTGTAAATGGAAACTTAAAAAGGGCAAGTTTTTTTTATAAATTATCATAAATATGGATGATAATAAGGTTTTTATGAGTGATTACATCCCACTAACCACTAAATATATGACTATATATATAATATATTTCCCCAAATTTAAATATTACATGTTTATGGAGAATGAGGAGCTGATATTAGTCATGTTGAGAGTCTCTCCATCAAATGGGATAGGTGTAATTCTAAGTTTAGGGGAAATTTTTGAGCATGAGGGAAGTTATTCTATGAAAGGTACTATTTGGTACAAAATTGTTATCCCCTTATTTATTTCATGGGAAAATAAAAACATGATTCAAACTACAAATTAGGATGAGAGAGTGGTTAAGGGTTCAAGCAAGGAAGGAGATTTGAACCACACTCTTATTTGGTAGGGAAGGAGGAGTGAAAAGCGGGGATGGAGAATTTTTGTTTTCATTTACATGTTTGTTATATTTTAAGTTTACCTCCAATAATAATGCACCACTTGGAGGGAATAATATAAAAAGGATATTATGTTTCATTACGAGGGAATAAAATCTTTTTGAATAATTACATTTTTGAGTTGAATCACGTAAAATCTTGACTTATTGTTTTGAAGATGAAAGCCTTCAAAGTAACTAGAATTAAGGATGAAAAAACATGATATGAAGTTTGGAAAAATTTGTGAGGATGTTTTATTGGGTGTATTTGGAATCCAAGGGTGTTTCAAACACCATTTTTTATCTATATGTGTGACAATCAAGTTTGAGGGATTGACAAGCTAGTTGGGAGCACAAGAGAGGGTAGTAAGTTGACTAAATTTACAACAAACCATATGATGGATAAATGAACCCTTTATAGGGTTAGGTGGTGATATTTTAAGGCCTATTTTGGAAATTTATTAGGTGTCTAATATCCACACATGTCTGGTATTTTTGTGATAATTTATAGCCATTGAACATTGAAAAAATTAGGATTTTGAATGATTCTTGTTGGTTGCATTATTCGATAACTTTATATAATTTTTGGAGAAATTAAATATTAATTTTTTTTACCATAGTTAGGAACCTAAATCAATCTAAAGTCAATTTCATATGTATATGGTTTGAAAAAATTCATAAAAAAATGCATTTGTAAATAGGGTTTATTAGAAAACCCTTGTTTTAGTTTTTATCCCTAAAGGGGGAATTTCACTATTAGACATAGTACATAATAGATCAATGTCATGTGCTAATGTAAAATTTATGATATAAAAAATCATGATACCATTGATTTTAGAGTCCATGTTGAAAATTTTTAGGAAAATTAGATGAGCCTACGATAAGCCACTAACTCACCTAAATGTAGGAATTACAAAATAATGGCTAGAACTTGTAATCACTTAGGTTTTTCACCTATATTTGTGTGGTAGTGTGATGTATAGTATGAGTTTTAAAATATGGGAAATATAATGACACAATGGGATCACCTCCAATATATGTGACCTTGGTGAATTGAGGTGAACCTCTAGATAAGGCCAACTTCCTTTCACTAATTTTAGTGTAACTAATATACTACTAGTTCACATTAAAATAGTACTTATTAGTGATCTTGATCCTAACTAAGATTTGAATTGTGTGGAAAAGAGTTTTAGAATGGATTTTAAGACTAGGAAATGGTTATTTTACCAATGTATTATACTAAAAATTAATGTTTGATTTGTATGAACATAATAAAATAATAAATATACTAAAATATATTGTAGCATTAACTTATACAAGTTTGAAACCAAAGGTAATATTGGGCACTTATCATATAAGGAACATGATTCTTTATTTTCCCTCAAAAAGTTTTCAAAAGGGTAAAAATGAATACCATAGATGAATATATATGATCAAAATAAGATTTATAACATTTAAAAATACAATAAATATCCATTCATACACAAAGATAACATGGATAAGGAAGGAAAAACTTTAATCTATTATCATTCTCCACGTTATAGTATGTAGATCAATTTTTAAAATGTAGATAATGTTCTAAATAACACACACACACACACACACACACACACACACACACACACACACACACATATGTATATATACATATATATATGTACATATATATATATACATATATGTATATATATATATATATGTATATATATATGTATGTATATATACATATATATATATATACATATATACATATATATATATATATATATGTATATATACATACATACATATATATATATACATATATATACATATATATATATATACATATATATATATATATACATATACATATATATATATACATATATATATACATACATACATATATATATATACATATATATATATGTATACACACACACACACACACACACACACACACACACACACACACACACACACACACACACACACACACACATATATGGGATCCACTATGGTACCCATATTTATACAAAAATAATCTATTAAAAGAGATGGAGTTATCAAAACCTTACGCCCAACTATAGTGTAAGAAAATATAGGAACTTCATGCAAACATCCTCATTTTTATCTTGGAAAGGTATCCTTAGTGGAGTAGATGGTTGGAAAAGAAACATGTAATTGATTGGAACTTCAAAAAGTGTTGGACGAGTGGAAAAATCCATTAGAATATTCAAATTAAACTCTTTCTTTGGCCAGTTGTATTTTTTTTATCTCTCCCAAGGAAAGAGGTGTCAAACTGAACCATTACTTGGTAAATATTGAATGTTTTTAAATATTTTAGATTATAGCTTGAAAAACCTAATTTGTATTTTGAAGTGAAGACTTTTAAAATATTTTAATTCATTCAACTTGAAAAAATTAAAGTTTAAATTACAACATGATTTTATGAAAGTGAAGCAATTCAACTTTGTTGAAAGGAAGAGTGTAAATTACAAGATTTACTTTTACGATTTAAGCCTTTCAAAAAGATACTTGAAAATTACAAGTTTTTTTTATCAAAAAGAGTTTTAAAAATGATAATTACAATATAAAACTTGCAACTTTATAATATATCTTAAAACAAAGAAATATAATTTATAAAATTCATTTTTAAAATTAATTAAAATAATTATTCAAGAACTATGACCTCTGAATATTCCTTGTCCTTATTTACTTGTATCTTCTCAATGTAAGCATCAAAGACGATAAAAATATCTTGAAGACATTCTTCATCAAGAGTAAGGCTACAAAGGTTGTTTATCTCACATTCTGATATCACTTTAGAGAGTTCTCTTGATCTAGCTCTATCGACTTAAGTGTCTTTCCCCATCTAATCTAATGTATTGCGATACCTAATAAATTGGAGGATGAAAATCAAGTTGACATTGTATCTTGTGATGAATCTCTTGACCACTCCTTTAAATTGTTCCTCAACTTCTTGAGCCAAAAGGTTTTAATTTGGATGATTTTTTTTTTCTCATGAAAATTTATTGAGTAGATATTCAAGGTCATAGATTGTATATGTGACCTTGTCACATGTAAAATTGGACTTATTAATACTCTCATTAAGTATCCTCATTCTAAAATGGGCTACCCTATCTAGATCCTCATGATGTACATAAATATTTAATATCTTCTCTGATATGAGGGTGTTAGTCTCAATTAGGTTAAATCCAAAAATTATAGAAAGAATAGATTATGTCTTTCAATATCTTCCTCATACTTGATTACTTTTTTTATAGATATGCTCTATCATCCTTCATAGTCATTTAATAGTCCATTGACATCTCTATTATTGTATTTCCTTTTGTGATGAGTTCCTCAACCAAGCCTTTTGTGGCCCTTCCCATAGTACCAATCTCTCTTATTGCTTCAAATGTTTCTTTATTAGGGAATTGAGAGAAATATTATGTTGGTCGGGATATTGGCTCAATGGACCTCTTAAAGACATTTTTCAACTTCTTAAATTTATTCTTTAGTTCATCCTTTGTGACCTTATCACTATCCATATTCTCAAAAAGAGAGCTAATGTTTGACTAAATGTCATGTTTCAATCCCTCTCTTGTCAGATGACCTAGGTGTACTTTAGATATTTGATAATCCCCCACTTCTAGATCTTCCTTTTGTTTGGCTGGTGGAGGGACTACTATTTACACATATCTTTCCCCCATTAAATCATATGATATTTTGGACAATGTCTTGGGGCCTTCCTTTAATATTTTGGATGCCTTTATTATAATAAATTTTAGAGTATTGGGAGACAACATTTGTTTTCACTTCTTCATTATTGATTATGTTAACTAGCTTAGAGTGCTAGCCTATGAACCTATCATTACCATTTATGAATATGTAGTTGAAGTTGTTACATTATTAGCTACTATGACAAGTGTATTATTTTTAATTGATGTTGTTAAATTATTAGATGATGATTTTTCTATCTCTTTCCTATTTATAGGTTGAGTAACCATAGTTTTATTAGTGGGTCCTTCTGTCTCCACCTACTTGGTGAGGGTTTGGGTTACTGATGGAGTGAAAAAAATGGGTATTTAAATTTTTAAAGTGGGTATTGATGTGTTTATTGAGGGTGTGAGATATGAGAAAGACATGAGTGGAAGGGTAGGCATAGGTAATTGGAATAAGGGAACATATAGAATTGTAAGATCCAAGGTAGTGAATGAATCAATCAATTTTGTACGAACACTCCAAGTAGATAAAATAGGGAGTGTAATGGGAGATGAAAATGAAGTATTAACTAAAAACCATATACTATTGGGTGGTATTAGTGATTAATGGAGTGGTAGTGGATATTTTGGATGAGGTGGAATCCATTATTAAAGAGGGAGGTGAATGTGGAAGTGTCCAATGGTGTCAATTAGATTAATGTCAATGGAGTTATTTTCATAGCTGGGTTAGATAGAGGTGTTATTAATTTTAGTCATGGACTAGTTAAAACAAAAGGGGTAATGGTGGGAGCTAACATGGTAGTGCAAGTAAGAGGAGGGATTAATATGGTTGGTTGATTAGTAGAGATAGGAGGGGGAATTGTTTGTGCCAATTGAAAAAAATATATTCTCTATATAAAAGTTTAAATGGGTTGATTCATAGGTTTTCTTTTCGTATCTTAGCTACTAGAAGGACCATTTTAGCCTTTTTTATTTTTATTTTTATTTTGCTTGTGTGACACCACTAGCCTATCTACTTGGTCTACTTGGGTTCCATTGCTGGGACCCTCTACTTTTATTTCCACACCCATATTTTTCACTTTTCTCAACCTATTTTAGTTACTTAGGGTCTCTTTGGTAATTTTGACCCCTTTTCTTCTTAGCTAGTTTACTATTTATTTTACTTGGGTGGTCCTATCCATCAACAAAAAGGATTCAAGTATGGACCACTTGATTAGTGGAAGAAGTTAGAGGTATATTATATCATCATAATATACCTTATAAACTGGTGACTCATCATATTTCAAGTCCTCATGGACTAGTGCCTTATAGGTTTTGGAGTAATTTTTGAGTAATCTTTTGGTCTCACTTTCTCTTCATATTGCATATCTTCCTAGTAATATTCATAGAAATGAATGTGGGAATATATGATGATACCCATTATATTAGTTACATGGCTAGTCACATCATAGAATGGCATTTTATTGAGAACTCTTAATATTATTTGAGTCATCTTGACATCTACACATTTAGATTATGATATGAAAGGGTATGTATACCTACCTATGTTGATAAGGAGTGGATCATTGACTTAGGTTTCCTTAATAAGAGCTTGCGGGTTTCTGCAAGTTGCCTCACAAGTTTTGTCACGACCCATTTTTCACTTACATACCTTGCAAGGATGTAGGGACAACCACTAAAATCTCCCACTTGGATATACAAATATGTTTGGAACTAAATGAAATATGATCCCTAGTTTATGATTTCATATCTTGTATCATTAGAAAATCTTATCCTTTTTATCTCCTTGTCAAACATAATTATGATATAGTATATAAAATCATCAATAACACTTATAAAATCTTGTTTTATACCCTCAATGATGAGGTCAAGATAGTAGTTAAAAACCTTATTGAAATGATCAGGCACTATTTTCAATCATGGGAATGCCCTTCCCTTTGCTAATATGTAGATAAAGTATGAGGTCATGAAAAAATTGTCTATATTTTGGACTTCCATCAATTGTTTGTGGATGGAATCAAAAATCAACTAGGCCTAGTGGATATAATATTTATTTTGGTAGATCACCTATATGTACTAGTACATCCAATACTAATAATTCTTGGAATTTGGGTTCCCTGTAACTCTATGTAAGAGTATGATAATGTCACCTACTTCATCTTTGAAGTCTATTCTTACCAAGGTTTAGGTAGTCTCAGGGATGTGGGTCTATAGTTTTTTAGCCATTGTTTATTTAGATATTGTAGACATGAAATATTATTATATTGATATAAATTATTAGAAGAGTGAAGGCTTATATATAGATAGATCTCATGTTCTAGAATCAAGAATACATTATCTAGGAAATCAGGGTCAAGGTTCAAATCTTTTCTCATTTTTCATTCACCACCTCTCTTTTCTCAACATCATAGTGCATTAACATTATAAACATAAGATTAGTGATTTTTATAGATAGTGGAAAGGATGTTACCTAGGGCATCCCACTATTGTATATACTTTGAATCCAATCATTCTTTAATTTAATGTTTATTCTATTCAAGAAATTGACTAAGTCTATGTGACCTAGATCTATGTCAGTGATCTCATTTTTATTTGAGTCTAAGTTAAATGGGATACTAGGTACCTTAGAATTTAAATTTATTTCCTTTATATATATATATTCTAGGAAAATTAGTGTGCTAAAACCAACTACACACTGTTGGTGGGTTTTAGACTTGCAACTGTTGGTAAAAAGTTCAATGGAGATATATTATGTAATTGTAGTTGAAAAGTCCATAAGGGTTTAGAATTGTAATTTGCACTTTAAAAGTTAAAAAATATGTCCAGTGGGGTTTATAATTGAAATTTTTACTTATAAAGTCCAACAAAAGGTCTGATGGGTTTTTGGTTTTCAAAAACAAGTCAAAAATTTGATGGGGATTTGGAGTTGTTAGTGTAATTGTGATATTTTTTGGGGTTCACATCAATAATATTTGGGGAATATTATATATCTAATCATTTATTTAAAAAAATTAGATTTATACTATGGTTAGAAAATTATTGAGAAATTTTAACAAGCTTTTACTAGGAAAAAACTTGAGAAAAAATGTGAGTATAAGGTTAAATAGATACAACCCTGAATTCATAGCTAAATACTTGGATGATTTCAAAGGAAAAAATATGCTTTTCTAATATAAAGTTAACAATGCTTTGATGTAAAATTTAGGTTAAAATGGAAGAATACCATATTATGTGTACTAGGGATAGCAATGATAGACATGGCATTACTTGGGGAGGCATTACTTGTAGAGTGTTCAAAGGTTTCTTGGCATGTAGAGTTCTAATTTCCAATTTGAAATGGTAAATAATTACTTCCAAAACCTAATTTTATTAATAAAACTATATAGTTAATACTAATTAGGGTGGTGGTTGGGAAAATTATAGGATAATATAGGTTTCAGAGTCACGGTGTAATTTTCCAAGTTTGTAAAATTGCATTTTACATTTTGATCTATGTTACTACCAAGTCACTTGGTGCTATGGAACTTATAAGTAGAACTCAAGTTACACTTTAAAATTTTGAATATTTACAATGTGAAATTGGGGTTCTAGTCTCTATGGGTAGGGAGGAAGGGTAGAAAGTGGAACTCAAGTTAAAAATTACAACTTTTCAAGTTGAAAAGTGCATCTAGAGTTTTGGTTTATGTGGGTGTGGTAAATGGTAGAAATCAAAACTTTGAGTGCACTTTAAAAAATTTCAATTTGAAATGGGCAACTATAATTTTGGTTTCTATGGGTGTGGTGAATGGTAGAAGGTAGGGTTCCACTTGCAATTTTTAAATTACAAAGTATAACCAAAGTTATGATTTATATTAGGCACTCGGGTGAGTGGGAAGCAAAGATTTAGATGTACCTTTCAACTTTTCAAATTTACAAATTGCAATCAAATCTCCAATTTCTGCTAGGTATGTGAAAATATAGAAGCAGAGGTTTGGGTGCACTTTTCAAGTTATAAACTACACCCAAATATCTAGTTTCCACCAGGTATTGGAAAAAGGTTTCCTTGGTCATTTTAAATCTTTTTCCCAAAAAATAAATGGGTCTTTCTTAGCGTACAAGATGTTTTGATATTTTTGGCTCAAAAATACCAACATTTTTACTGACCTTTATGGGGTGATTTCTTGATAATCAATTTCTTTCTATTAGCCTTCTAGTTCCTTGGGTTTAGAGTCATTTTAAGTTTTAATACACTTTAATTGGAGAAAAAAAAAACTAGGATTTGACTAAACAAGAACAAAATAGGGAAATACAAAATAGAAATAAACTAAGGAGGCAAAAAATCCTAATGAGTTGACTTGTGTGAAAGTAATTATTTGTGGAAACTAATTAAACCTAATATATATAATGTTTTGAAACTAATTCAAACCTTAGAATAAATATTTGAGGTATATCTCATTGACTATGATAGGTATCTCTAATCCATCAAGTCTAGATATCTGAAATACATTTACTACCTTTCACTAAGTTATGATGTATGGACCAATCCTTATTGCATAAAATTTTATATTCTTTCTTAGTTTGGCTCTTTCATCATCCCATTTTAGAACCATGCCTACTTTGTTGAATCCTCTATAAGAATATTTTTTTGTTGAAAGTTCTCTTTGTTTGAGAATGACTTACTTCCATAACGTACATTGACTGGTTCCTAGATTCTTCTATCTCCATTAGTTCCACCAATTGTACTGTCAATTCATAATTTTCAATTAATTATTATGGATGATTGAGTTCTATAGATGGTAACTCTATTGATATCATAAATCTAGTTTCCCTTCCATATACCAACATGAATGGATAATTTCCAATGGCTCTCTTAAGAATGTCATATCAACCCAACATGTTGATTTTAACTTTGCATGTCATGTCCTTTGGTTATCCTCCATTGTCCTTTAGATAATCCTTATGAGATTTTTTTGTGTATATCCATCTAATCCATTACCTTGAAAGTAATAATTGCATGAGTTATTAAAGTATACATTGTGACTTATAGCCCATTCACTCACCTGAGTGCCCACAAAAGCTTTGTCAATATGTAAGATAATGGTGTAAGGAAAACCAAATCTCATGACAATGCCATTCATGAATTTTAAGATAAATGCCTCCATGAAATCTTTCAATACAACTGTTTCTTTCCATTTAGTGAAATAATTAGTTATTGTAAGGACCCATTTCTAGCCTATGCTTGAGGGTGGATTGACCATACCAATGAAATAAAATCCGCATTGAGCAAATGGTTGGTCATCTTGTATTGGTTTGAGAGGGATAACTACTAAACTTTGCTTTCTCATAAATTAGGTACATTTCTCATTATTCCACACCCATTAATGGGAATATTTTAATAGGTCATTCCAATAATATGCTCCCCTCATTATTTTGATAGTAGTGGTTCTTTAGAAGAAATGTCCACCTAATGAACCATCATGAAACTCCTTGAGTACCTTTAGAGTTTAGTTGTGGTTGATGCACCTCAGCATGATTCCATTCATATATTTTCTAAAAAATACTCAATCAATAAGAACACAAGGAATAGATTGGAGTTGAAATACCTGTTTTTGGATTGTTGGAGATCATATGAGTATTTTCTAGTCTACAAGAAGATGGTCATCTCACTGATCCATATGTTGATAAGATATGGAGTGGTTATATGGAATTCATGTTGAGCATATATTACATCAAATACTACCTCAAAAGTCTTTATATCATAATCAAGTTGTTCACATAAGCCCTTTCCTCTTACGATCTTAGTTATTTTGATATCCATTATTAGAGGTACAATCACTGAGAGGCAGGGGTGAATTAGTGAGCCTAGATATTTCAATTATAATTACAGTCCTTTAAAATATTAACCAATCAATATATATCAAATTTTACCAATAATAATTAACAAGAGATCTCATACATTTAATTCATACACAAGATCAAACACATAACACATAGTTCCTATGGGAAACCCTCATGGGGAGTAAAACCCACTCTCAAGCTTGAAACACAAATGGACTACTATCCTATAAGAAATTACAAATAAGAGATTAATTAGATCATTTAGACTAGAAAACCTTGATAATTTCCTCTTGACCAAAGGTATTTAGTGAAACACCATTTTTGTAAGGAAAAAATATCCCTAAGGAAGAGCAAGCACTTTAGAACCACCTTTGAACACCTCTACATAAGAAATGATGTCTTCAACACCTAATGATGGATCTCTATTTTTTAACATTTGCACAAATACTCTCTATCTCAAACAAGTATCTCACATAGGAATGCCACAATCTCCTTCCTTCTTCACTCAATCTATCCTCGTATGCACACTCAAAACTGTTAGTGTAGGCTTTTTCCCACCTAGTGGTTTTACCTACATATCTTTTCAGCTTACTTAGGTTAGTTAATTAAGTCATTAAGGGTAATTTACATTTAAGTGGGTTATAATTTTGAGTTAGGTTTTAACCTTTTTTGTGACCTAATCTCACCTTATATGTACTTTCTTTTTTCCTGAAGTGGCTAATGCAAACATTTCCTTTGTGGATTTTTCTTGTTTTTGGAGCTCTCATTCTACCTCTACAGGAATTTGACATTCATCACATGGTCATTATTCAGAGATATTGGTGAAATATATCATGGTACTAGATATTTATTAATATACTTATTCATTTTTCTCCTTTGTTAATATCCTTCTGCATTCACCTTGCTATTATTTCATATTGTACGGCTGCCATTTTTGACCTTAGAGGCATTTTTTGAAAACTATCTTAAAACTTATGTCAAAAGGCCTTTTATGAAAAATAAGTTTACATATATTTTTTATGATTTTTTAGATCTAAAATGTTTTATTCTTAGTTTTATAATAAATATCATGGATTTTCCAAAAAATTCAATTTCTTCTATCTAGTCATCATCTGTACAATCAAAGTAATGTAACCTGCAAACCCTGATTTACTCTTCATAGACCAAATCGAGTTTTTAGAGTGATTATACTTAATAAAGTTTTTAGATTGCTTCTAATTGGAATTAATTAGGTTTCTCTAGGGTGACAAATTATAAGTAATCAATTTTCTCAACCCTGACTACTTGACTATTTACTCATAGACCAAATCAGGTTTCTCAAGTTCTACTTATAAGTAATTATGCTTCTCCAAGGTGACAGCTTATAAGTAATTAGGTTTATTAACCTTTATTGCTTTCTTACTAGACCCATTTAGGTTTTTTAAAGTCAAATACTTATTACTCATTACTTGATATATAAGTAATAAGTTGTGCAGGTTGAAGAACCCAACTTACACTGGACAAGACCAATTCAAGTTTTCCAAGGTCGACTACTTATAACTTTTTATAAGTTGAAGTAGTTCAAAATCTCAAAGAAAATTAGTTAGAATAACCTGAAGTAAAGAAACTCAAAGAACCTAAAATATTTTATGAAGAGTTAATTGGGTTTTTTAGGGTGAACTACTTATAAATTTCTATAAGTTAAAGTAGTTCAAGAACCCAAAGTTGAAGTTGTTCGGAACCCTGAGAAAGTAAGTGCATGAATTTATAGAAGCCATAAAATTTTAGGTGAAAGGTAATGAATAAATAGACTTAATTTGAAAAAAAAATTCTATTTTTGGAAAGGGTCTAGGAATATGTTGAAGTAAGAACTTGTAAGTGCCATAACTTTTGATTGATAACTCCTTTTTGAGTGCCATTTTCTTCAAAAGTGCTTAATTTTTATGCTTGAGACATTGGGCCTTCCATATATATAAATGTTTTTCACATTTTTTATACACTCTTAAACACATTATCGATTGTATCTAACATTCTTTGTGTTCCTTGTACTTATGCACCTACTAATCAAGATGCATTTTCGGTTGAATCGAACATCTATATAAGTGTGCTTGTGTTTTGGACATTTAGGGTGGGTCATTACTTGATAGTTATAAGGGGGTACTTATGTGTTTATTTTTCATTCAATCTTTCTTTTTTTGCATCACTTTTTTACTTATTGTAGTAATACTTACTTCTTCACTATGAATTCATTATCAATAAGTCAACTTAAAGCATCTAATTATCATGAATGGAAACCTAGAATGGAAATTATCTTACAATATAAGAGTTACCATCAAATTATAATGGGCAATGAGATTAAACCTACTGATGCTAGAGTGAAAATCAAATGGTTTAACTTTATGATAAAGTTTATAGACTAATATGTCTTTTCATATCCCCAAATCTACTCTTTCACATTGAATCTACCAAAACACCTATTAAAGTGTGGGCCCAAATCACCAAGCTCTTTGGAGTGTAGGATATGATGAGAGGGCATGAGCTAGAAAATGAGCTCATTAGATTGAGCCCAGATGACTTCGACACTCTTCAAGATTTTTTTCACCAAGTTTAGACTTTTGAGACTACAGTCGAAAGCATGTAGAATTGAAAAGAAAGATGAACAACTTGTTTTATCAATAATCTCTAAATTGGGTCCTAAATATTCTATATTTGTGTTTACTTTCCATGCCACTAATAGTGTTCTTGATGCCACATGAAAGATGCCTTCTTTAGATACCTTTATTGTTGACCTAATTTAGGAGCAAGATAAGTTGATACAGATGGGAAAAGTGAAGTCATCTAAATCTGATGCATTTCTTGTTGAAAAAGATAAGGCTTCTAACATCAGAGAGAGAAAGTAGAGCCATAAAAATGATGATAAGGGTGAAATCTTCCCAGCTCTGAATCAAATAATGAGACCTCTTATTCAAGTCATAAGTCTAAGAAAGATTAGATCAAATGTGGGATTTTCTCAGGTAAGAATGATGAGATTAAATGTTTAAAGAAACAAATTGACCACCTTACTAACCTTCTTATTTAGAAAAACATAAGTGTTCTATATTCTATCAAACCATCTTCATCAACCCATGAATCCACTAAGTTAAATGACTCTGGAAAAGACAAGGCTAAAGAAAACAAGGGGAAATATAAAGGAAAATCCTTAGTTACAGTTGTGCCTCCAACTCCTCCTACATGGGCCATTAACTCTAGTGCTTCACATCACATGGCCTCTTCACAAATTGAGTTAATTTCCTTGGAACCATGTGACATGCCCTCTATACAATTGGGTGATAACACTTCTAAAAAGGTTCTTGGGAGAGGGTATGTTAAAGTGAGTGGTGGAACATTCAATAATGTTCTAAGTGTACCCTCACTCTCAGCTAATCTCCTGTTAGTCTACCAGATCACCCACCTTGGTCTAGGTATGAGAGTTGAATTTACTCTAGATTTAGTGTACATCAAGGAGTTACATAGTGATACTATTTTGGATATGAAAATGGTTGATAATTCGACTCAAATATATAACTTCTCACACTTTGATCCTAACTCTCCTTTAGATTCCTCTTTAGACTCACATGTACCTGATGATACTTCTGAGACTGAGCTTGTTTTTGATATTGACAACTCTTCTTCTATATATGACTACACTAGTGAAGTGGACACACCTCCACCATCTCCTTGTCACTTTCTAGATATTAAAGAGTTAGTTCTTGATCCACCTACCTCTAGTCTAATTTTGACATTATAGGGTAATGGTCTATTGATCTAGAACACATCAAACATTAGGTAGCTTGTTCCATAGTTACACCAGATTATGTAGACCTTATTCACCTTTTCTTCTATTACACCATCTTGACATAGAGAAATTGGTCCACCTACCTCATAGTATGTGTATCATTCCATTCATAGGAACTACACCTTGGTTGAAGATCCATTAGGCACTTGGTAGGCAAACTCATTGTTCCAAGGTAATACACTTTTCATTGCATCTACTTTTGATTCATAGTCACTTTTGATAATTCCTTTAGGGGACACCAGATGGCTAAAATCAATTGTAGACCTTAGTGGGGATTTTTAGCCCACTTCGCTTCTTTGATTTGTTTTTGGGGAGGAGTTTTGTTCCTGTAGGTTTTCTCCTTTACCCAAATTTATTAGAGTTGCATTATAATTGGGTACCTCATCATGCCTCATTGTCGAGACCCAATTCTTCTACCCACCTAAGCTACACTTTAGGGGGGTGCTAGTGTATGATTTTCCCCACCTGGTGGTTTTATCTACATGTATTTTTAGCTTACTTAGGTTAGTTAATTAAGTCATTAGGGGTCATTTACCTTTAAGTGGGTTATAATTGTGAGTTAGGTTTTTACCTTTTTTGTGACATAATATTACCCTATATGTACTTTATTTTTTCCTAAAGTGGCTAACATAAATATTTCCTTTATGGATTTTTTTTGCTTTTAGAGCTCTCATTCTACCTCTACAAGAATTCAACATTCATCATGTGGTCGCTATTCAAAGATCTTGGAAAAATCTATCAATAAATCTTCACATATTCTTAAATTACAAGAGTAATATTATGACATTAGGAACATGACCTAAATGTCATACATAGTCAAAAAAATATTTTTCTCATTAGCTCAACCAATAGGCACACTACCAATTCTTCACTCCACAACCCTCACATGCACCTTGTATTAGTCTATCTCACATATAAGTGCAAAAAAAAAACACATTTGGTTTCACTATATCTAGAGCAATCATGAATTAACAAGATCAAAACATTTCATTATCATCCATGAAACATGATCTCATATGGGTAACACTTCAACACAATCCACTTTTGTAAAGGCCTAAGTCACTTTTAGGTCCTATGGAGACCCATCCAGCTCTTTGACTCTTATCCAAGAATAATAAGAATATGGGAACACTTTTAAAAAGTATTTATACATTATAAATGATCTATATGTCCCCCTTAAGTGTCCATATTCATCACATAAACAATACTTAAACAATATTTTATACACGCATTCATTATGAATGAACACACAATCATCTTATAAGCATTTTTTCATATATAGTTTAATTTTTAAATCTTTCATAATGCACACAAATCATCCTCATGGAGTCAATAACACTCCCTAGTAGCCAATTCATCAAGATATATTGAAACAATATCAAAACAAGCTTGAAACATATTCTCGGGTTGCTTATAGTCCATGCATAAACACATAGTAAAATTCGAAGATCAATATATTTTTCTAAACTCAATTCCAAATATTCAAATCCATATTTATAGATGTGACTTGGAGTCCTCAAAATATTTTATTTTTACTTCACTATCAAATTCTACTTGGATTAAAAATTATTGCCCAAAAACTAGACATTGGTATTTTTATTTCCAAATTCAAATTTTTAAATGTCAATGGTCATAGTTAAACTTTGAGCACTATGATCACATATCATGTACTCACTACTTATATCAAATACACACTTTATATCTTGTTTTATCTTTAACACAAAGGTGTCAATGCTCAAATGTAAAACCTTAGTCACTTTGACCTCATCTCATTAAATCTTATAACATTGACTACATACACTCTGTCGATCTCTTTGTGATTGTCCTTACTTTAAAAATGATAGACAACTATCACTTTGACCTCTTGAATTTAGTACACACCATTGATATCTCTCAATACAATCTCCCACTCATCATTTATCTTTTTAATAAGCTCAATCTTTATCCCTTCTCAATGTTAAACATCATGCAACTATCCTCATCTCACTACTTCCTAATTTCTTGGAGAAAAATTTCTCCATAAATATTTATCAAACTTTAACATATCCAAATTTGACTATGGGAACCTTACTTATCTATTTGAGTAGCCATTTTTTAACCTTAATAACTTCTTCTATGCTTAGACACATGATTTAAAATTTAGATCATATAATCTCCTTACATAGGATAATCCATCCATATAATAAACTACTCCTGAAACTTTCACACATGAAATATATATCACCATTAAAATTTATTCTCAAAATATTCCATCCCAAAGCCAACAATGTCAAGATCTACCTAGAAATCCAAATTTGCTCTTACATAAATTTTGACATGCTTCAGTGCATGATCTAAACTTTAGTGTAAATAAACTAGTCTTAAAACTTAACAAACACATATGATCACCTTATCCTAAAACATAGAAACATGTGAGATATAAATTCATCAATATGCTTACTCGGTTCTTCTTACCATATTGTAAATTTGGCTAAGTATGGGAAAACACTGTCAAAATGCATAAGAGCCCAACTTTCCACCCACATATATTTAAATGCACTTAGGTGCATAACCTAAGACTTAGTATATATCAACTATGGAATAATGTGATCACAACAATATGAATAACCCCCCTTACTCATCCACATATAACAATTATGATGTCAATAAATTACCTACTCAAATTTTATACCACTAGACCCAATATTTCTAGATGAAAACTATAGACTACTAGATTAATTTAACTTATGCACACAAGCTATAAAAGCATAGATAACATATTATGACCTATTAAACATGATCCAATCATCATACTCATTCCTAAACATCTCTAATCATGCCAAAACTGAAGATCAACCAAGCCTCCTTTAAGCACACTAATACAAACACATTGTACACATTGTCATTGTTACTTAGGCTATCAAAGCACTTCATCCACTCACAAGGACAACTCAATTACATCACCATGACATAAATAAAAACTCTCCAACAATCCTCCCCTTTTTCATTGATGTCAACAAACATCATATATAGCAATATACATCTCACCTTCTCTCTCTTTAAGCACTCCCACAACATGAACTTTATCCCCCTTTGACACAATGATAAAGTGGGAAATAACTAATCCTAAGGACCTAAAAATAACATCAATTATGAAATTAATATCTTATAAATATGATTTAAACTCCCCCTTACGTTGACCCTCCCTCTTCTTTCCTTGACACCTTCCACTTGCTCTATGCCAATACTTTTCTTCAACCAAACATTAAAATAAATGAATAAAGAGCACATAAACCACAAAAAAATTATGTAAACATATCAATAAACATTTTAGAGGTCCTTACCAAAATAAATCTAAGAAATTACATCACTTGATCATCTTCAAATCTCCACACACCATTAGGAACCACCATGCAGGCTTACCAACCTTCTTTCTCAAGATACTTACATGACCACCAACTCTAAATCTGCATTATACCAAATGGGAAACATGAATTAAACCAAAATGATAACATACCTTGAAATACTTATTCCTTAATATTTTGGGAAAGCTTGAACAAAAAACCACATCTTCAAGACTAGGCCTACCTAGACTCCTTATAGCCCTACCAAGAACTTGCAAAGCCCACAACTTTCTATATACATAACTTCAAGACCAAAAAAATTCATAAATAGAGCACTATAATATTCCCCCTTAAGCACAAAAATTTTAAATAAATAGATCATCCTCTAAAACATAATTCATTTACAAACCTAGTACCCAATTAGGCCTCTAACTTTACAAAAACTTGTATAACTTGAGAGCCACAAACCTTCAAATTTATATGAACCTTGATTTGAAAACCCATATTAGGACCTGTAAAATCTTAATCACAAACTAAGAAACCCAAGAGATTACAAAATTATTCAAATTAACTTCAACATACCTTCAGATAACAAAACCACCTAGAGCATGCTAGAATAAGGTCAACAAAAATTTCTATGTAAAAAGATCATTTTGATAAATCACAAATCCTCCTTTTCAATTTTGGAACCTTAAATCAAACCCTACAGACTTTTCCATATACAATTATCAAAATCATGACATTACCTCATCATATTTTCCATTTGCACATACATATTCTAATTGAGAACACTCAACTCTAGTCTTCTAGGATCATCTCAATAACACCATAGTAACACTTTCTTCTCCACTGAAAGGAGTCTCTTAAGAAGCATACATAGAGACATCCTTTGCACCATAATGTTATAAAACAAATTGAAGCTAGGAGTGGCCCATATCTCCTAAGTAACCATTGGAATTCCCTTCTAGCTATAAGATTTTTTTCTTCTTCTTAGTTTGATCTATGACAACTGGTTCTTCTTCTAATCACTCACCTTTTTTCAAACATATAATTGAAAACACATGGAGCAATTATGGAGTCTTGACATACCTTTTTATTTGAATCATCAACCTTGCAGCTTGGAATATCATCACAAGGTATAAAAAATTGATGTTCTTTTAATGAAGCTTGCTCACAAATAATAGGATGTCAACTTAGATCCATACTTACCTCAAAACTAGCCTCAACTGATACCTTGGTCTTCTCCTTGAGCTTGGTCTCTTTATTTTCAACATGAGTAGATAATGAGATCCCTTGGAACTCTTCACCTTCTAAAGCATTCTCCACCATATAAAAAATATTACTTGGACCTAAAGACTCATCATAACTCCTAATTACCACCATTTGTCTCCATGAGTTAACTTATCTTCTTCCATATACCTTGAGAGCTTGATTGAACCTATTCTAAATTATAAGCATTTTCTTTCAGAACCTAGTAATGTGACCTCTGTATTTACAATTGAAGCATGCCATAATTTTTGAGAAAAATCTCTTTCTACCTTTCTAGATTTGGATAAAATTTTACATTGTGTCATATGTCTTAACAATTGTAGCACTCAACATTTCTTGAAGGAAACTCATCTTGTCTTACCTTAAATGGAAAATGTTTTGAAAATTTTCCCACATCATGATAGTTGAAAAACTTAACCTTTCTTACACCTTTTGAATGATGACCCCCATCATAGTTCCATGAAAATTCATTCTTAATAGGTCTTCTACATTCTTTAGCTTTATGACCAAACTAATTACAAGTATAGTAGTAACCATTAAAATTTGCATACCTTATAACATTTGGTTTTATGATCTAATTTGTATTCATTCTACCAACACCTTCATTCCTTGTCTGATTATTTTCTTTAAAGGTTGATCCACCTTATTCTCATTGACATTCATGTCAAATTTAGTAGTAACCTTAAGATTTTCATTAAAACCCAATCTAGATCTCAGTAGTTGACTTTTGACTCTTTAACAAATCATCTAGATCATTCGAACTTATATCAAACTTGACAAAATATTTCACCTTGTTTTTAAACTTCTATAATTCATATTTCAAAGACACAAGATTAGAAGCATAATTTTATCACTCATCTTCTTTAGATTTTAGGCTTATAGATAAGACTTCTATTTGATAATTGAGATGCTTGGTTGTATCTTCATTTTCTTTGGCATCTTCATCCATTCTTGCCTCAAACACACTAAATTACTCCTCAAAGTCCTTGAGTTTATATTTCATATTCTTATTTAACTTATTCTCAATTTTCAATTCTTCATGAGCATTTTTCAATGGAGTCTCATAGTCCACCTCATCTTCATCATCATTTGAATGACTACAAATAGACTCATTTTGATGTTAGTAACTTCTTTCCTTAGCCATGAAAAGGGATTTATATTTAATAGGATCATAATCTTCATGATCATACTCTAAGTCATTATATTCACTCTCATTTGATGAGCTACAATCTTATTTGGTGTAAAGACTCTTTCTGTCCTTGAATTACTTTTTTAATTATCAAACCTTTTGAATCCCTTCTTGATTTTATCAGACCTAAATAATCTCTTTCCATCATCAAGACCTTGATCATGTTCTTTATCATCATCTTTATTATATTTAAGATGGAAATTATTAGTGAAATGTCCTATCTTAACATAATTGAAGCATTTGAGGGGTATTTTACCTTTATACTTGCCTAAAATTGTTCTCAATTTCCTTAAAATCAAAGCAATTAGTTCATCCTCATCTATATGAGTAATTTCATCCTCCTTGAGATTATTACCTTGGAAATTTTTATTTGTCTTCATTTTAGTCTTGAAATTTGCTTCCTTTATTGGTTTTATATCATCATTATTCCTCATCTCATAGGTATTAAAGGTGCCATGCAATTAATCCATCTTCAATTGAGTAAGGTCATGACTCTCTTCTATAGCAGATATTTTTGGATCAAACTTGGGGGATAGAGACCTAAATACCTTTTAAACAATATTAGCCTCTTTAAGGTTCTCTCCAATACCTATGATGATGTTAAAAATCTCATTAACTATCTATATAAATGATGCCACAGTATCATCTTCATTCATATTGAGAATTTTAAATTGCCTTTTGTGAGTCTACAATTTAGCAATCTTGACCTTTGAATCTCCTTCAAAAATGGTCTTTAATTTATCCCATATTTCCTTAATAGATGTACAATGGATTAATTTGGTGAAATAATTCTATGTAATACCATAAATGATGGAATTAATTGCCTTATAATTGTTTTCAAAAAAATTGTTATATACAACACTAGATGGAGGAATAACATGAGCAACATAACCATCCAAAATAGATTGCCATACATTAAAACCTAGGGACACAATTTATGTCCTCATCCTAGCACTCCAAAAATCATAATTGGATATATTAAACATCAATGCTTGATTATTATATAAACCTCCTTGATGACTACACAAACTATACCTTAGATCACCTTCAAGCTATTAAGCCTTTACCAAAGGACCTACTCTAATACCAATTATTAGAGTTACAATCACAAAGAGTGGGGGTGAATCAATGAGCTCATATATTTATATTTAAATTTTATTTCTTTAAACTATTAACTAATCAACATTTATCATATTTTATCAAGAATCATTTAGAAGAGATCTCATGCATTCAATTCATACATAAGATCAAATACATAACACTTAGTTCCTATGGGAAACACTCATGGGGAATAAAACCCCATCTCAAGACTAAAATAAAAATGGAATACTATCTTATAATAAATTTAAAACAAGAGATTCATTAGATATTTTAGACTATAAAGCCTTGATCATGTCCTCCTAACCAAAGGTATTTAGTGAAACAACAATTTCATAAGGAACAACTACCCCTAAGGAAGAACAAGTACTTTATAACCACCTTTGAACACCTCCACCTTAGAAATGATTTATTCAACACCTAGTGATGGATCTCTATTTTATAGCCATTACACAAACACTCTCTATCTCAAAAAAGCCTTTCACATAGGCATGTCACAATCTCATTCCTTCTTCACTCAACCTGTCCTCATATGCACACTTAGAACTCTTCACATATCCTAAAATTACAAGATAAATATTATGGAATTAGGAACATGACCTACATGTCATACACATAATAAAAAAACTATGCTTATCATTAGCTCAACCAATAGGAATGCTACCTATTCTTCTCTCCAAAACCCTCACATGCACCTTGCACTAGTCTCTCTCACATACAAGTGTAGAGACCAACACATTTGGTTTTAGTATATCTATAAATAATTAATTAAAAAGATAAAAATATTTATTTTTCATCCAAAAAACATAACTTCACCATTAATTCATATCATATGGGTCACACTTAATCCCAAACCACTTTAAAATAGGCTTAAGTCATTTTTAGGTCATATAGAGACCCATTCAGCTCTTTGACACTTCTTTGAGTATAATAAGAATATAGGAACACTTTATAAAAGTATGGACCCATTTTAAATGATCTATTGGTGCCCCTTAAGTGTTCATATCCATCAAAGTACCCTTCTACTTAAGTATAACATGCTTAAACAATATTCTATCTACATAGTCATTATGAGTAAACACATAGTCACCTTCTAAGCCTTTGTTCATATATAATATAATTGGTTAATTATTCATAATGCACATAGATAATCCTCATGGATTCTAAAACACTCCCTAATATCTAATTCATAAAGATACATTGAAACAATATCAAAACAAGTTCAAACAATCTTTTTGAGTCACTTAAAGTCCATGCATGAGCACATAGTCATCTTTAGATCTAAATATATTTGTCTACACACACTTCTATATCTTAAAATAAATATTTAAAGATGTGCCTTGGAGTCCTTTACATATTTTATTATTACTACACTATAAAATTCTACTTGGATCAAAATTTATTTCCCAAAAACCGTGCATTGGTCTTTTCCTTTGAAAATTCAAATATTTAAATGTCAATGGTCATAGTTAAACTTCAAACATTGTGCTCACATCTAGTGTCCTCATTTCTAAGATCAATTACAAATTTTTAATATTGTTCAATATCTAACACAAAGGTGCCAATTATCAAATGTTAAACCTCAGTCACTTTAACCCCATCTCATGTAATCTTTTAATGTTGATTCCACATGCTCTATCAATAACTTCAATATTGTCCTCTCTTTAATAATGATAGACAATTATCACTTTGACCTCTTGAATTTAATATGCACCATTTACCTCTATTAGTATGATCTCTGACTCAATGTTGATCCTTGAAATAAGATTGATCTTTATCTCTACTCAACATTAAACATCATGTAGTTATCTTCATCTTGTTGCTTCCTAACTTCTTGGAGTAAACATGCTCCATCGATCTTGATGAAACTTTAACATGTGTAAATTTTACTATGGAAACCTTAATTATCTACTTTAGTAACCATTTTTGACCCTTAATAACTTCTTCTGTGCTTATAATCATGATCTCAAATTTGGACCATAAGATCTCCTTACATAGGATAATCTACACATATAAAAAACTAATCTTAGAAAATTATTGTGTGTCAGATATATTTCCATTAAAATTCATTCTCAAAATATTTTATCACAGAGCTAAAAATGTCAACATCTACTTGCAAGGCCAACTTTGTTCCTATATAACTTTTGACGTACTTCAGTGCATGATCTAAAATTTAAGATAAATAAACTAGGCTCGAAACTAAATAAAACCATATGATCACCTTCTATTGAAATGAAAACATGTGTGAGATATAAATTCATATATATGATTACTCAGCTCTTCTTGACATATTGCAAATTTGGCTAAGTATGGGAAAACACTGTCAAAATGCATAATAATCCAACTTTGTACACATATATCTTTGACTACACTTAGGCACATGAAATAATATTTAGTTCATAGAAAATAGGGAATAATGTAATCACAACCATATAACCAACTCCCTTTAATTAATCCACACATGGAAATTATGACATCAATAAACTACCTACTTAAATTTTCTGCCACTAGACCCAAACTATCTAGATGAAAACTATGGACTAGCAGATGAATTCTACTTATACACACAAGATAGAAAAGAATAGATAACATAATAGAGACCTATTTCACATTATTTAATCACTATAATCATTCTTGAACATATCTAATCATGACAAAATTAAACATCAACCAAGCTTCCTTTAAGTACACTAGGATAAGCACATTGCACACTTTGTCATTGTTACCCCAGCTATCAAAGCACTTCATCCACTCAAAAGGACACCTCCATGACATCACCATGAAATAACTATTAAATATCCAACATCCATATAATATTAAATGACTTTTATGATCTAACCCACTCTCTTCTTATTTTTTTCTTGGCTCAACAAGAAATCCTTAATACTTTGGTGATTAACTATCAGATGAATTTAATTATTGGAGAGCATATGACTAATTTTTTTTAGAGATTTTATTATATAATATACTTTCTTCTCCAAAAAAATATAATTTTCCTCATAATCCTTCAAGTATTGATTGAATAAGGATATAGGCTGCTCCAACTTTTCTTTATCTATTGGGTTAGAATAGTTGATATGCTACCTTCCCCTCTAAAATCATAGAGAATGAAATCATTCTCATATTTGGGGTTGATAAGGGTAGGAGCTTGAGAAATAGATTTTTTGATGGCTTCAAAACTATATTTTCCTTATCATGTCCAACTTAAAATAACCCCCTTCTTGATCATGGAAATAAGGGGCTTGGCCATGGAGGCAAAATTTGGGACAAACATTCTTATGGAGTTAATCTTTCCTAGGAAACTTTGTAATCCCTTTTTATGTCTTGAGAGTGCTAGTTAAGATATAACACTAACTCTTTTTAGGTCTATTTAAAGACCCTCTTTTAAAATAATGTGTTCTAGTTGATTCCCTTCATGAACTATGAAATTCACTTTTTTGGGTGAAGGGAAACTAAAAATTATCTACACCTTTCAAAAGCTTTCCTAAAGTGATGTAGGTCATCACTATCATGTTTTGAATAAATAGTGATGTCATCTAGGTACACCAAGATCATCTCATTTATCAAACCCTTGAAATCCATATCCATGAATCTTTAGAACATATCAGTATAATTTATTTGACTATAAGGCATCTTTTTTAAGGCATATATGCCCCATTTTGTAATTAAAGAGGTCTTGAACTAGTCTAATTCTTATACTAGGATTTGGTTATATCTAGAATAACCATCTAGAATGGAAACCCTTTTATATCCTGATATAGTTTGAAGTATTTTCTCCATGGGTGGAAGGAGGTAATTATCCTTCAAGTATACTTTATTTAGGTCACTAAAATCTACACAAAGCCTCATTTCACCATTATTTTTCCTTACAGGGACGAAGTTAGCAAACCAATATGAGTGTTTGATAGGGAAAAATGATTTTAGCCTCTATTAGTTTGGATAGTTCACTCTTCATCAAGGTTTCTATTTTTGGATTGATTGGTCTCTATTTATACCTAACATGATTATTATTTGGGTCAAGTTATATTATATGTTGGGCTAAGCTAGGGTAAAAAACCCTTAGATATTTATAACTCCAAATAAAGTTATCATTAAATTATTGTCACAACTTAATGAAATTTTGCTTTTTAGAAGTATTTCATACCTTTATAATATTCAATGATTTTCCTTCTAAGATAGCTATTGGATTGTAGTCTTTTTAATTGATCATGATATTTCTTCTCACTCTTTAGTTGATCATCAAAGTTGAAGATACTTTCCAAAGTAACAAGACCCATGGGAAATTTGTTTTCCTTCAACTAAATGATTTGATCCTCATATTTTTATTGGAGTATTAAATGATTTTCATCTAATAATTTAGCCTCATATTATATAAAATTCATAATTTTTTGATCACTATTGAAAACTTTCCAGTTGGTTACATTTCTAGGAACACATGGTCTAACTATTAATTTTACATGTTGGTTATTATTAATTTTTATCTCTTCAGGTAGGTTATATTGAGAACCCACTGAGGCCATGTGATTAGCATCCTTTTTCTATACTCTTTGTATTTATTGAATTTTTAAAGTGATAAAATATTCTAACAAGTCCCAAACCTTATTTTTGTAATATCTTAACAAGTTATTATTGGTGGTGCTTTTATATCTTACTTGGAAAATGATCAGTTTATTATTATCACCAAACACTTATATGACTATATTCCCCTTCCTTTATCTAGATAGAGACCTTGAATTAATGATTCATATTTAGTTACATTATTTTTGTATTTGAGCTTAAGTCTGAACAAATAGAAATAATGTTCTTTTTAGGGAGATCAAAATAACACCTACACCTACACCATTCCTACTTCTTGAGCCATAGAAGAACAATTACCACATTCCTTGGAGATCTTCAGTTTATTTCACAAGGTTTGGGATGATTATATCATTTTCATGAATTTAATACATACCCAACCCTTTTTTTACATAATCATAATGATCAAATTGGAGATTTGATCACCATTCATCTAGATGAATGTCTATATTTTCTTCCACAAGTGTTGCAACCTCATGGTCAAGCTTTTCCTCTTGATATTACAGTATGTAATTGATATCCATAAGGATAGGAGTGTATGGCTCAATATGGTCATTAAAAATTGGATCATCTCTTCTTATCACTATTATTTCATATCTTATCTTGAGAAACACATGGGAACAATTATCAAATAGATACCCTCCCATTTTTTTACTGAAGTCTCAAGAAAGGTAGATAAAAGAATAGGGGCTAGATCATTAATTGAGATATGTTGGTATATCGGTAAGCTTAGACATGAATGGATGGTAACGTTTAAATTTTTTATAGTCTAAACTATTTGGATAATATTCTCATCCAATTTAACCATGCCTTTTGTGACAAGTGTGTATTCAATACCAAGAGAATTATCTATTTTCTTAGGCATAACAAAACTACTAGCCCTAGAGTCTATCATACATTTATGTATGATATTTTTCCCAACTATGAGTGAAAATTAAAAATGGGGAGGCTTACCATTTTTACTTGATTTCATGTCTATTTAAGGTTGACATAAACTACCCATAGTAGTGGGTTTCTTAGTTGGGACCTTATCTATTATTCGGAAGTTTTTAAAGCTTCCTAAAGTAAGTCCCTTTGTGTTAGAATAGATAGTTCTACCCACATGGTGATATTCAAGTTAGTCTTCTTAATTTTTTCTAAAATATTGAAAGTTATATTACCAACCTTCATTGGTGCCTTTTCGAGAGCTATATTTTATTTTACAAGATTTGGGGTCAGTAATTTTGACTTTAATTGGCCCATCGATACATTAGGTGGTCTTTGAATTATGTTATTTTTTACATAATATTGTATAACTTTAGAATTTGTAGCTTGATCAACCTTGGTGAGTTGATAACCTTAGTTTACATATTTTTAGACTATGTATCATTGTCACTAAACTACCACCATTGGTTAGTGCTTCCTCCTAATTTAAAGCACAAAAATCATCCTCTTGCCAGTTTAAAAGAGTAGCCTTATTTTTAGTAGTATTTTGTGAATTTTATTAATGAGAATTAGATTCTTCTTACTATCTTTGGGTGTTTGAAATGGTTTGTATCATCAAGTCTTGACTGCTGAAACTATTAAGATAAGCATTCTAATTATGCATTTGAGCACAAGGACAACACCACTAGTATTTTAGAGCCAAGTTATTATAAATAGGTACAATGTATTTAGACTTACCAGGTGTATGTAGATCATGGATGCTTGCAAGATTTTATTACATGTCCTAACTTTAAGGTTACGTGTTGCCTTGGTATGGTTTCCTATTAGGTTGGTATGTTTGGTTGACTTATCGATAAGGCCTACAGTTTTGGGATTGTTACCTTTTCATAGCTACCAAATCATTACCAAAAATTTTAACCAATGACTTAGCTTAATATAAATCATCAGTAGGAGAAGGATTCAAATATGGTGTATTGATTGTGGTGGGAATTAGGTCAATAATAGGTTATATGGGAGGCACTTATAGAAATATAGGCATTAGAGGTTGTGGGAAAAAATTTATAGCTTAAACAAAGTAATTTTTTTCTCTTATTGAAATTTCATACTCATTAGGGAGTGTGGTGCCACCCATTGATTGAATCATGATAACTCTATCACTATTTAAGGCTCTCAAGTAATACAAGAAAGCATTGTTTGGGGTTGGCTTGACCAACACAAGGATTCTATTCCATGTCTTTTGAAAATAAAAACTAAAATCACTTATGAACTCATGAGGAGCCCATTAAATAGTGGTTATCTATTCAACCATTGATAGCTGGTCACTCTTATCTTCAAATTGTGTACATAGGGTAAACCCTAAATCATTCCATACATGGATGGAATTGGGAAGCAAACTTCTATACCACTGTAAGGCTTTACCCTTGGATGAGGAGGCAAGAAGTTTGATAGAAACATTTTATTGTGTTATATTATGGATTGATAAAATGTTAGCAATATCCTAAATATGCTCAATGTGAGTAGTGGAAGTTTCACTAGTAAAATACAAAAGGAATTTTAGAGTTGATTTGGGTATATAATGATGTTGGGCTAACTAAAGTGGGATGCCTCCATTAAAGAATATTAAATTTTGATTTCTTAGGGACATAATAGGAGGTATGAAATGACTATGTGTATTTGTTTGAGATGTAAATAGATTTGAAGGATATATTATAGTATAAGGTAAAACTGATCTTGATTTCTTTTTATATGAGACGAAAATTATTTTAGGTCAAATCTCTTACCTTTATTAGATGATCTTGTCTATATATTTGGCATAAGTAAACTTGTATTTATTAAATCCATAATCTAGTGGAGTTTTCAAGTGTTTTTTAAATGTGTACAACTCTCATACAACATTTTTTAAGAATAACACCAATCTCTTAGTTATGATCTTTGGGTCCCATTGGGCATGCCAAAAATTGTTATCACTTATATTTTTCACCCATCTTTGTGTGGTAGTGTGATGTATAGTATGAGTTATAAACTATGGGAAATATAATGACACAATGGGATCACCTCCAAGCTATGGGACCTTGGTGAATTGAGGTGAACCTATAGAGAAGGCTGAATTCATTTCACTAAGCTTAGTACAACTAATGTGTTACTAGTTTATATTAAAATACTACTTCTTCGTGATCTTTATCGTAACTAGGGTTTGACTTGTGAGGAAAAGAGTTTTAGAATGAATTTTAAAATTAGGAAATGGTGACTGCACCTAGAGATTTTCATAGAAATTAATTATTTATTTATATGAGCATAGTAGAATAATAAATATATTGAAATATATTGAAGCACCAACTTATACAAGTATGAAACTAAAGTTAATATTGGTCACTTATCATATAATGAATAAGAGTCCTTATGTCCTCAATAAGTTTTCAAAAGGGCAGAAATGAATACCATAGATAAATAAATATGATTGAAATAATATTTAGAGAATTTAAAAATACATTAAAGATTCATTCATATACAAAGATATATTAGTAAGGAAGGCAAAACTTCAATCTACTATAATTGTCTAGGTTACATCATGTAGATCAATTTTTTAGAATGTAGAATAATTTTTTCAATAGTAAAAAGATAGATGGGATACACTATGGTACCAATATTTATACAAAAATAATCTTTTAAAAGAGAGGGAGTTATAAAAACATTACACCAAGCTATAGAGAAATAAAATCTAGGAACTTCATGCAAAAATCGTCATATTTAGCTTGGAAAGGCATCATTAGTGGAGTAGATGGCTGGAAAAGAAACATGAAACTACTAGGAACTTTAAAAAGTGTTGTAGGAGTGAAAAAATCCATTGCAATCTTATATTTTAACTCTTTATTTGGCTAGTTGTGCTACTTTTATCTCTCCCAAGGAATGAGGTGCCAAAATAAACCATTACTTGGTAAATATTGAATACTTTTAGATATTTTTAGTCATAACATATAAAACCTAATTTATATTATGAAGTGAAGAGTTTTACAACATTTTAATTCATTCAACTTGATAAAAGGAAAGTGTATATTATAACATGATTTTTTTAAGTGAATTAATTCAACATATTTAAAATTGTAAGTGCAAATTACAAGATTCACTATTACAAGTTAAGCCCATCAAAAAGATACTTTAAAATTTACAAGTGTGTTTTTCTCAAAAAGAGCTATCAAAATGATAGCTGTAATTTACAACTTGTAACTTTACAATATATGTTATAATAAATAAATATAATTTATAGAATGTATTTTTAAAATTAATTGAAATAATTAATCTACAACCATGACCTCTAAATATTAATTGTTCTTATTTGATTGTATCTTCTCAATGTAATCATCAAAGTTACTAAAAATCTCTTGAAGACATTATTTATTGGGACCAAGGTTGTAAAGGTTGCTTATCTCACATTCTTCTATCACTTCAAAGAGTTTTATAGATTCATCTTTGTATACTTATGTATCTTTCCCCATCTGATCCAATGTATTATGATACATGATGAATCAATGGCTGGAACTCAAGTTGAATGTTATATCTCATGATGACTCTCTTTTATCTACTCTTTTGAATTTGACCTAGACCTCTTGAAATGAAACGATTTGATCTTGATGATCTATTTCTTGACATTAAAATTTAAAAAAGTAGATATTTAATGTCATATATTGTATATGTGGCCTTCTCACATGTAACCTTGGCCTTATTAATACTCTCAGTGAGTATCCTAATTCTAAAATGGGTTTCCCTATACAACTCCTTATGCTAGTCAAACTATTCAATATCTTCTCTAATATGAGGGTGTTAGTCTCAATTAGCTCAACAACCTACAATTTTTTAAAGAATAGTTTTAGTCTTTCAATATATTCCTCATACTTTCTTATTTCTTCTTTTAGATATGCCTGACCATCTTTTAGAGTTTTGTAAGAGTCGATTGTTAGCTTTATTACTCTATTTCATTTCATGATGAGTTATTTAGACCAATATTTTATGTCACTTCTCATAGTACCAATTTTTGTCATTTATTTGAATGTTTCTTTATCAAGGAATTTATCAAGAGATTATGTTGGTTGGGATACTAGCTCAATGAACCTCTTCTAGGTAGTTGTCAACTATTCACGTTATTATTTAGTTCATCCTTTGTGACCTTGTCACTATCCATATTCTCAAAAAGAGAGTTGATGCTTGATATAAAATCATGCTTCAATCCCTCTCTTTTCAGATAACTTGTGTGCTTTAGATATTTGATAATCCCCCACCACTAAATATTCCTTTTATTTATCTCGCAGGGGGACTATTATTTCCACATATCTTTCCCCCACTGCATCATATCATGTTATAGATAATGTCCTAGGGCCTACCTTTAATATTTTAGATACTTTAATTAGACTAAAGTCTAGAGGCATAGGAGACACCACTTTTTCCACTTATTCATTATTAATTATGTTAATCATATTGGAGTGGCATCATATGAAATTATCACTATCATCTATGAATTTATAGCTAAAGTTGCTACACTAGTGGTTGTTGTGACAAGTACAGTATTTATCATTGATGTTACTATTGAATCCTCATCAAATGATTTATATATTTGTTTCCCTTTTATGGGTTGAACATCCATAATTGTATTTGTGTTCCTTATATATCCACCTATTTTATGGGGGCTTGGGTTACTAATGGAGTGGAAGAAATGGGTATTTGAATGGTTAAAGTGGGTATTGATGTGATTTCCAAGGGTGTGGGAGATGGGAGTGACATGATTGGTAGGGTAGGCATGGGTATTTGGAGTAGGGGAACCTATGGAAGTGTAAGATCCAAGAAAGTGAATGAATCAATCAATGTGGTGAGAACACCCAGTGTAGATGAAATGGGGACTATAATGGGAGATGAAAGTAAAGTACTAACTACCCTAGTGGTTGGGATGGTTAGTGGGATTGTAGTAAAAATCACTAAATCCCTAACCATGTACTGTTTGGTGGTATTAGTGATTAATTGAATGGTAGTGGATATTAGGGATAAGGTGGAATCCATTATAAAAGAGGGATGTAAAGGTATAATATGAGTGTCCAATGGTGTCGATTGGTTTCATACCAAGGGAGTTATTTGCACAAGTGGGTTAGATGGAATTGTGATTACTTGAAATAGTGGACTAGTGGAAATAAGAGGGGTAATTGTGGGAGCTAACTTAGCAATGGAAGTAGGAGGAGGGAATAATGTGGTTGGTTGATTAATAGAGATAAGAGGTGGAACTATTTTTATTAGTTGAATAGTAGCTTTGATCTCTGTAGAAATTGAATTGGGTTGATCTATAGGTTGTGTTATTGTATCTTGGCTATTAGAAGGACCCCTTTTGGCCTTTTTCTTCTACTTTCACTTGTGTGACACCATTGGTCTATCTACTTGGTCTATTTGGGTTTCATTACTGGGACCCTCTATTATTATTTCCAGACCCTTCTCCTTCACTTATCTCAACCTATCTAAGATACTTAGGGTCTCTTTGGTAATTTTTACCCCTTTGCTTATTAGTGAGCTTATTATTCTATTTATGACTTGAGTGGTCCTATCCATCAATGAGGATTTAGGTATGGACCCCCTGACTAGTGGAAGAGGTTGGAGGTAGATTTTATTATCATAATAAACCATGTCAACTAGTGAATCATCATATTTCAAGTCCTTAAAGACTCTAAGATCATGTTGTAGGTTTTGATTTATTTTGTAGTAATTTTGGAATAATTTTTTAGTCTCACTTCTTATTCATCTTTGTATATCTTCATGGTAATATTAATAAAAAATAATGTGGGAATATGTGGTGATACCCAATATATTGGTTATATGGTCAGTTTCATCATAGAATGGCCTTAAATAAAGAGCTATTAAGGTAATTTCAATCATATTTACATCTTCACATTTGGATTTTAATAGGAAAGGGTAGGTATACCTCCCTATGTTGATAGGGAAGTAGATTCTTGACTTAGGTTTTCTTGATAAGAACTTGTGTTTTTATGCAAGTTACCTTACAAGTTCCATCAGGGCCCATTTATCACTTACATACGTTGTAAGGGTGTAAGGACAACCAATAAAACATTCCACTCTAATGTATGAATATGTTTGGAACTAAATGAAATAAGATTCCTAGTTTATGATTTTAGATGTTACAACATCAAAAAATATTCTCATTTTTAGCTCCTTATCAAACATAATTATAATGTAATATATGAAATCATCATTGACCCTTCTAAAATGATGTTTTCTAGCCTCAAGGGTGAGGTCAAGATAGTGGTAAAAAACATTATTAACCTAATTAGGAATTTTATTTAATGTTGGGAATGCCATTCTCTTTTATAATATGTAAACCATGTATGAGGTCATGTAAAACATGCCTATGGTTTGGAATTCTATCAGTTGTTTGTGGATGGACTCAAAAATAAACTAAGCCTAATGGATATAATATTTATTTTGGTGAATCACCTAGATATATTGGCACATCCAATCATGATAATTCTTGGCATTTAGGTTCCCTGTAACTCTATGTAAGAGTATGATAATGCCACCTACTTCATCTTTGAAGTCTCTTCTTGCTAAGGTTTTAGGTAGTCTCGTGTATGTGGGTCTAGAGGTTTTTATCCATTATTTATTTAGAGATCATAGACATGGAGTATTATTATATTGATATACTTTCTTAGAATATTCATGGGTTATATCTAAATAGCTCTCATATTCCAAAATTAGGAACATGGTATCTATGAAATTAGGGCCAAGGTTCTGAACCTTTTCACGTTTATCATTATCCACCTCTCTCTTCATAGAATCATAGTGATTTTCCATTGTGATCACAAGATTATGTCTCTATACTTATAGTGGTAAGGATTATTCTTGGGGTAACCCACTATCATAGATACTTTGAATCCAATCATTCTTGAATTTATCATTTATTCTATTTCAAAAATCAGCTAGGTTTATGTGACCTAGATCTGTGTTGGTGATCTCATTTGTGTTTGATTACATGATGAATTAGACACTAGGTCCCTTGGACTTGAAATTAATTTCATTTTCAAAAATATATTCTAGGAAAATTAGTGTGGGAAAACTACTTATAGAGTTGGTAGTTTTTAGACTTACAACTGCAAGCAAAAATTCTGATGAAGATATATTGTGCAATTGTAACTAAAAATTTTGGTGGGGCTTATACTTGGAATTTTAACTTGAAAAGTCTAAAAAAATGTATGATGGGTTTTAAACTTGAAATTTTCACTTTAAAAGTCTAACAAGAAGTCTGATAGGTTTTTGGTTTGTAAAATCAAGTTATAATTCCTATGGGGATTTGGAGTTGTTAGTGTAATGGGGATCTCCATCAGGGTTTACATGAGGAATATTTGGGGAATATTTTGGATTTAATTAATTTTAACAAAAACCTATATTTATATTATGCTTGGCAAATGAATGAGTAATTTTAAAAACATTATAGTAGGAGAAAAATTAAAAAAATGTGAGTAAAAGGTAAAACATACCAAACCCTTAATTCAAAGCTATAATACTTGAATTATTTTAAAGGAAAATATATGTTTTTCTAATATAAAGATAGTAGTGCTTTGATGGAAAATGTGATTTAAAATGGAACATTACCATTTTATGCATTTAGGGGATGGTAATGGTGGATGTGGTGTTGTTTGGTGAGGCATTTCTTGGCAAGCATTTAAATGCTTCTTGGCATGCAAATATTTGATTTCCTATTTGTAATGATAAATAATGAATTACAAAAACTAATTTTCATAATAAAACCATATAATTAATTATAATTAGGGTAGTGGTTGGGAAAATGACCATGAAAAATGGGGTTTTAGAGTCATGGTACAATTTTGCAAGTTTGCAAAATTACATTTTTTATTTTGATCTATGCTTTACACTAAGTGACTTGGTGTCATAGAAGTGGGAAATTAGAACTCAAGTTACACTTTGTAACTTTGAAAAGTTTTAATGGGCAACTAGGATTCTAGTTTTCATAGGTAGGATGGAAGGGAGGAAAGTGTATCTCAAGCTACAAAATTCAATTTTACAAGTTGCAAAGTGCAACTGAATTCTAGTTTTTATGGGTGTGGCAAACAATAGAAAGTAGAACTTCAATTACACTTTGAAACTTTTCAAGTTGTAATATGAAACCAAAGTTTTGGTTTTTATGGGTGTGGTTAATTACAAAATGTAGGGTTTTGATTATAGTTTACAACTTGTAAATTTGTAAAGTGCAACCAGAGTTCCAATTTACATTGGGTGGTGGGTGAGTAGGAAGTGGAGATTTTGGGTGCACTTTGAAACTTTGTAAATTGCAATCAAATATTTGGTTTCTTTTAGGTATATGAAAAAAAATAATCAGAGCTTTGGGTGTACTTTGTAATTTTTTAAGTTATAAACTATACCCAAATATTTGATTTCCACTAGGTATTTAAAAAAGGTTTCCTTGGTCATTTTAAATTTTTTTCCCAAAAAATAAATGGGTCTCCCTTAGGGTACAATATTTTTTGATATTTTTGTCTCAAAAATATCAATAAAACCTAAATCAAGGAGGTTTAAACCCATTTCAAGGAGGATATGGTCCAAATCAATAAGGATTTGGATAAAATCAAGGTGGATATAGTAAGGAATGATGTGGTTCATATAAAGGGGGTATTATAACCAAGGATGTTATAATAAATTGTAGGCAATCTATATTCATTATGGATTTTATGGAATAATGGGAGGAAGATGATTTATGTGAGGTAGATTAAATGGATCATGTTTAATATTAAGAGATATATTTACATTTTAGATATAGTTTCCCAAATTCTTGACATGTATTAATTTCAATGAGGGTCATCACACATAAGATTTCTCATAGCTAATGTAGAATATTTTGTATAATGATAAGACCAAGTAGGCTACGATGATAATAAATACATGGGGGAAATGAAAATACATCCACTATAATGTAATATTGGGTGAATTAGAGACAAAATTATATAGCATAAGAGTAAGGTAGTATTCAAACATCAATACCAAGAGTGGAGTACAAACACAACCTGTAAAAATTTGCTTTATGTAGGAAATAGTAATGTGCAATCTTGAGTTAAGGTCATGGATGATCCTAATTCATGATTCTATAAGTTCATTCTATACTAATAAAATGATCTTATAAAGAACTTTATAGTGAAGTGTAGACTACATGATAGGTAGAACATTTAATTAAAGAGAACTGAATATAGGAACCTATCACAAGGGACATATAAAATATGGGTGAGTTTGTTTGATTTTCTAAATTATGAGGGTGTGTTTCCATTACTAGGTATATGAATTATATTAATTATGGGGGAGGTCCCATACCAGGATAAATCCCATTCAAAGGAGATTCAAATTTCACATAGCACAAGCTATGATAAAGAGTTGTCTATTAGATTAATGAGTTGGATTTCACTAACATCCTAATAGATATGACTTCAGAGGTTAATATACTATAAAAATATTCTTGGAAGAAGATGGGGAGTACTAAATTAGTCCCATATACAAACATATACTCATTTAAAATAAGATACATTATAATATAATTAGGTTATTCATAACTTCACATAATAAACATTATTGAAACCAAATTTACAATTGAATTCAAAGTGATTTTCAAGCAAAGATAGATACTTAGCTATGCTTAAGAGGACACGGTGTTATGATAACCATGCATATATTAGTTTTAAACAATAATACATGATTATTAAAATAATTAATAGTGATTGGTCATCTAATTTCAAAATAAACATGGATAAATATACATGGAAAGTGTTGAAAGGAATAAATCAACAAAGTCTAAAATATCATTTATGTAGGGCAAGGAATACATTGATCTACATGATGAAGTTTGGGGAGTGGGAAATAAATGTAAAATACTACAAGTTTTTCTTATGATAGGTTGATGGAGGAATCATATTAGGTATGTTGATATGGATTTTATACACACCCCCATAGTTTATCACAAGGTTTCCTCTAATATCTTCGGATCAATGAATATAATCACTCTAAGGGATGAATTGTAGGATATTAACTTTTATAACAACCTATTGGTGTAATAGTTGTTAAGAAACACATATTGTTTATGATGGTTATTTATCTATGGGTGAAACTAAATCTATTTAGAGTGAATATAAGGATGATTATTTATCATCTAATTTCAAAATAAACATGGATAAATATACATGGAAAGTGTTGAAAGGAATAAATCAACAAAATCTAAAATATCATTTATGCAGGGCAAGGAATACATTGATCTACATGATGAAGTTTGGGGAGTGGGAAATAAAATGTAAAATACTACAAGTTTTTCTTATGATAGGTTGATGGAGGAATCATATTAGGTATATTGATATGGATTTTATACACACCCCCATAGTTTATCACAAGGTTACCTCTAATATCTTCAGATCAATGAATATAATCACTCCAAGGCATGAATTATAGGATATTAACTTTTATAACAACCTATTGGTGTAATATTTGTTAATAAACATAGATTATTTATGATGGTTATTTATCTATGGGTGAAACTAAATCTACTTGGAGTGAATATAAGGATGATTATTTATCACTAAGGTCAGTAATATTGTAAAAAAAACTACCAAAAAAGAGATAATGGTAAGGTAGGAAAGGAAGGTTTATGAAAATCCAAGGATAAATCCTTTCAATGACTAATATTTTAGCTCAATTAGGATAGGTTATGTAGACTAATACTTTTTTTAAAATAATATAGCACATAAATAATCAAATACAGTTAAAGAGTCAAAAGGGAAAAAGAACACAAAATACTCAAACATGCATAAATCAAAGGTTACCTTATTGCTATATTGTTATTGCATATTTACAAGAGGAATATGATAAGCATGAAAAATATACTTAAATTATCTATAGATAAAAATGAAATAATGTATTTAAAATAGATAGCTTGTACATAATTTTAGGCACTAAAACATCAGAATGATGGAATGTCCAAGCAATCCACATAATTCAATAAGAATAAATATTTTCATATCAAGACCAAGTCAAGAAAAACTTATTTGAATTTTATATTAATCTTAATAAACAAAATTCTCCTCCCTTTATTATAAGGAGGTGACATGTATTTATAAAATTAGGATGGGGAAGTCCTCATCTCTTCAAGCTTCATATAATTTTACAAGTCCAAAAATAGAACTTAAAGTTCAAAATCCATACAAGGATGCATGTTATAATGATAAAATTCAAAATAGACATTGCAATCCAAAATAAATTATACATATACAATAATGGATGGGGAGAAAATGTACCACTTTGATAAAAATCATGAAAATGCATAATTATTCCAAAATTATAATATCAATGACATGTCATTACTTTAATTAGCTAATCAAGACACTATAATTACAACTGTGGTGTAGACTAAGATTACTATGAAACTAAGGCACTAACTACCAATTGTATGTGTTTTAGACCCAAAATATACCCCCTTTGCCTTTAATAATTTACTTAGTGAATATGGTGTGTCAAATTCTTTATTTATTACCTCAATATTCAATAGTGAAGGATTTGAAATATTCACAACTTCAACCATTAACATATCTTGTTCTACCTCTGAGATTTTAAACTCAACCACTAAGGCTTCAGCTCTATTACCCTATCTTTTGAAAAAATTATCAACTATATCACTTCCTTGTTGGTTTTATATACAACACCTTCCACTTCTTGTTTGAATTCTTCTACAACTAACTGGAGAAGGTTAATAAAAAAATTTCAATTCACTAGCTCCCTATTTTGGTGATCGCCCTAGTTACCTACATATTAGACAAAATATATAATGCTTCATTTTCATGATTTAAAATAAAAATCAATAGATTATCATTGATATTTTATAATTTATGGAAGCATCACTTTTCTCAATCACATAGTTCAAGAACTAGAAAGTGTCTATGTTGGTCATTAAATTCAAATAATAAAAGGTACTAATTCTAGAACACTAGACTAGGAAGTTCAACCTCCTTTATTTTCTCTATGGGCATGACTAAATAATTTGTATATTATAATTTTGAGAAAAATATTATATATCTTTGCAACTACACTTTGTACCTTAGTTATTATCTCCTAATGATATTATATAATATTCATTTGTTTCCATCTATTCAAGTCCTCCTTGATGCTTTGGTGTATTTATTTTAGTGTCACCTTAGTAAAATTAATAAGAGTATTGAAATACTCAATGTAATTAGTATGGTCATTAGTGTTCCTATTGGGTCTTTTGGCCAGTGGAAAAAAATTCTCTCTTTTCAAACTCTATCTATGCCTTTGTCCATGTATTTATCATTTTCCTCTTCATCACTCTTTGTATGGTCCCAATATCTTTGTCAAAACTTGTAAAAATTATGGGAAGATATACCATGAATATATTTCTCCATTCATCCTGCACATTTTGCATCTCACTTACCCACTGGAGATCTATCAATTCACATGTTTCTTCTCCTTACATAAGTTCTAAAGATGTAGAGGGATGAGAGGTCTTAGGAAAGGATGTGTTTATTGGAATATATATGGTTAAAATTGGGGAAATTTATTTTATAGGAACCTAGGGAATATTTATTCCCACCACTTTCAATGGAGGCTTCTTTTATTGGTGTCACCTCAGCCAACAATTTAGACAACCTTGGGGTTATTTTCGTAGTCATGTTTTTTTTGGTAAAGCTAATGGCTAGGGCATGGGAAGCTCTAGATAGGCTACCTTAATTATTAGGGTTGGTGTCTTATTAAAAAGGGACACTATAACCAAATTCTCAAAATAAACCATTTTAGGAGTCCTTATTAAAAGAATGCCAAAATCTGTACTAGTGACAATGGAAGTGGAAGATGTAATAAAAGGAATTATTGTGTTAAACTTACAATTGGATTTTGTACAATAGATATTTAATAAACAATTGAAGAAAATATGTATATATATTCTAAGTTTGCTCTGACATAATCCTAACCAAGGTGTCTTGTTTTTCATGTGCTCCCAGACTCAAAGCTTCTGATTTATCCATATCAACTTACTCATAATTTGGTTATGTTTTCCTTGTTTATAATTCTTATTATTTTTATGTATAGTAAAATAGAGATAATAATCACTTTGGTTATTCCTCTTCTTCTAGCTCCATGGCATATTTTGTGCCTTTATCCTCTTCCTCAATATTCTCTTCGATAATATGGAGAATAATATATGGCCTCTCTTCCAACTTTCTACCTAGGGAAGGATCAAGGGAATCTTTGGGATTCCTATGGTATATGAATATAGTAGGTGAAGTGTAGGATGGATGAGATGGTGTAGGGGTTGTGAGAACAACTTTGGTAGGAGATGGAGAGATATGTGATGAAGTGGAAGGTGTGTAGAGCACAAGGGTTCCCTAGGGAGATGCAAGAGATTTAGGAGATATAAGGGAGTTATAATTGAAGAAAAATATATTTGAAAGAAATATATAAGAATTAATTATGTAACATAGATGAGAGAAGACAAAGGATTCATCAAAAAAATTCTCTTCCTTTGACTAGCTAAGGTAATTTATGGATTATACATTGTTGTTTATGTCTTGAAGACTCACTCATATGAGGATATGTAAGTGGAAGGAATATAAGGACCAAGAATTCCTCTCAAAATTTCCTTATTGAGATGGGGAGTTCAATCCCTTTGACTTGAAAACTGATCTCCCCCTTCTTTTATGGCTTGTGCTTATGGGGATGAAGGTTAATTTGGTCATCGAGATCCTTTCAATGGAGATAGAAGCCATTATTGACTACATACATTTTGATCTTCCTCCTTTATGGCCTTTATATTTTATTTATATCCTATTATAATATCATTGATATATTCTTATATTTCATATTTATCCATACTTGGGTGTCATCTAAGGCATTCAAGAAAACTTGATTATGGTCAAAGGTTTGGTGACCATAAGAAACATGAAATTTATTCTTTTCTAGGATTGTCTTTATATAACCCTTTATCCTTTTCCTAGGGTCCCATTACCTAAATGGTACCATGTATAAACTATAAGTTGTCATAGGTTTTCCAACTAATATAAAATGTGACCTAGTCACATATTGGTGATGCTTAATGTTGTAGGGTATTTTAAATTAATAGGCCAAGTGTTTATAGTTGAGTTATTCATCAATGCTATTGAATAGTTGTGAGATATGTATTATTACAAAATTTGATTAGGAACAAGGTGAGGTATAAAAAATGGGTTAGTCTTAGTACCCTCTACTCAGATGACATTCACAATCAAGTATAACTATTAAACACCCATTTTGTTGAGTGTCGTTATTATATTCTTAGATAATCTAGGCATTGGGGTGCCCTAAAATTTTTGGTATAAATGAGGTTATACCTAATTTATTATTATTTTAATGTCATTTATATACCTATGAATAAAAATGAAGTATAAATCTTCCCTGGTCTTACTCCCTAAATACTTTATTGATGGCTATCATTATTGCCCATAGGGCTTGTATACAATAGCCATGACCACATCCATTAGATAATACATCATATAAAAAATTCCATCTTCAGTTCTCCTATTAGGGTAGAGTATCTATGTTTTCAATTTTTTACTTATAATCTCTCCTAGGGATACTAATTTGTTAGTGGTTAATAGTATGTCCAGTAGTGGCACCCACTCAACCTAGACATAAGCAACACTTAGGAATCTATACAATCTATCCAATAATGTCATTGCATTGGTGATTATAAGTCTAAAATTAATAATTAATTCAGTGGAAATTTCCCCCTTTTGATTTAATATTTGACCCTTTTTCATACATTTCTTCAATTTTCATCCATGATATTATGCTCAAGCCACACATTGGCTGAGTCTTGATTGTAAGCAGTTTTACAAAAAGGAAACCTATGGTACTTTTCAAATGCCCTTCCTAAAATTTATGTATAGGTGTTATATACCATACTCACATTTAAAATATCTCTTAATGTGGTTATATTTATGAATATAACCTTTAAGAGGTCAATGCATGGCATTATCTCTAGTTTGGCTACAACCTAGTGGAGGCCATGTTCCTTGATTGGGAATAAATTAAAAATGTATTATTCATCTTCAAGGGAGATTTCATCCTATATAAAGTAGGATTTAATTGACTTCACCTCCTCAAAAAGTGCCTAATAATGAGATAATCTTAAATTCAAAGCACTCTTTTCAAATATTGTATCACTATATTTTTTTGATCCTAAAAATGAGAATGGGGGTTTGACTAAGGTCTTACCTTGTTTTCATGAATAAGCCATTACTATCATGTAGTCACTACAACTCTTGTGAATTTCTGGACTATTTCATTTGGTGATCTATTAATAAATAAAACTAGGGTACACTAGAAGCTTAGGAAATTTTAGAATATAATTGTTTAATGATCAGAGTAATAGCAAAGTGAATCCAATGCTCATAGATTTTGTATATATTATTTTCAAGATTGTGTATTGATTATATAAATTTACCTTAAATTATAATAATGAACACTCAACTTTAATTATAATTTTGATTTAAATATACTAGTTATCTTTAGTGGGTGCCCTATATTTACCAAGTGGTGGTCTATCATTAATTCCCTATGTCTAATCACCACTTTAAGATAACTATCCTCCATATGATAACTTACTTATTTTCCATGTTATCAAATATTATATATTATGTCTTGGCCTTACTTTACCTAAATAAAATAACATGTCATTCTCTTAGTAACCCAACCTTTGAATTTCTTCATCATGTTTGAGAGGTCATGTAGTAGTGAGTTAATGTGATTGATCCACACTGTGTGATCTTAGAACACTAGAAGCATATAAGTTTGGGTCATTATATTGGTATTAATTCTAGTGAAAATATTACTATGGTAATAGGTAAATGTGATTAAGATAGATAGAGTGATATTGAACACCTAAAGAATCAAGAACTCATAGCATTAGGTAGGAAACTAAAGGAATGTTAACTTCTAGACTATGCATATTAGCACATATATGCCAAGTGTTGACCAATCATAACCCCAACAGCTTGGGATCTCAAGACATTAGGCTTTAAAAACAAGAACCATTAAACTTTCTATAGTATTTATTTAACATGATCGATACATGTGGAGTGATCCAAAAATCCTAGAGATTAGAGGACTCAAAATCTCAAATGCTCAAGGGAACATAGAACTATTAAATTTTCCAATAAACAAGTGAAGTTACCATAGTTCTAGTTTAGCATGAATATTCCATGTGATCTTTTTACTGAGTTCAAGAGATTTGGGCCCTTGAAATAATTAATATTTTATAATCATCAAAAATATAAAATGACATGAAAATGACACATGTCACAACTGCATCAAAATGTTTATTATGGGCTCGATTGGAGGAAACTGATGGTCTTTAGATTTTAATCTTGTGATCAACATATACATACCAAGACAAGAAATATTAGATCCATTAGTTTTTAAACCATATTAAAGTAAAAATTATGGACAATATAAGGTTTGATATGACTTAATATTTGAGTTTAAGCTTAGATTATTATGAAGTTTACTTAGGAATTTTTTAGATTTTACAGATAAAACCCTTATGAAAATGTGTAATACCTTAGTCATAGATATTTTAGGATAATAGCTACCTAGATATGGGTTTTTTAATAATGTGTCCTTATTTTTAAAATTTTGAAAATGGAGCATGTGTGTTAGGGCACAACAAATGGTGACTCAAAGGGAAAAATACTCAATATTTTGAGAACCCAAAATTTCTAAAATGTATTATGACATAGCTTAAATTTTAATAAATAAAGAATAAGTAAATCCAACTTTAAAATAAAAACTCATTCTTAATGCAACATACTAACATTCCTAGTCTTCAGATAAGTGTGTGATCTTATGAAATTAATTTCCCTTAGGAATGAATATTTTGATAAAGACCCAAATATACATTGTAGGTTTCATCTTGAATTTTAATTTATAAGCAATGAAAAATAAATCCTAGGCATTACTCTAATATTATCCAGCCATCCATATACCTAATAAAGATACTTATGGCTCCACTCAAATCCTAGCTCTACTACCAACTAGGCATCCATATCCCTAGTAGAGTTTAATTAAATCACCAATATTCTATGAGTTTTATTTTATTTTATTTTTATTTATTTTTATCATATATGTAGGAAGGTTTTTAATCACTTTTATCTATATGTATGAAAAACTATTTATCAATATGTATCTTTCATTGAATATTTGGTGCTATGTTTATCATCTTTTATCCAATTTTTGACATATGAGAGTGCAGGGTATCTTTGTAAATGGGAATATTTTATTTAATTTTCATAAACCTATCATAGTAAGGTACAAAATATGAGTAGGCCTATTCAATATAAACTAAACTAAAGTTTATTCAAAATACACACCTTAACACCTTAAAGTCTAGTACTTGGTAGAATAAATTCTTGTGAGTACCTATTATGCTCCCTTTCAATATCATCCCCTTTATTTTGGGCATTTCATTTATGGATTCATTTTGGGAAATTTTTTGAGCTAGTTCTACAAATTAATAAACTAAACTAGAAAACATGAAACTAAGATATCAAAATAATTAAATTACTCTAAAGGGAAAAAATGCAAAAAAAATGAATAAATTTAATATAGAAAGTATGAAATATAATTTATAAACTAATAAATATAATATATAAAGAAATAAATATAACCTATAAAGCAATAAATATAATCTACTCCTACTGTAAATCTCCATTCATAGTTTACTCTGATGCATTCTTAGTTGGATCATCCATGAAGTAGTGCTTCAAAAAATATCCATTTATTGAAAAGGAAAGGTCTTTAACTTTGATGTATTTTAACTTGAAGGAATAATTATTAATATTTTAGATATTTAATATGGTCTAATCCATAATGGAGTGAACTTGTGATGATGCCCTTTCTTTTCATGTGCTTTATCCCAGAGGATTAATAGGTCTAAAATCTTGAAAGCTTTGATCTTGGATATTTTGTCAAACTAGAATTTGATAATATCATGATTTTTACTAAAGATATGTAGTTTTTATATCTTCTAATTGGACTATCTCAAATAATCTAGAATTTATTCTATCATTTTCACCTATATACTCTTGTATAAATTGGTAAGTTAGTCGATTAAGAGTGATGAGGAAGATTGGTTCTCATCCATACACCAATAGAAAAGGTGAAGCCTTGAGATATTGCTTATGCCTGGTTCATTATGCCAATAGTGCACATTTTAATAATATATTTCATTCTCTTGGTTTATTCTATGCATGTTTATTTATGTCATCCATCATGTTCTTATTGGTCAACTTAACTATGTTATATCCTTATGGGTAATTTTTTGAAATTAACTTGAGGCTGATCTGATTTTGGTTGCCCCATTATGCGAGTTTAACATATTATAATGTTGGACCATTATCATAGATTAATGAGATAGTATGCTAAATCGAGTGACTATATTTATTTCTAAGAAATTAATGAAAACTATGTCTCATGAATTTTTGGTAGTAATAACGTCTATCCACCTAGTATAGTAATTAGTAGCTATGAGGATGAACTTATGTCCTACTAAAGAATTTATATTTATTACCCCATTAAATTATAATCCCCATTGGGTTAAAAGGCATCCTTTAATGACTAGATCTAAAGTCATATCAACATTCACTTCTCTCTTTGTAAACACCTAGCACTAGGATTATAACTGGTTATGGGCATCCTTGAATATTTTAGGCTATTATTAACCCATGCTTAGAATATTATGGGTTTTAATATTTTTATATTGGTGCCTATTACCAATGTTTTGATGTAGGTTGTCTAGGATGTCATTAAATTCTTATTTCAAAATTCACCTTAGCTAGATTCCTTCATAGTTATTTATATCAAGGACCCCTTTACTAATCATGAAGTGGGTCAATTTAAGCCTAATGTATCACTTTAAGTCTCTTCTCAACTCTAGTGGGAATTTACATATAATCAAGTAATAAATTATATGTGAGTACCATTCCACTCCTATTACCTAGACTTCATTGTTGTTCAATGTAGATGCATGGGTTATTTTGAGTCATCAGCTAGATGAGGCCCTTAAATCTTACCATTTTATTTGGTCTAAATTAAGGTCAACCTATTGAAGTTTGGCCATCCATTTCCCTCTCCTTTCTCCTAGCTCATTTTGGATGAGTTTGAGTTTGATAACTAGTTTATAGATAGTGGGATATGGCTTATTTCATAGAATTTAATGTCTAAATTTCTTGATGGACTTGATCATGGCATATATTTACTTACCAATCATAGTGTACTTTAGCCTTGCATCCTTCAAGTTGGTACTCATGAAAGTAATGGAGAGCTCATTGTCTTCTACCATTTGTGTTAATATTATAGTAATGGTATGTTATACAGTGAATGAATAAAGATAAAAATATTTACTAAAATCAACATTAATCAGGACTGGGGATTGAGCAATCACCATTTTAATATCTTATAAAGATTTCTTGGATTATATTGTCCATTCAATCTTGGCATACTACTTTAGCATGGAATTTAATGGTTTAGTGATTAATGTGAAATCATAAATAAACTTTATCACAAAGTTGATCTTTCCAAATAAAGACTTAAAATATTTCTTACTTTTAGGTGGGTTAAGTTTGGAGATGGACTAGATGTGGTCTAGGTTGATAGAGATCCCATCATTGTTAATAATATGGCCCATTAGTTTTCTTTTAGTCTCCTCAAAAATTCATTTTTTGGGGTTTAGAAAAACTCCATACCTCTTACACGTATCTAGGAATTTTTATAGATGGATTACATGTTCATCCATGTTATTAGAAAATACTATAAGGTCATCCATGTATATGAATGATACACATCCCCATTAGTCCCTAAAAGGTAAAATCCATCAATCTTTGGAAAATTGCTCCAACATTGATTAGGTAGAATGACATAATTTAATGCTAAAAAGGTCCCCCATTTGGTCATGAAATTGTTGTTCATCTTATCTTCTACCTTAACCAATACTTGGTTGTAGCCTAAGAATCCATCCAAGAAATACATCATCACTAAACCACTTCCCATCTATATTAATTCATCTATAGAAGGTAGAGGATAATTTTCAATTTTTGAGGCTCTATTGAAATTATTAAAATCCACACATAGCTTGATTTCCCTAGTACTTTTCCTAATTGGTACTACCCAGTCCAAGTGCTTAATTAAGAAAACAATCTTGGCTTCTAGGACATCCTATACCTCAGTCTCTATGAGAGGTTCTAGGACTAGATTTGTTGGCATATGCCTCTATATGAATGACTTGTGTTTATTTTAAAATGGATGGTGTGGGTGATGAACCTAGGATAAAAGATATTTAGGTCATCATATGTCCAAGTAATGACATACTTTTAATTTGTAAGCAATCCCTTCATCTTGTGTTTTACACTTTTAGTAAAACTTACACCTATATTGACCAATTAGTGAGCTCTATTAGTCCCCAAAGTTTCGTTGGTGAAGTTAGATTCAGTTATTTTTAGCTATTTATACTTTTGGGCTTGAGGATTGATGTTGAAATTTCATTCTAAAGAAACCATGCCCAAGGAAATTTAGTTTTATTTCAGTTGTAGAAGACCTTCCTCACCCATATATTTAGTCTCTATAGGTTGGATATTTCCTTCATCTATTATCTAGGCTTTAAAATATCTTGAATTATTAAAGAACTATATGATTTGATGATCATCATTAATGACCTAAAAAATTTCCACATTTCTAGGGATAAAAGGGCATGGGACCTATATACACATAATATTTTCAAATTTTATCAATTATTTATGATTTATATCTTTTAGGAACCCATCAAGTCTCAATATATTTAAGTTCATACCTTAAAGGGTACACTAGAAAAGGGGTGGGTGGAACATTAGTGCTTGGTAAGATTATTGTCCCCTATACCACCACTTTCTATCAACATGACTATCTCCTATGCACTTCCCTAAGTTTTTCCACCTCCATTACATACTCCTCTAAGTAATTCACCACATTATTCTTCCCTTACCTAAGCTTAAAACCATTTTTGACATTTAACAAACATTTTCAGTCTAGGCTAACCCTATATTAAAATTAATAGTGGCACATTATGGGACAAGGTTGGCCTTGGCCAACCAAAATTGGGACCTAACTTGATTTTATCAATTAATGATACAAAGTCAAATTGGGCCAACCTTGTTGGCTAAAATTTAATAAAGTTTTAGGGTTAGATTTAATTATATATACATATCCATTTACACCATTTATTAGAAAAGATAATAATAATAATAATAATAATAATAATAATAATAATATTATTATTATTATTATTATTATTATTATTATTATTATTATTATTATTATTATTATTATTATTATATTACACATCTACTTATTCACCATTCTACATGAGGAGCATTGTTTAGAGTTCTAATACTTCTTTTGGAAATATGAATCTTGTATTATAAAAACTTGAGATTCATTAGGAGGGTTTTGGCTAAACTATAGTTCATTGTCCATCTTTATCTTTTTCAACATACAAAACATCTTCTTAGGAAGCACCTTGGCTAAGGGAAAATTTGAGGCTTGGTGGGTTCACCTTCAAAGGTAAGTATTCCTAATTTTTTTTCCTAATTTTTTAAAGTAGATAGATTCAAATTTTTACTTCTCTCCTATGAATTAAGATTTCCTATACATTGGCTTAAGTATATATATGTTATGCATGTTTAATTTTTATGTTTATTACCCCCACTTTGTGCCACATGCTTTGGTGAACACTAGATTAGGTTTTACTCTAATTTGCATATACTTTGTGAATATGAAAACATAGGACCTAACTAGGGTTATCGCATGGTTTTGCTTGACTAGAGGCTTTGAAACCCTCTCTAGTGATGTTATTGTGTTAAGGGACCCATTTATTAGGTCTAGTTAATCCATATTGGTCTAACCATGAATGTCTAAATATATCAACAAATAAAAGTGTAATGAGGATTTATCTTCTCCAATATAGGATTGATTAATAGTTCAACTAAATTTTAATTTGTATAAATTATAGTGAACATGATGTGAGTCAAAACCTTGTAGGTTTTATTTCATACATTAATTTAATTATCATATTATATATTTTTATTTTTTCTTTATTGTATCAAAACTATCGATAAAGTCTAACAGTCTATGCATAGGTTTAAAACATAGTCACTCCAAAATGACTCTATTTTTTATGTAGGTCTTCTCCAAATATAGGTGATTAAATTGATTATCTCAAAAAAATATTATTTTTTAGTTATATAATTGTATACATAGCCTAGCCAATTGAATTTATTCATATATTATTTTTCAACACATAGCTTTTAGAAACTATGTCAATCCAATCAACTCTATTCACATAATATTAAAATCAACACTCAAGTAACATGGAATAAAATTTGAAAACTAAGCATCTTAAAAACTAAATAGGTTAATTATTACCTTATCTATCATTTATATTTTTCATTTACATATTATTTTTCACAAGTTTATAGTCTGTAAAATTTTAACCCTACAACAAATTGGTTCAAGTAAATTGACATGGTTCTTTAACTTATCTTCTCTATAGAAGACATAATTGACCTATTTGACTGTCTTTTTCCAAATCTTGATTTCTCAAAATAGTAATGACCTTGTTGAATCTATTTTATATTATTTTCATACAATGTCACTTGAATCAACTTTGTACTCTTCAAAATCGAAGGAATTAACCTAGTTTTATAGTAGTTAGTTTACTTTCCATTTCAATTTCTTGTATTCTTAGAGTAACAAACATAGATTAATTAGGTGGTTTTTTAATTTATCAATTTAGTCACACTATTTTTATCTATTGCATACACTTCTAAATCACTTTACACTAAAAATCATTAAACATTTTATTTCCATGGTCTACCTACTTGGATTTCATCACCAAGGGGGAAGTTGACTTGGTTTTCTAGCCAAGTATAAACACTTGGTTGATGGTATTTATTGTAAAAAAACTCAACACCCTTATCATTGTATGATTATTAAGTGAGGGGTTAGGCCCTAAGACCAAACCATTATCATTGCTAATATAGATCCATTTTAGACTAAACTACATGAAAATATCCATATATTACTTTTTAGGTCCTTATTACATTAACTCCCCATCACATTAATTTAAAAATTTATTATAAATTAATAATATTCATGAATGACCAATTTTTTAGAATGTACATTGAATTTTTGCTACTTTCTCTTTGATCACTTTATTTTATTTTGTAGAACTTGCACTAGCCAGTGTTAGTGCAAGGTTTATGTTGTGTGCTATGATTAGATCAAACACATTGATATAATTGTTTATGTGATTTATTTTATTTTATTAACTATTATATTATAAAAAATTACCTATTTTCATAACACTATCATCCCTATAAAAAAAATCTCTTAAAAAATGTTAGTCTTACTTATATTCAGTACACAATCACCCTATATGATTGTGTATATTTTTAAACATGTTCAGTTCTTTTCTCTAGATTACAAAGTCAAACTATTCGAGTGTTTATATTTTTATCCTATTATTTTTCATATCTTGTATTAAATATTTTACCTATTTTACTATGTATCCTTTAGTATTTATTCTATTTCCTATCTTGCAATACATAGTCAACCTATTTAACTGTGTCTTTTACTCCTTATTTTGTTTCTTATTTTATAAAACATTATTGATTGGTTCGATTCTATATATTATGAACTAATATTTCCTTCCATCAAATTTTTATAATTTTTACCTCATTAATAATTTACTATTATAGGATAATATAGATTTATATCTAATAAACATGATGAGTTTTACCAATCCTAATAATTTTCCAAAGACACATCTTGTGACGGCCAGCTTGGATGAAAGCAATGTCCATGTTACCACTTGCACTACCAATTATGGGAATTTTCCCCATTTGTCCTCAGTTCATAATCATTTGTTCTCACTATAATATGAGTATGATTTATAGTGCATAACTAAGATGTTCTTTTTCATCGATGAATTCCATCAACATAGAGGAAAATCCCTTTCAACCATTTATGGTCTTATGATAGATTCTCAAGTAGAAGAACCTCCTTCACCCTCCCTTACCTTATCTTATGGATTTTGGGGACCCAATTTTTTTAAATATTAACCTTTTTCTTCTATTATGTATCCTTCATACACCATGACATATTCTTCTATGACTTCTTCAACCTCTATGTCAAGTATCTCTACTAACATGGTATGTTTAACTTCTACTAGGCTTCTTTGAAATACCTTTCTCCTTAACCATGTTAGTAATGCATATTTTTATATCAATGTTTCTCATGATACTAGTTTATCTTTTGTTACCAATGCTTCTCATACCACTAATGTGTCAACACTACTATTCATAGTGTAACTCAATCCATTAATACTAACACTAATACATCACACATTGTGCACACTAGTCAAAATGCTGCCCAAACTAACCAAATATTATTATAAACACCTAATCAAATGCATACCTTTCAAACTAATATTGAAAATTATATGATGTATATGCAAAACCATCTCATTAATATTCAAAACCAACCTCAATAAGTTTTATGGGGAGTGCAAAATCTGAATGCCCCCACCCCCATAAGGATTCCTATGGTGACCTTATCCCACAACCACCCTCATTAAGAAAAAAATAAAACATATAAAAAATGAACCTATTATACCACAAATTGATAATATTTAAATAGGAGGTATCACACCCACCATCACCAATAATGGATATACTAATCACACATTGCATTTAAAGACTTTTGGTAACCTTTATAAAGATTGGGTCAAACTTAACACCTTTTCCACTACCAAACTATTATCTTATATACTCTCATGAGATGATTTAGATTGGTATAATCAATTAAAACCCCATTTTATCACTAACCTTGAAGACTTGGTTAACTCACTAGTCCAATAATGTAAAACTAGTGATCTTCCAAAGAATAACTTAGCCGACTTTATAATTTTCAAACAACTTGAAACTGAAAAGGCAAAATTCTTCATCAAAAGATAGAAGAGCTTGTTTAAAAAATGTGACCATAATATAGTAGATACCTTACTCTTCAAACTATTCACTAATGCTCTCTACCTAAAATTATAATATCAAATTAGGACTCTCTCTCTAAGAACTTTGGAAAAACCCTTGACCAAGATAAGCAATAGTACCTCTTCATGTGTTAATAAAAACCATCTAAACCTACAATGGGCACTTGTATGCTAATTAAAAATAAAATTTATCATACAACTAATGATAACATTACTGATACCTATGACATTTTTCATAAAATTCAAGTAATCACTCTAAACAATGTTATGGAGCATGCTCTCCATCCAAACAACATTCCTACTCCTACATTTTCTCAAACTAACCACACTAATGTCCAAAAAACATTATTCCTAGCTAAGATTGAAAATCATCTTCCAAGACCTCTACCATGAGATATTGACTCCATTCATCTAATGAAATCAAAGTATGATCCAAACAAATTTTGTGGGTTTTAGGTAAGTTGGGGTGACTCTCATGAAACTTGTATACAATTAAATAATATAGCTATGGATTTAATTATTGGTCTAAAATTTGATCATGAAACACTTATTTGAAATCATCAAGAAACATATGACATATATTTGAAATCCCATGAAACATAAAATAAAAACCAAACATTAAACCAAGTTAATGCTCATATTGCTAACTACAAATACCCTCTTCCCAACCATCAAGATAACATCCACAAGCCTAATCCTTCTATAAACAATGTTGAAAGTATTATATACCTCACTACTAATTAATAAAATGTGGTTATTATGAATAACATGTGAAGATTAGTCACTTTTATTGATTCAAATCCAACACCTACACTTCACACCTCTCAACCATTTTGCATCATTGAAGATACTTACCCATCACACGTAATGTAATTGGGGAAAGAGGATCTTATAACTTTCTAATAAATAATCTCAATAACACATATTTATTATACCTCTCTCACCATCTTTACTCTTCCCCCAACATCCACACAAAAAGACAATGTTCCCCAAACATCAAATAGTATTTATTCAACCCAACCACAAGAAATACCTCAATTGACCATCACACCACCTAAATTCAATCCATATATTTGTAATAAAACCAAACCAACCACACTCTATCAACACAATTTTAATCTCACTTCAAACCCTCCTTTAAAAGAGCTCTTTCAATATTATGCACCTATATATAGCAATCCTTTGATGGATCATGATGAATGGGATCCCATTATAGAACTGTCTCCTTTCCCATCTGAAATACCTTTCCTCAAATTAACGTAAACCTACCCTATCATTAAAACCATCTGATGATTTTTCTTTTTGAAATGAGCATCCCTCATCCTCCTCTAGTAGGATGTGAAGCTACTTTATCTAGATCTAAATATAATATCCTTCAACAATGTGAGAGATGTCCATACATGTTAATGAAATAGTTGATACCTCTCTTTCACTTAATTTTCCTATCAATTCCATCATTATTGACAAGATTATACCTTAGGTGGATGATCCTCCTCTATTCATTAGCATAAAAATTGGCATTGTCCAATATAAGAGTGCCTTAATTAATGAAGGTTCAAGTATTTGAATTGCCTCCCTTGATTTCATTAAGACACATAGATACTCCATGTGCAACCTCAAATCCACATGTAACACATGTCAAGTATAATATAAAAGGAAAATGCCTCTTATAGGTTGTATTTGGCTTCCCGTTACCATCCCTCTTATCACCATCTACATTAAAGTTATGATCTTTAAATTTCCCCTCTTTTATAACGTCTTTCTTGGTTGACCTTGGGTTCATCATATGAGAGTATTCACCTCATTGCATGCCAATACATCAAATTCCCCCATAATGGAGCTATTTACAAGATTCAAGGAAACACAAACCCTTTAATTTTTGAACAGTTTCAAGAATATTATGTCTTTAAAATTTTTACCCTTGAACCTTTGCCTGATATCCCATTTAGGGAATCTCAAATTTTCAATTATATTATCAATTACACTTGAGGTTATAATTATCACCTTAAATAAGTTGTGAACATTCCACCTAACCTCCTAGATTCTAGTGATGATGAGCTATATTTGATTATCCTCAATATCAAAAGCTTTGATCTATCCCCTCATATTATTGCCAAACTTCATCCCTATTTTCAACCTCAATCCCATCAACCACTTATCGATGAAATACTTATTATCATAACTAATAATAGACATTCTATCCATCATGTATCCTCTAATGAAAAATTCATATTACATGTACCATCAACTTGCATGTACCTAACTATGATGATGGCTATGATTTAGGTGACCCATTTTTAGTTGGACTCATCCAAGCTATAAATGTCAAAATTATTTGATATCACACTTCTTTATTTCAATATTTTTATTTTTATTTTAGCATTCCTTCCTTTATATTACCTAATACTAATTATATTCCTATTTCTTTCAAGATAAAAATGGATTCTCTCACATGGTACACCTCCAATTAAAATAGATCCCCTTAGGAGTATGCTCATGGATCATGACATGATAGGTCATTAATTTTTTTATAGATAATAGGATACTTATAGTTTTCTTCTCCCAAAGATGATAGCTATTATTCTTAAGCCTTCTCTATGACCAACCTCACCAACAAATGAACCTAGTCTAGTTTCTACTCTTGCTTTACCTTTAGATGAGCCTATTATAGTTTTTTCTCACACTCTAATTTTAGATTAGCCTAGTCTTATTTTTATTCCATCCTCACCTTATGTTGGTTATGTACTTCTTCCTTTGTTTCAGCTTGATCCCATGACTACCTAATGGGATGATAAAAATTATTTTAATATCCAAAAATTTGCTAATCATTGGATGAAAGATTGCCAGTTATAATAGCTGCCCATGGCTTATTCTTATACCTCTTCAATTAGTAGGCCCCAAAATCCTAATAAAAAATATATTTTTTAATTTCATAGGATAGATAATCACTCTTATACTCATTTATAGAAACACAGGTAGTATATTGGCACATTACATCTAGGCACTTCCCATCCCAAAGATAAGGCTATACCTCCTCCTAATATATTACCATAGTATATCCCTAAATATGGGGAGGTATTTTATCTTTGGTAATAATTTAGTTCACATCATATTGATCCTTGTTGTAGTCACCAAAAAAACCTTCATGCCCATCAAAAATTGACACATGCATCGACCATTATTCCTTCCATAAATCACCCATGTAAGAAAGCTCCTCCTTCTCTACTAATGACACCTACTTCTCATCCCATATATATATTATTCCCACTCATACATCTATTACTCTATTTGAGTATCCTACACATGATATCCCTCATGAGAATGATCCTTGATTATCTATACTTACATTTTGAGTTGAGTAAACTCATAAGTAAGTCCTTGCATAAATTTCCATGAGGATTGATAAGACTCTAGCTTCATAGATACGTTTCAAATGTCACAAATAATATTAATGGTCAAATTTATTAGTATTTTTGAACACAACATGGTGTTATTTCACATTTTTATACACTACAATTTGTGGATGGGATTTGTGATCCATTTTTATATATCTTATACATTTGACTATGTGTCAAATTTAGTTTCACTTATATATTTTAAATGGATCATTGTATTATGTTTTATGTGTTTTATATGGTTTCATTTGCTTTCCTCTTTTATTATGGATTATTATCATTATTTTCATGATTTTACACTTATTTTTATGAGTTGAATTATTTCATTGATTTATTTTCTTTTACAATGATTATTAGCTCTCTTATCTCACTCAAAAATTAGATAATTATTACTGTGACTTGGTTATACAAACCTTGATTCCCTTAGTAATCTATCTCTACAATATGATTAGTTATCAAAAAATACATATCATTGTACTAATATTTATTGATCTATTTTTATCTCCCTTTATTCCTTCATCTTCCTTTCACATACTAGGCATACATATGTTTAAAACTTGAGATTACATACTAGTTGATAGGTAAACCTAAGTTTTTAGTCAATCATATATTTGGATATTTGTTTTCCTTTAAATCAAATTATAAATCTCATTTATGTGTATCACTTATATCACTCATGTTGGCTATTCCAAATTTGTATGGGGGAGGAATCATAAAATCCATTAAAAAGTTAAAATCTAAATCATTTAAATGAAAGGAAATGATTCAAAAAGGAAACATATTAATTCAATAGTCTAATCACACTAAAATATGTGATTCATATCATATATCCTATTTTTAGAGCGATGGCAGTGTGTGGAGGGAAGGAGAAGAACAAATTGGGCAAGGGCACAGGAGCAGCATGGCAAGGCCTGGAGGAAGCTTCCCAAGCTAGGGAGCCTTTTTACTTTAGCGAGTGACCCAAAGTTACTAAGGTTAATAGTTGTTTCCCACGCAGCCAAGACAGACTGGTTCTGGTGATTGCTCAGGATACCATCAAGGAGGATGTCAAATATTTGGTGGCTCACACCCTAATTTGCAAATTTATGGGGATTCAAATATCCCAATCAGCTCTAGAAGCATGGATGAGGTGCACCTAGCAGGTAGAGGGTGATATTGACATTATGCTAGCTACCAATAGCTACTTTCTAGTAAATTTCTCTTCTGTAGCTGACAAAAATTATATATTCAAGGGAGGACCCTATTTTTATGACCATTTTGGTTTGTTTATCAAACCCTGGCACCCTGGGTTTAATTCTGTAGAGGATTTGCCTACTAGTGTGCCTATTTGGGTCTATCTCCCATGACTTCCCTTAGAATTTTGGTGGGAAGATATCTTGCACCAAATTGCCACCTTACTGGGAATGCCAATTGTTGTAGCTCATCATTCTTTAGATAAGAAGCTTATCTCCTTTGCTAGAATCTGTGTGGAAATCAATCTTAACAATCCCTTGCCTGAATCAATGGAAAACTGCTTGGGGGCAACATCTTGGGTCCAACAAATCGAGTATGAAGCGATCCCTTTTCACTATAGAATTTGCCATGTCTATGGGCACCTACATCATCAATGCCTTCAGGCTGGGAGGTTCAAAGGGATGGAGCCTAAGGGAGGATAAGAGGTAGGCCAAATGTCTCATTAGGATACTCCAACCTCCTTACTGGGAAAGGCTATGAATGTTAATACCCATTCAAATGGGGTAGATGTGACTTTGGGAGCAACTAAGAATGTTGGCCTTGATAGGGACGGTTTCACCCAAGTTCGACGTTAAGGGAGAGGATGCACTCAGAAGTGTAAAGATAGATCTCTAGAAATGATCTTTAATTGATTTGAAGCTCTAGATAGCATGGCCATAAAGGATGTCATTCCACCTCTGGAGGAGGGAGGACCCTCAAAGAAGGATGAGAATTGTGCCCTCCTCATTGAGTCTCAAGATATGGAGCTTCAGCAGTGTCAGGATAGTGAGAAAGCTTTGGGGGATGGGGCTCTAGTAGTTCCTTCAGTGCAGCAGAATAGGGATGGCAACTAGGCTGACCTGGTTAAAGACAAGGAGGTATCTAGGAAAGATAAAGGAGTCCCAAAAGCATTAGGTTTAATGTAGAGACCATTCAAGAAAGTCTCCTTTTCCACACCTTCCAGACCAGGATGCAGAAAAGATTAGGAGAGGGTCAGGCTCACAGGGGATTTATTGGTTAAAGTAGGAGTGGTTAAAACCTTGGATGAACATTTCACCCAACCCAGTCAATGATAGTGTTGTCATGGAATGTAAGGGGACTGCATAGTACCCTTAGACAAAAACTATGTGAAAGTTGATCTCTAAACACTCTCCAGATACATTATGTATCTAGGAGACCAAGCTGTCGGTGGATGCTATGTTTGGTTGCTTTCCTAAATTTTGGGCTTTTGGCCAATGCCAGTGTGTAGGGGCATTAGGGAGTGCTGGGGGATTAGCAATCTCTTGGGATCTGGCAAAGGTCACACCAATCCAGTGGATGGCTAATTTCTCAGTGATTTCCATGATTATGTCCTCCCCTGAATCAAGAGAGCTGATTTTGGTTACTAATATTTATGCACCTGGGGATATTCATGGGCAACGAAAGCTATGGGAACATTTATGTTATGTTTGGAATTGCTGCCCTTACTTGCCGTGGATCATGAGTGGAGATTTCAATGTAGTCCTCATCCTAGAGGAGAAAAGAGGCAGACTTAATCATCTTGACCCTTCGTCGGAGCTTCTTAGACTCAATTTGGATCAGCTGCACCTATCTGATGTCAAACCCATCAATGGCCGGTTCACTTGGAGCAATAGAAGATAAGGTAATGAGGCTATCTCTAAGCACTTAGATAGATTTCTTGTATCTTTATTTTGGTTATCTAGTTTGTTCTCTATTGCCTCTGAAATTCTAGATTGGAGAGGGTCAGATCATTGGCCCATTAAGCTCATAACCAATTTCATTAATGGCCCCAAGAAACCTCCCTTTAAGTTTTAGCTTATGTGGCTTCGAGACCCCTATCTTCATGACCTTATGTCACACTGGTGGAGGCAGGGGGCCATGAGTATGGAACAACTATGTTCACTTTTACCAAGAAGCTTCAGTATGTCAAGAGAAATTTACAGGTGTGGAACAGGAACAATTTTGGTAACCTTTATACTATGAAGAAGAGAGCACAAGACAGGTTGGATAGCACTACCAGACAGATTCTTGAATTCAGCTTGTCAGATGAGCTCTGCAGGGTAAAATTTGAGGCTTTGAATGACCTTAATGAGTGGGAACTACGAGAAGAAATCTCCTAAAAGTAGAAAGCCTGGGTTGATTGGCTTTAAGAAGGTGATAGAAACATGACTTTCTTTCACAAGTTAGTTTAGGAAAGGTGCAACTGAAATTATATAACTTCTCTTGTGACCTCAGAGGGAACTCATATCTCTTCCGCCCCTACCATTGCTAAAGAAGCAGTCTGTTTTTACTCAGAGCTTCTTGTTGGAGCTGTACATACTAATAATTTAGAGGAAAACATGGTTTTGTCCTGCATACCTTCTTTAATCATGAAAGAAATGAATGATGCCCTCCTGAAACTGATTGACAATTCAAAAGTGGAAAAGTGGTTTTTACTATGTGCAAAGGCAAAGTGCCTAGGCTGGATGGTTTCTCGGCTGAATTTTTTCAAGCATTCTGGGATATAATCAGCCAAGATTTAGTTGAGGTGGTGCAGGACTCCTTCCACAGCAAAGAGATGCTCAGAGTGATTAATGTAACCTTCTTAGTGCTGATACCAAAGAATGAACAGGCAAACCAGATGGATCACTTTCATCCCATTGCACTTTGCAATATGGTGTACAAAATTATCACCAAGCTTATTGTAGAGAGGCTCAAAGGGTGGCTCCCTAAGATCATCTCTGAGGAATAGGGGGGATTTGTGGTGGGCAAGCAGATTCTAGATGAAGTGGTGATTGCTTCGGAAGCAATCCACTCTATGAGCATTTCTCAGGAGAGAGCTATGTTTATTAAGCTTGACATGGCTAAGGCGTATGACAGGGTTGACTAGAGTTTCATGTAGAAAATATTTTTTGCTTTTGGCTTTAGCCAGGAATGGATCCTTTGGGTAATGAGCTATGTTACCATGCTATCTTATTCAGTCCTCATTAATGGGGTGCCTTCTAGATTGTTTGGGGCATCTAGAGGTCTTCACTAAGGGGATCCTTTATCTCCCTACCTATTTATTATTTTGGCTGAGGGGCTGGGTCATCTCATAAATTCTTAGGCAGTGCAGAACCAAATTCATGGCTGGTAGTGGGGTAATGGGGCTGCCAAATTGACTCATCTCCAATTTGTGGATGATACCATTTTAGGAAGAAAAGCCCAGATTCAAGAGGTGCAAGCTTTTTGGAATGATTTGGACACTTATCTAGTGGCTTTTGGATAGAAATTAAATGAGCACAAATCCTCCATTTTTTTCTTTGATACTCCTGATTCTATTCAGTGTAGGATTGGGGCTATCCTTAGATTTCAATCGCAACCTCTTCTGGTGACTTATCTGGGGGTCCCCATTGTGATCGACAGGTAGCCCAGGCTCTTTTGGTAGATCATTCTGAATAAATTAAGGTAGAGAGTCAATCATTGGACCCATCGGTGGCTCACTACGGTGGGATGAGTGACTCTTCTCTAGTCAG
>JARHVA010007760.1:340000-495000 GCA_037957365.1 Torreya grandis | reverse complement strand
TAGCTATGTGAGCATATGATTACCACACTATCTACCCTCATGTTATAGTTTACAAATTTATAACATGGGTAAAAACCCACACTACATGGTCTTACCTCCATTAAATGACATGAGTTAACCTATCATTGACCACATGGGGCAACCCAACTAGTTGATATATAAATAATCTCTCATATATCCAAGTGTTTGATAGAATACCACATCTCATCATCTTTTGTCCCTAGGATAGCATCCCATACATGGCATGCATAGATTAGACCCAAATGTTATAACTAAGATCATATAACCATCCCTAATCTAAAATCGAGTAGCACATGGATATTGCATATAGTTATGCCTTATCGTCTGACTTGTGACAAAATGCTCATGTTGTCACAAACTTTATCATGGCCTTTTGAATATCTAGAATGTTCATGAGATAAAAATTAAAAAAAATAATGTGTAACCTAGAATATATCCTATGTTATCTTATATCTCATTAGGCTATGGTTCATGTCTCATCATTTGACTATAGTGTATCACAAATCATTGACATCTCGTATATAAGAAGTCTATGCAATGCATGGAAATGTTTGAAAGTGATCATCACCTCTATGTTATCCCCCTCCACTTCCCATCAAAAATTTTTGTTCAATCATTACCATGATCTTAAGAACATGAAAAAAATATCAAAAATCAATGGGATCTATCTAATATCCTTAATACCTCCAAAGCCTAAGGCAACTAGTCAAACCCTATCCACATATGACAACTAGTCTAATAATCTGGTTACTAGGACACATCTACTAGGTGACAAAATCTTTGACATCTTTAAAAAATATCAAAATATATAGGATATATTAGATATCAATTATATAATAATTAAATAAACTCTTAAATATTCTCAAAATATCACAAATTAACTATTTCATCAACTTGTTTGATCTAGTTTTCTTATTTTCCCCTTTTTTCCTCATAATCAACCTATTTAATACTAAATCAACCTTGTCCTAATATTACCATACTACATCATCCCACAATACATTGTAAACCTTCTTATTTCAAATGTTATCAGCCTATTTGATATTGAATTAACTATTTTATACCCTTAGCATACTATATCATCCCTCTAGTATGTAATCAAAGTCATTTAGCAAATTGTATCGACTACATAGTGCAAACTGCATCTTCCATAAGGTACTATGTCATCCATCTTCCAATTACCCACTTTATTATCCTACTAATTTGTATTCATCCATATTTAATGATATTATATCATCCCACTACCATGAAGTTGGCCCCCTGTTTTATCTCACCTTGCAAATTGAGTTTATAGGGTTGACTCTATTCTTACTTTATGCTGAATTCTTTTACCATTAATGACATAGGCATTTATTATTTCATTATTTTCCTACCCACTACCTCATTTTACCCCTAGTTTACCTAAAATTTTACTAATGTTAGTTTTGGTGTCTAAATTTTGCCTACCATCTAATTTTCTATATTTAGCTTAATTTCACTTAAATTTTCTAAAAAAATTGAAATTAATGTTTTATTACCTGCATTGCACCTACTATAGCCACTATATGTCCTCCACATCATAGTTATCATCTCCTCACCACTCTATAGGCTCAAACTGGGTCTCTTAGAGCAATATTTTCTTAAAATAGTAAAATAAAAAATGAATTGATTTTTACCCTATTTATTTTTACTATTAAAAATTATTTACCTATCAAATATTTACCATCAGATTCCATTTTTCAACCATATCTTTGTTTCTACTATGTCTTTTTCCAAACCATGAGATGTTCTAGAATCATGATATTATAGAGAATATTTTCATGTATTACACACACACACACACACACACACACACACACATATGTATATATATATATGTACACATATATATATACATATATATACATATATATATATATACATATATATATATATATACATATATATATATATATATATATATACATATATATATATATATACATATATATATATATACACACACACACACACACACACACACACACACACACATATATATATATATATATTTGTTTTTTTAAGTGATTTTTCACTATTTTCTATAGGTTCACCTAATGCTCCCTTTATTAGACACCTTCAAATTTCTCTTAGTTCATTCATTATTTTTAGCACTAAGGTAAGTAAAGGTATACATTTTTCAGTGTTGTCCTTTCATTTATCTTATTCTCTTCTTATAAAATTTATTTACCTTCAATATTATGTGTTGTTATATTATTTTTCTGAAGCACCATCCCATGTTATACCTATGTGACACATGTTGAAATCTATGGCCATGTAAATGTTTAGTACTTTATACAAGTCTAAGATTAATAATAATTTGTATACTTGTAGAAAATAAATGAATATAATGCCAATTATATGTGCACATTTATCAATTCTCTGACACATATGATTAAGGATTTATCTAGCTATAATATTATTATTTTTAACTTATTTAGAATCAAACCCAAATTTTGACAAACATTTATAGGCATTACATTAACTTATGCCATATAATCAATGAAGAAATTATGTATAATATTTCAAACATTTGAATTGTCAATATGACAAGTGGTACCTTATGTTTATCCTTGTGCATCATTATATTTGCATGGGTAGTCTTAGACATGTTAGAAATCCTTCCTATTAGGGCCTTGAGTAGTAACTCCATCTATTCAGTGATTTGAGCTATCTAATGAAGATTAATGTTGGATTTAATATTTTTAATGTCTTCAACAATATTGTATCCTCCTTTGCCTTGATTCTTGAAGGTATGTGATTGATAATTTTAATTCAGAGCATATTGATTATCCCTCTTAGGTGGAGGCTAATTATCTCTATATGGTAGATGTGGATTATTTTAAACATTTGGATTAAGAGGAGTGGTGGAACTATTATTGAGAGGTGTTAAATAAGTCATAGGCTTCTTTCTTCTCATGTTGTAGTTGTTCTTAACCTATTGGTACTATTGGAAAATGTGAACCTCATATGTGTTATCTTCAGGTTCATTATCATCTTCCCCTTGGAAAGGGAAGTCATAAGTGTCAAAAACCATACCCATGTTAGGGTTTCCTAAATAATTTGATGAAGAGGGCTCTTGCTGACTAGTAGAATTTTCTTGCATTTTGGCTTCCTACTAGAAGATTTCAAAAGTAGTATAGAACTCAATACAATATAGTTCCCTATATTACATAGTTTTATAAACCCAAACCAATTTAAAAGATATACATATATAGTATTAATATCTAACATATTATTATAAGTAACCTAATGTTATTAATTATTCCTAAACCTATTGAAAGGCTTGTTGTACCTTTGGAACCCATATCCCTGATTGTTATAGTTAGAGTTTTGTCTACCTATAGTACCCATACATTTTTTCATGTTGAGGCATTCATTACTCAATTTATATACCATCATATAAATGGATTCCATATTAATATTACTTTAGTTAGAAGTATTATTAATTGGTACAAAAGGTTGCCTCTAGCCCATATGGTTTGAAGTATAATTATTTAAGAAATTAACATGATGATTCTAGTTAACATGGGTTACTACCAATTGATTATGGATCGAGGTATGGTTTTGTGCCACATAATTATAGGTTACATTATATATTTGTTTAAAATATAGGTAGATAGGTCTAAGACTAAGTGGAGGTAATGATTACAATTGAGGATATATTTGTTTGTCTACATTAATTACCTCTGTGTAAGTAATAGGTAAGGTATCAATACTGATAACCCTACATAAAAACATAATAGTCATGAAATATAGGGATTTTTTTATACATTTATAGGTCCTATGGAGTGTTAGGATGATAGATAGACTCAAATATGTTATACATCTTTTGAAATCAATTATTGAAAGCTTAGAGTAGATTATTGGGCTCTCTTCTCATGCTAAAAAAGTGTTGATAGATAACACTTGTAATAGTAACTTAGCTAAATTGGGATAATAAGGTATCTTGACATCCATCTAGGTTGTGATTGTCCCTTCAAGATATTTAAAAACTAGTCATAGGTTTCTTCTTACAAAGTGAAAGGGAATGGTCTACAATCCATGTCATCATGAGTTACATTCAATATCCCTAAGGTGGATTTGAAGGCCTTTATATGTTCTTACACCATCCTTATTATCAAGGGAGATAAAGAGGGGAAATATTTATTTGGGTTTATAGGAAAATCATGTACCACTCCTACTACATTGATAGTTGAGTCAATCAACCAAGCTAGGGTTTGAGGCGGGGAATTAGGATAAAGTAAAGGATTAAGAGTTGGATTTTATGGATGGGCCATTAGAACTATTGGAAGGCAATTTTATCTTCTTAGAGATGATGAATATGCCCTAAGTCTCTTATAAATACCTCTATTAGACCTAAAATTTATATTTATTTCCAAATATGGTTGTAATATGTTGTTATTTAAGGTTGACCTTGTTAATTGTCTAGGTGCATCCAACACAACTCAAGTGAATTTACTCCTTTTGATAGAGGTAAAGGGTGGAGGCTATCCTTCTTGAACTAGTTTGAAAATTTCTATTTATGTGGTTTTTCTAAACATATCCATAATATCTTATGAGGCTTATTCTAACATTTTAGGATCACTAAATATAATCATTCCAATTCATGCATTATAGGGTATTTAATTTTATAACAACCTATGTTGGAATAGTGGTTGAAAAACACATATTTTTTAACACATGTGAGTTGGACATGGGTGAAACTAAATATACTTGTAGTGATTTTAAGTATGATTATTTTTAATTAGGGTGGGAAATATTGTAAAATAAACTATGAAAATGAGAAAGGTAAGGCAGGAAAGCAAGGCCTATGGAAATTTTAAGGATAAATCCTTTTAAGACTAATATTTGAGCTTAATTAGGACATGATATCTATAAAAATACTTTTTTGTATTGTTTTATCACACGAAAAATCAAATACAATTAAAGAGTCAAATGGAATAAGAACATAATATGCTCAAACATGCATCAATCAAAGGTTGCCTTATTTCTAGATTGTTATTGCATTTCCACAAGAGGATTATGATAAGCATGCCAAATTTTCACAAATAAACTATAACTAAAATTGAAATACTATATTTAAAATAGATACCTCATACATAATTTTAATCACTATTATGATATAATGATGTAATTTCCAAGAAATCCATAGAATTGGAGAAGAATAAATATTTGCACATCAAGACCAAGTGAAGCAGAGCTTCTTTGATTTTTTTTAATTAATATTAATATCCAAAATTATCATACCTTTGATATTTGGAGGTTAAATATATTTATAATATTAATATTGGGAAGTCGTCATCTCTTCAATCTTCATCTAATTTTACAATTCCAAAAATAGAACTTCAAGTTTAAAACCCTTGCAAAGATGCATGTTACAGTGATAACAGTCAAAATAAAGTTTCCAACCCAAAATAAATCATGAATATACAATAATATATGGGGAAATAAAATCCCACCTTTATAACAATCATGAAAATACATAATTATTTCAAAATTAGAATAATGACACCATTCCACTACTTGAACTAGTTCATGACAACACTACAGTTAAAAATATGGTGTAGACTGAGAGTTATATGAAACTAGGCCACTCACTAACAATTTTATGTGATTTAAATGTAGAATATACCTCATTTTCCTTTAATGCTTCACCTAATTCATATTTTGTGTCAAATTCTTTATTTATTACCTCAATATTTAATAGTGAAGGCTATAAAATCTTCATAGTTTCAACCATTAACCTATCTTATTTTTTATTTGAGATTTAAACATAGATGCTAAAACTTAAACTCTTGTTACCCTATATTTTTTAAAACTTACAAACTATATCACTTCCTCATTGGTTTTATATATAACACCTTCCACTTTTTATTTGAATTTTTCTTTACCTTAGTGGATAAGGTTATAAAAAATGGGTCGATTCAATAGCTCCCATGTCTAGGTGATCACCCTAGTTAGCCACATATCATCAAAAAATTATCATTCTTTAAATTTATGATTTTTAAAAAAAAACTAAGAATCTTATTCATTAATCTATGCCAATTTAGGGAAGCATTCCTTATGTCAATCACATAGTTGTGGCACTAGGAAGGACCCATGTTGGTAATTAAATTCAACTCATCAAAGTCACTAATTATATAACATTGGAGTAGGAATTAACCTCTCTTATTTATCCTTCATCCTATTTCATAATGTAACCATCTCTACTTTATAGGCCTGACTAGCTTCCCTAGATATTCTAATCTTGAGCAAAATTTTATACAACTTAATAGCCTCACTTTGTACCTCAGTTATTGCCTCCTGAGGAGCATGTATAATATTCATTTATTTCCATCTCTTAAAATCCTCCTTGGTAATTTGGTATATTTATCTTATTGATGACCCAATAGAATTAAGGTGAGTATTTAAATATTGAATGTACTCTCTAGTGTCATTGGGTTTCTTCTTGTGTATTTTGGCTAGTGGAAATAAATTATCTCTGCATTCAAACTCTATCTCTACCTTTATCCATGTATTTATCATTTCCCCCTTCCTCACTCTTTGCATGGTTTCAATCTCTTTGTAAAACCTTATATAAATAATAGGAATATTTTCCATGAGTAGATTTTACTTGTCATCCTAAACATTCTACATCTCCCTTACCCATTAAGGAACTATCAATTCACCTATTTATTTTCATTGGGTAAGTTATGAAGATGTAGAGGGATGAGATGTAATAGGAAGGGATGTGTTTATTAGAAGATATATGGACACCATTTATGCACTTATTTTTATAGGCACTTGGGGAAGTTTTTGTCCCACCACTTGGCATGGAGAGTCTTCCTTTATTAGTGTCACCTGAGCCAATAATTTGGTCAACCTAGGGTTATTTCTAAAGTCATGGTTTCTTTTGAAAAAGACAATTCATAGGGCATGGGAATCTCTAGCTAGATTACCTTCCTTCTTGGGGTTGGTGGCTTATTAAAAAGTGAAATTGTAACCAAATTATCAAAATAGACCATTTTAGTAGTCCTTATTAAAAGAATGTCATAATTTATACTAGTGATAATGGAAGTGGAATACGTATTAGAAGGAATTATTTTAGGTAGACTCATAATTGGATTTTTTACAATAGATACTAAATAGATAATAGAAGAAACTACCTCAAAGATATTTTGAGTTTGCTCTGAGATAAGCCTGACCAAGGTGTCTCTTTATACATGTGCTCATAGGATCAGAGCTTTTACTTTCTCTAGCTCAAAATTTTCATCATCTGGTTGTGCTTTCTCTATTTCTAAGTCTTCTTATTTTGATGTATAGTCAACCATATATATTATTACTTTGTTTCCTCCTATTATTCTAGCTCTATGGCATCTTATTTGTCTTTCTCCTCTTATTCAATAACCTCTTTAATAAAAGGGAGACCAATATATGGCCTCTCTTCCAAATTTATACCTAGGGAAGGATTAAGGAAATATTTGGTATTCCTATGGTATGTGAAGATATGTGGAGTGGAGGTTGGATGAGATGGTGTAGGGATTGTGAGAATAACTATGGTAAGAGGTGGAGAGGCATGTGATGAAGTGGAAGGTGTGGAGAACACAAGGGTTCCCTGAAGAGGCCTAAGAGATTTAGGAGAGATAGGGGGAGTTGGAATTAAATCAACAAATGATTTTAATAACTCTGTAAGACTTTGTTGAGTATTAAAGGTGAGAGGAGGCAAAGGAGTCATCATAAAATTATTCTTCCTTTAACTATCTAAGGTAACTCCTAGCTTCTCCATGGTTATTATTATGCCTAAGACAATCATATGAGGTTTTGGAATTGGAATGAATCTAAGGACTAGGAATTCCTCTCCAAATTTCCTTTATGAGCTAGAAATTTGTCTCCCTTTGACTTTTAGTCTGATCTCCCCTTCTTTTGTGGTGTGTGCTTCTAGGATTGAAGGCTAGTTTAGGCGTTGAGAGCCTTTTGGTCGAGATGGAAGCCATTATTGACTCCATGATTTATGAGCTTCCTCATTTGTGGGATCCATATTATATTATAGAGCATGTGATAATATAATTGATAGCTTCTTATCTTTCATCCTTATCCATACTTAGGACTCATCCAAGACATTCAATAAAACTTGATCATAGTCATAGGTTTGGTGACCATAAGAAACATAAACTTTCTTATTTTATAAGATGGTCTTTTGATAACCCCTTATCATTTTCCTATGGTCCCATTCCCTAAATGGTGTTAGATAAAATTTTAATTGTCCTAGGTTTTCTAGTTTATATAAAATGTGTCCTAGCCACATATTAGTGTTGCCCAATGCTATAAGGTGTTTTGAAGTAATAGGCTAAGTGTTTCTAGCCAAGTTATTCATCAATGTATTGAAAAATTGGTAAGCTATCTCTTATTCTAAAATTTGATAAGGAACATGGTAAGGTAGCAATAAAGGGGTATTCCTAGTAACCTCTATGTGTATGATAATCATATCTGGATATAACTAGTAAACACCCATTTTAGTGAGTGCCCTTGTTATATTCTCAAATAATCTAGGCATTAGGGTGCCCTACATAGCTTCGTATATGTGAGGATATACCTCATTTATTATTATTTTAATGCCATTTTTGTACCTATGAATAGACATGAAGGATAAATATTCTCTGACCCTATTCCCCAAATAATTTGTTGATGGATTCCATTCCTATCCATAAGAGTTGTATATAGTAGCCATGACTACATCCAATAGATAAGACATCATGTAGAAATTTGAATATCTAGGTCTCCTATTGGGGTAGAGTATTTATGATTTTAGTTTTGTACTTATAATCTTTCCCAAGACTATCAATTTGTCAATTATCTATAGTATTTCTAGTAGTGGAACCCTCTAAAACTAGACATAAGTAATACATAAGAATCCATACAATCTATTCAACACTACCATTATAATAAAATTTATAGATTTGAACTTAATAATACAATTGGTGGAAATTAAACCCTTAGGATTTGAAATATTTCCCTTTGTCAGCCATGACTTTAGTTTCTCATCCATGGTATTGTTCTCAAACCACATGTTAGATGAGACTCGATTTTACGTAGTTTTAGAGAGAGGAAGTCTGAATTACCTTACAAACACTCTCTCTAAAAAGTATGTAGAGGTGTTTTGGACCTTCCACACATGTATAATATTGCCTATAGTGGTTTTATTTATGAATAAAACCTTTAAAAGGTCAATTCATGGCATTACCTATGGTTTGGACATAGCTTGGTGGAGGCCCCATTCCTTTATTGGGAGTAAATCATCAATGTACTATTTGGATTAAAGGAAGAGTTCATCCTTTTTGGAGTAGGATTGAATGGACTCAACTTATTCCTAGAGTGCCAAATAGTGAGGAGGATTGAAAATCAAAGATTTCTTTTCAAATGTTGTATCCCTATATTTTGTTGATAACACAAATGATAATGGGGATGGGTCTAATGTATTAACTTATTTTGATGAATAATTCATTACTATCATGTAATCATTTCAACTCATGTGATGTTCTAGACTAGTTTGTTTGGTACTCTATGATTGAAGAAAATTAGTGCTCACTAGATGCTTAGGATATTCAAAAATATAATTTTTAATGACTGGATCAATATAAAAGTAAATATAATTCTCCTATATTTTGTATATATCATTCTTAGGATTGTGTATTAATTATATTTATTCACATTATATTTTGATAATGAACTCTCACATTTAATGCCCATTTTGATTTGAATATGCCATTCACATTTGGTAGGTGCCCCTTATTTGCCAAGTGGTGTTCTTTCAATAATTCCCCATGTCAAGTCATCACTTTAAGGAAATTGTCCTCCATACACTAACTTACTCTTTACCATGTTATTAAACATTATTTATTATTTTTTGGCATTAATTTACCTAGATAGCACCATGTGTCATAATCTCATTAACCTAACACTTTAAATTTATTAATTATGTTTGGGAGGTCCCATAGTGGTGAGTTAATGTGATTGAGCTATTTGGTGTGATATTAGAATACTAGATACATGGAAACTTGGGGAATTAGATTGGTATTACTTTTGGTGAAAATATTTCTTTGGTCATGGGAAAATGTGATCAAGATAATGTGGAGTGATCTCAGAGGCCTGAAGACTTAGGAGCTTGGAGAATTAGGTAGGCAACCAAAAGGCTATTTAAATTATTATCTATGCAGTTTAATGTAGATATTTCAAGTGTCAACTACTCAAAACCCTAGATGCTCGGTAGCTCAGGACATTAGGATATATAATGAAAAACTATTTAATCTTCCTACAATGATAAGTTAATTGAATCAAGACACATGGAGTGATCTAATAATCCTAGAGACTTAGGAACTCAAAAACTTTAAGGCTTTGGGAAATATGGAATTATTAAGGTTTATGATAAACAAGTGAAGTTCTCATAGTTTTGGTTTATTGTGAATATGCCACATGGCCTATTTATGGAGCTCAGGAAACTCAGAGGATCAAAATAATTAACCTTGTATAATCATCAAATATCCCAAATGACACAAGAGAGACATGTGTCAAAACTATGTGAAATCTTTGTTATGGGCCCAATTGGAAGAAATTGATAGTCTTCAGCTTTTAATCCTGCAATCAACATATACATATTAGGATATGAAACATTATATTTGTTATTTTACAAATCATATCAAATTAAAAAAATGGACAATCCAAGGTTCAAGGTGACTTAAGACACCAGTTAAGCTTATATTGTTATGAATTTTACTTGGTTAATATTTTAATTTTCAAAAATAACCCTTATGATAAATATTTGATACCCTAGCCATAGCTCTTTTATGCTAATAGTTCCCTAGGTATGGGTTTTTCAATAATGGGTCCCTATATTTTAAATTTTGAAAATGGGGCATGTGTATTAGGGTAGAAAAATGCCATTTTACAAAAGTGTACATGGGTTTTTATATGATTCTTAAGTTCAATATATAGTATAATCATTAGATTCCCTACATATAAAATAGGAAACTAGGTATATAAAAGAAATAAAATGAGGTGGATCCCCAATGTGTCTAAGTGGTATTATAGAAAATAATGGAAAAAAATATGAAGAACCTAAATATGACTCCAATTATGGGATGGAAGAACCACCAAATTTATATAAATTTATACTATAAGATGTAATGTACAATAATTTAGTGCATAGAGAAGAGAATGAGAATAACCAAATTTGAATGGTGGATATATGTCTAGTTATAAAATTAATCCATACCAAAGGATGATATTTACATAGGAATTATATTCATCCAATGTGGTCATCGGTATCTATGGTGTGGAATTAAGGGCCTAATGGTGTTCAAGGAAAGATGATAGTTGAATAGACCGTTTACTATTATCACATAAGGTCTAAAAGCTATGTAGGATAGAAATTTAGTCTAAAAATAGGATAGAAATAATTTAATCAAATGTGCATCCAAATAAAACATGTAGTTGTAATATATATATATATATATATATATATATATATATATATATATATATTAGAAACATATAAGAAAGATTAGGATTAATGAAAAGACATTTCAATGATTAAGGAAGTAACTGGTATACATGGGAGGAAACTACATTTGAAAAAATTACAATAATAAAATATTTCCTATTATTTTTATTTTATTTTTGTAATATGCTAATATTTAAATCTTTAATAGAAGATAAGAATAGTCTAATATCCTACTATAAATCTAACATAACCTTTGATTGAGCCACATGAAAGAGACAAGCAACATACCTTCACTTAACAAACATGAAAAGCTATCCTTTATTGATGTGTATTTGATCATGATTGAAAGATATGTGGTTTCTCAAGGAATTTTATAAAATAATTATAGTAACATGTACATATTATTATTTGATCACTTTATTTCTTGGTGACAAATATTTATCCATATTTTTCATATCTTTGAATGAAGGGGAAATTTATATATTTTTGGAGGGATAAATGCATGGTTGGGATTAATCATAATTTATTTGGATATATTTATTTTAAATGGATGAGAATTGATCTTAATTTAATGATTAAGTTATTAATGAGTTGGTTGAGGGAGTTATTTGATTGGTTTATTGATTTTTTTAAGGGATTTGAGGGAGATATTTTATTGGTAGAATGAGTTGGTTGAAAGGTTTAAGAGTGGGTTATTTGAATTTATTTTTTCTTATATAAGTTAAAACATGGGTTTAGGGTCCCATTACCTTAAAAAATATACTAAAATATATATAGGAAAAGTAGCAAGATAAAAATATAAAGAACCTGAAAACCAACCATAACCACTGATTTCAGCCAAAAATATGCCAAAATATTAGCAAAAAGACTAGAGAAAACTTAGACACTAAATGAATCTAGCTTGAGTACTTGAAATCTAAATAGATGAATAATTTATTGGTCCCCATGTTCTTTGTTTTCTTTTCCCTACCTCTAGTACAATTGCCTATTCCTTGCATAGATTCCATGATCAACCTCTTCCTCTTCAATATATTAGACTTAAAATCCTCCTTCCCCTATTCAATGTCCATCTTGGCTTCATCTCCTCTACCATTGTAGTTAGATATTGATCCTTGGGTGGTTTTCTCAAAAACTACTTCTTCCCCCTTATCCTATTGAAAGTCACCCTTACCTGGGGAGAAATTTCTAGGGAACAACAAGCTTTTAGACTTCTCAAACTCATCAGAGATTTCCATGTTCAATATTTTATAAATTACCACTTTTGTTTTTAGCTTTTCAATGGAATGTTCAATCTCCTCTTTTAGTTTGAAATTTAAGGAGGCATGACCCATACTATAAATGGGTATCACTAATTATGGGGTCCCCTTTTGGTTGCCACTAGGTGAAAGTCTCCTTTAATATTTTCTACTCCAAAAAATTCATATTGTCCCCCTACATGTTCTGATTTAGGCTCCAAGAAAAAATAACCCTCCCTTTAAAACTCCTCTTGCTCACTTTTAATGTGAATAAACTCTATTATAGACCTGATCCAAAGGGGTTCCCCCTTTTGACCAAGAGAACGATGAGTCCCTGGTGGATTAAATCAATTGAGGGTTTACATTTGAAATTATTAATAGACACTATCAATGATTTGAGAAGAAATAAGGGTATAATAATTGGGTGGACATTGAAGTGGTTGAGGAGAATAAAATGGTGAGAAAATATCACTGTATGCTTCCCCTTAAGGGTGATGTACCTCATTATTTGGAGGCACACATTCAACCACTTTTTGGGAAGGTCCACCCTTAGAAACCCTTTTTGGTTCAATGATCTGGGATTCTTTTTTTCAATGTTGTAGAAAGTGTTAAATAATTTTTCCTTTCTCTTTTTGTCTTTAAATGACTTCACACCTAAACAATCCATAACTATGATGTCACTTATGACTTATTTAATGATCATAAGCTTTAGATCACACATTAAAACCTCTCTGTCAAAGGAAATATTTCCTATTGTTTTTACTTCTTTTTGGTAATAGGTTAATATTTAAATCTTTAATAAAAGATAAGAATATTCTAATATCATACTATAAATCTAACATAACCTCTAATTAAACTGCATGAAAGAGACAAACAACATACCTTCACTTAAAAATCATGCAAATATATCCTTCATTAACGTGTATTTGATCATGATTGATAGATTTGTGGTTTCTCAAGGAATTCTATACAATAATTCTAGTAACATGTACCTATTATTATTTGATCACTTTATTTCTTGGTGACAAATATTTATCTATATTTTTCATATCTTTGAATGAAGGGATGAAGGGGAAATTTATATATTTTTGGCGGGAGAAATGCATGGTTGGGATTAATCATAATTATTTTGATATATTTATTTTTAATGGATGAGACTTGATCTTAATTTAATGAGGAAGTGATTAATGAGTTGGTTTGGGGAGTTATTTTATTGGTTTAATATTTTTTTAAGGGATTTGAGGGACATATGTTATTGGTTTAATGAGTTAGTTGAATGGTTTAAGAGTGGGTTATTTGATTTTATTTTTTATTAGATAAGTTAAAACATGGGTTTAGCATCCCATTCCCTTAAAAAATATATTAAAAAATATATATGAAAAATTAGAAAGATAAAAAGATACAAAACTTGAAAACTAACCAAAACTATTGACTTCAACCAAAAATATGCCAAAACATTAGCAAAAATACTAGAGTAAAGGTAAACATCAAATGAAGCTAGTCTGAATCCTCAAACTCTAAATAAAGGACTAATTTTTTGGTCCCCATGTTCTTTGTTTTTTTTTACCTACCTCTATTATAGTTTACTATTCCTTGCATAGATTCCATGATGGGCCTCTTCCTCTTCAACCTAATAGACTTAAAATCCTCCTTCCCCTATTCAATGTCTATCTTGGCTTCATATCCTCTACCATTTTTGTTAGTTATTTCTCCTTGGGTGGTTTTCTTAGCAACTTCTTCTTCCCCTTTATCCTATTGAAAGTCACTCTTACCTAAGGAAAAATTTCCAGGGAGCAACAAGACCTTAGGATTCTAAAACTCATCAAAGATTTCCATGTTCAATAGTTTCTAAATTACCACCTTTTTTTTAATATTTTAAAAGGACTATTCAATATCCTCTTTTAGTTTGAAATTGAAGGAGGCATGACCCATACTATCAATGGGTATCACTAATTATGGGGGCCCTTTTGGCTGCCACTAGGTGAATGTCTCCTTGAATATTTTCTTCTCCAAAAAATTCATTTTGTCCTCCTACATGTTCTACTTCAAGTTCTAATAAAAAATCATCCTCCCTTTCAAATTCCTCTTGCTCACTTGTAATGTGAATGGACTCTATTATAGACTTAATCCAAAGGGGTTCCCCCTTTTGACCAAGAGAATGATGAGCCCCTAGTGAATTAAATTAGTTGAGGGTTTACATTTAAAATTATTAATAGATGTTATCAATGATTTGAGAAGAAATAAGGTTATACTAATTGGGTTGTCATTGAAGTGGTTGAGGAGAATAAAATGATGATAAAATATCATCATTTTATTCCCATTAAGGGTGATGTACCTCATTATTTGGAGGCACACACTTGGCCACCTTTTGGGAAGGTCCACCCTTAGAAACCCTTTTTGGTTCAATGATTTGGGATTCTTTTTATAAATGTTGTAGAAAGTGTTAAATAATTATTCCTTTCTATTTTTGTCTTTAAATTCCTTCACACCTAAACAATCCATACCTATGATGTCTCTTATGACTTATTTAATGATCATGACCTTTAGATCACACATTTGAACCTCTCTATCAAAAGAAATATTTCCTATATTTATTATTGTTTTTAGTTTGTTTTTGTAATATTCTAATATTTAAATCTTTAATAGAAGATAATAATATTCTTATATCCTACTATAAATATAGCATAACCTTTGATTGAATTACATGAAAGATATAAACAACATGCCTTCACTTAAAAAACATGCAAAGTTATCCTTCATTAATGTGTATTTGATCATGATTGATAAATTTTTGGTTTTTCAAGGAATTTTATGCAATAATTCTAATAACATGTACCTATTATTATTTGATCACTTTATTTATTGATGATAAATATTTATCCATATTTTTCATATCTTTGAATGAAGGGATGAAGGGAAAAATTATATACTTTTGGAGGGATAAATGCATGGTTGGGATTAATCATAATTTATTTGGATATATTTATTTTGAATGGATGAGACTTGATCTTAATTTAATGAGGAAGTTATTAATGATTTGGTTGATGGATTTATTTGATTGGTTTAATGATATTTTAAGGGATTTGAGGGAGATATTTTATTAGTTTAATGAGTTGGTTGAATGGTTTAATAGTGGGTTATTTTATTTTATTTTTCATTAGATAAGTAAAAACATGGGTTTAGGGTCTCATTCCCTTTAAAAATATAATAAAAAATATATAGGAAAAAATAGCAAGAAAAAAAGATACATAACCTAAAAATCAACCAAAGCAATTGACTTCAGCCAAAAATATGCCAAAACATTAGCAAAAAGACTAGAGAAAGCCTAAACTCCAAATGAAGCTAGTCTGAATCCTCAAACTCTGAATAGAGGACTAATTTTTTGGTCCCCATGTTCTATGTTTTTTTCCCTACCTCTAGTAAAATTTCCTACTCTTTGCATAGATTCTGTGATGGGCCTCTTCCTCTTCAGCCTAATAGATTTAAAATCCTCATTCCCTTGTTTAATGTCCATCTTGGCTTCATCTCCTCTACCATTGTAGTTAGTTATTTCTCCTTGGGTGTTTTTCTCAATAACCACTTCTTCCCCCTTATCCTATTGAAAGTCACCCTTACCCAAGGAGAAATTGACAAGAAGAAACAAGCTTTTAGTCTTCTCAAACTCATTAAAGATTTCCATGTTCAATAGTTTCTAAATTACCACCTTTGTTTTTGGTTTTTCAAAGGACTGTTCAATCTCCTCTTTTAGTTGAAAATTTAAGGAGGCATGACCCATACTAGCAATGGGTATCACTAATTATGGGGGCCCATTTTATCTACCGCTAGGTGAATGTCTCCTTGAATATTTTATTCTCTAAAAAATTCATTTTGTCCCCTTGCATGTTCTACTTTAGGTTCCATTAAAAAATCATCCTCCAATTCAAATTCCTCCTACTCACTTGTAATGTGAATGGACTCTATTATAGACTTGATCCAAAGTATTTACCCCTTTTGACTAAGAGAATCTTGAGCCCCTAGTGGATTAAATCAATGGAGGGTTTTTACTTGAAATTATCAATAGACGCTATCAATTATTTGAGAATAAATAAGGGTATACTAATTGGGTGGTCATTGAAGTGGTTGAGGAGAATAAAATGATGATAAAATATCATTGTATGATTCCCCTCAAGGGTGATGTACCTCATTATTTGGAGGCACACATTCAACCATTTTTTGGGAAGGTCTACCCTTAGAAACCCTTTTTGGTTCAATGATTTGGGCTTCTTTTTTAAATGTTTTAAAAAGTGTTAAATAATTCTTCCTTTCTCTTTTTGTTTTTAAATGCCTTCACACCTAAAAAATCCATACCTATGATGTTTATTATGACTTATTTAATGATATTGAGCTTTAGATCACACATTTGATCCTCTCTATCATTCTAACCATGACAAAAATCTCTAGATATCTCCACATCATGGCCTATCATTCCCTCCATGTATCTAGGATGCCCACATTTAACCATTATTTTCCAAATGTGTGCATCTTCCTTCACTTCAACCTAAGATATTGGCTCAACATGATCATGATCACCTCTCATCCTTGGATGTTTGCTTATGTTGCACTTTTTGTAGATAGGGCCCTTAGTCATAAAATCTATAATGATGTTAAAAGTGATGCCAATTGAATTATTATAGATTAATGTGAAATAAATCCATATGTGTGATGTCATAAGGTGTGGATGAGACATGATAGCTTACACGTATGAGATATCCTCCCCCCTTGCTAATTGTAATTCATAATGATGGACACCATAATATCACACATTGGATTGTCCTTTTTCTAACTCAATGAAAGGGATGAAATAAATAGGAAATTCCATGTCAACTTTCCAATCAGCGAGGATTCCACTAAGTACCCCTATATTTATGATTTTATCTACACTTTTATTACCTTCTCTATAAACATGATCAATAAACCTAACTTGAAGGAAGTAAGTAGATTTTTAACATATTCAATTAAATCAGTTATATTCTAAGAGGATTGGGAGGAAACTTTCAAACATTTGATGGTGTTAAATGAATCTCCCTCTACCTATAGATCCTCTAGACCCAACTTAGCTTCAAATTATATACCCTAATAAGTAGCCTTGGCTTCCACCATATGATTGGTTTGGATCCCCATAGGTCTCACATATGCTACCATGATATTCCCATTAGAATCTTAGATAAAACCTCTAGATCATGTATGTCTAGGGTTCCTTTTATCTACTCTATTAAAAAATCAATTTATACCATTGAGTTGGAGGGTGAATCCACTTGATCTTTGATCTATCTACACACTTCTTGTGAGAATGTGTAGGGATTTCAAGGTTTTACATGTAGAGAATCTAAGAAAATTGGGGGGAAGGAGGATAATCATAATTGGAGGCATATGATAACCAATTATTTTTGATGAAATCCAAAATGTTCTTGAAAGTTGAGGAATGAATAGGGTTTACATTATAAAAAATGATCAAATTCCTCAAAATCCATATTCCCTAGAAAATGTGAAGGAGAGCAAGATTCCACTAGAATTTTAGAGGTGAATAATCCCAAGGTGCCTCCCATTAATAGATCAAATCCTTTATAGACCTAGGTGAAACCTAAGAAAAATTGGAAAAATTAAATAAATACTCAAAAATTAAAGAAGCAAATGAATATGAAAGGAAAATATGTTCAATATATTAATCCTCTTATGTGCATAAAGAGCACTTCTTAGGAATAGGGATTCTCCTCTTCATCAGATTATCCACTATTAAGATTTTGTGTTTATATTCCATCTAAAATAAAACATTGACCTTGAGGATAATATTCTTAATCCACAAACAATTTTAGTTTTCCTCAATGTCTTCTTGGTCTCATAGGGAAAGATAATTGAATTTGATAGAAAATAACTCATTGGGACCAGGCTTCCATATTAGATCATCATCTTTTGGGAAGATACTAATATGAGTGTTCTGAAGATTCATGTTTAGCTATTATAAGAAAATATTTTATTGATGGTTCAAATCTTATTTATGGATAAGCTTCCACCTTTTCCTAGCTTTAATCTCCTCCCAATAATCACACACCCTATGACCTATGGTTACTTTAAAAAACCTCGCTGAGCCCCACTATGGGAGGTAAGGACCCAAGTGGGGTTTGATTTAAAAACTATTCCCCCAAAAATCATTTTTTTTTCTCTTCCTATTTTCCATTTTAACCCCCTCATAATAATATCTTTTCTAGCTCTCAATGTTTTCCAAAAGGTAGAGCCATTAATAAGACCTTCTTTTGTAAGAAAGTAGGAACCCTCCATAGAATTTAGATATTTTGCATTGATTACCCTAGTCTATTGATTATCTTCCTTAATCACCCTCCACCCTTGTTTATCTTTTAGAGATTGATTCCTATATCTCACCCTTCTAAGTCCCAATCCTCCTTTAGATAAGGGTAATTAATATTTATTCTAGGATACAAGTGGGAATCTAAATCTGTCTTCCATTTCCCTCCATAGAAATTATTTTGTATTTTCTCAATTTGTTATGCCATTTTTCTTGGGATGATAAATAAGGACATGAAGGAAATTAGGATTATTTTCAATGAGCTCTTGAGTAATTGTAGTTTACCATCTTGAGACATCAAATTCCCTTACCATCTAGATAATTTCCTCTGAATCCTTTCAATGAGAGGATTCCAAAAATTTGATTTCATTTTTCCCTCAAAAAGAGGAATACCAAAGTAGGAGGAAGGAATATTATTTATAACACAACTGATGATCCTAAAAATATTCCCTTCTAGAGAAGGTAGAGTATTGATAAAGAATCAATAGCTTTTGAGGAAGTTAACACTTTGACCCAATACTATCTTATAGATTTCTAGGATTTTTTTGAAGCATTTAGATTCAAAAAATGAAGATTATCCCATAATTATAGTGGTATCCACAAATTTTTAATGGGTGATAGATATGGTGTTTAGATCTACTAATATTCCCTTGATAACCTTGAAACAAGTTTTGGTGTCAATGATTTTACTCAAGGTTTCAACCATTAAGATAAATAAATATGGAGAGAGTGGATCACCTTATTTGAGACCTATACCCATTAGAAAAAACCTTTGAGAACCCCATTGATAATATTTGAAATCATGAGGGTAGATATGTAGGAAGTAATTAGATTTCTGACAACCTAATTAAACCCAATTTTTTGAAAGATTCCATCTAGAAAGTGCCAAGGAACTTTATCATATGCTTTATTCATATCCAATTTGACAAACATACCTTGTTGAGAAGAATTGGACACCGAATGTATAGTTTCATGGGAAATAATAATACCATCTAATATTTATCTACCAAACACAAAATCCCCTTATTATTTTTCAATCAACTTATCAATAAGCATTTGAATTATTAAAGCCAAACTTTTAGTGTAGATTTTGTAGAAAGTAGAACATAGGCTGATTGGTCTAAAGTCCTTTAATTGGTTTTCCCCATGATTTTTAGGAATAAGGACAAAAAATGTATTATTTAATGCATGAAACATGGTTATAACTTTAAAAAATTTATTAAATATCAAGAAAACTTCATTTTTAATGATGTTATAAAAGACCTAAAAGAAAAATGGGGGAAAATTATCTAGACTGGGGGCCTTATCACCTTGTGGAGAGAAGACAATGGATCTGATGTCTTCATCCAAGGGAAAAGAAAGGATGGAAGATTTTATTCTTGGTAAATAACTCCATGAATGAGATTAAACACTTGATCTTCCATTTATGTATCCTAAGAGGGAATATGAGCCAAAATATTTTTATAGAAGTTTACAATTTATAGTTCAATATATTTTTCATCATTGTACCAAATCCCATCTTCCCCCTTAATTTATAAAATGAATTTATGCTAATAATTTCTAGAAGCTAAGATATGAAAGTACTTAATTTTCCTATAACCTTCCTTGAGCCATGTTTTCCTCAATTTTTGGCACTATAAGATTATTTCCTCAGCTTCCAGATTGTGGAATAAACTTAAAAGTTCCTTATCTTTTGCTTATAGAGAGGGGATGAGGCCAAAACATTGGTTTCCATCTCAATTATGCATAAATCTTCCTCAATTATACATTTTTGGGAAAATATATTCCTAAAAACTTCCTTACTCTATATCTTTAGTTTAAAATTAACATGCTTGAGTTTCATGGCTATAATAAACATAGTAGAGCCTTACACCAAAAACTTCCACCATTCCTTCAAAGAATACAATAGAGTCAAATTGGTGAGCCACATTTTTTCAAAATTGAAATAGGTACTTTTGGTTTTGAACATCTTTTCATTAGAGAAAACCATGGGGTTGTGATTAGAACCGATCCTAGGGAGGGAATATAGAGAGCTGATAGAATGTAAATCCCACTATAAAGATAATAAAAACCTATCAAACCTAACTTCAATGAGGTTTTATCCCAGTATCCTATTTAATTAGGTGAAAGGATTGCCTTTTAGGTCAACAATAGTAAGTTCCACATATATTATAAAATCACTAAGATACAAGAAGTTATCATTGAGAGAGCAAGTTCCCCCTTTATTTTGTTGCCCTTAAGGATAGACGAGAGTTGAAGTCACCTTCCACCATCTAGTTCTTATCCTTGAAATGTTTCCTAATCTCAATTAAATCCTCTTAGAATTTTCTCTTATTACTATTAGAATTAAGAGCATATGCATTTGTAATAATCCATTCAATTTTACTATGAATATATTTGAAAAACACTATAATATGAGATTCAAATTCTAGAAGGAATTTTGCATCCAATATAAAAATATCGTAGAAAACTACCATTCTAATAGAAGCACCTTGAGAACTGCTACTACTACAAATAACTTTATCCCAAATATTAGGTTTATTATTTACAAAATTTTCCTTAGACATTTTGGTTTCTTAGAGGATTAAGATATCAAGTTTATGATTAAGGACCATGTTTCTTTCCAGCCTCTATTTCATAGATTTATTTAACCCCCTTATGTTATAGGAAATAATCTTCATTTCTTATTACTTGGATAGTGTCTAAGGGTCATTTGTGTACCATTTCTACTTTCTTATAATTTTTTAGTTTTCTATAATTCTGATTAATCAGTCTACCTTATGATCTTAGCTCTTCTCCAACATTTTTTCCTCCCCTTTTTAGGTTAAACTTTCATCCATTATTCCTCTACCATATGCTTAATAATATCAATTCTCTCTCTCTCTCTCTCTTACTTTTTGAATAACATTGTCCATTAATAAGATATAAATTCTTAGGTAGACTAAAACATCTTATCAGAGTTAGCAATTATTTAATAGGTGTGACTTCTTGAAGAACTACATTCTTGTCAAATAATAAAGTTTCATAAGAAAGGGTACTAGGTAAGCCTTTGTGGACATATTCTTGAGGTTCATCTAGAGAAAGATATGAAGCATGGTATGAAGTAGGAGATAAAAATGTTTCTTCAACCAAAATATCAACCAAGGGTAGAGAGGTCATAGTTTCCTTATCAGCCTTTATATCAATTAGAACCATAGATATATCACCAACCAAGGGATTTGAGATTGAGCTAACCTGTGGTAGTCTAAGAATCTTCAATGAAGATGAAGACTTAGAAGAGACAATAGCTAAATTTTTTTTGCTTAGGATAAGAGGAGCAAGAGTATGTTTGGGAATGAGGGGAATGCAATAAAGGTGAGGGGAAAAGGGATTAGGGATAGGATCTTATAGAAGGTGAGGGGAAGGGTTTAGGGATAGAGGTTTCTTAACCCATTAAGGAGTGGGGAAAGGGATGGCTTCTTATTTAGGGATAATACTTAGAAGAATGATTCAGGACATTACAAGTTTTATAGATTTTTGAGTCCCTTTTTAATATTATGCATTTATTCCAAACCCCATATTTAGATCTGATCTTGATAGAATGAATGAGGGGTTTATTATTAATAATGAAAACACAAACATAAGTAGCTAGGAGTCTCATCTAGACCTGGTTATGGGATCAATGGAAATGGTTGATTAAGGGTTTTGTAAATGACTAGAATAACCTTTGGGACCATAATTATAGAGGAAATTTTAATAGATTAACCCATATAAGGATGTCCGTTATGAAATCACTATTAATATTGAAACCTTCCTTCCACTTGCAAAGGCAAACATTGGATTTTCCCATGAACCATGGGACTCTAGTGAGAATCTTGATATAGTATTTAGAATAAATTAAGTTGATTAGGAAAAAATTATTATGCATAGGAATAATATCTATATGTCCCTTGGGATACCCTTTGAAGTTATCCCACTTACAAAATGAGTCAATATTAGGCTTAAAATTGTTGAATTTAGCCAAGAGATTATTTGATAATAAAGAGTCAATATTCTCTATGATAGACTTTGGGACCTCAAGACATACCTCATTTATTTTTTATCAATATTAGGATGGAGTTAGCTCATGAGATTGATTTTTTTCTTTAGTGAGATTTGGTACTGTGTTTGGTGGACCCTAGCCTAAAACCAACATGTGATCTAAGGAATCCTTCAAAATAGTATTATCATTTCCTTGATGGGATATATAGGTTGTATCTTGACTTCTACCTGACCATTAGTCATGTTAAAATTTCCTTCTTTAGTCTTCTCACCCATTCCTCTTTGATTTTATGAGTTGGTTAGCTTATTTATTTATTTTAAATATGTCTGCATGAAATTAATTAATTATTAATTATTAGTAAATTTATTAATTATAGAATGATATTAGTGGGTTTGATATAAGGTTATGGTAATGATTTAATTTTTTATGGTGATTTTTGGAGTTTATGATGTTAATACAGATTGGTTATGGTTAATAATGAATTTAATGTCAACATTTTGGCAATGAAATAAGGGTGGTGGAATTAGGGTGTCTCAATTTTCCCCTATTTTAAAGGTTGTTTCAATTAGAAGAAGAATTGGATTTTTAAATAATATAGAAAGCTTAGAATAATAATGTTATGTGTTAATGCCCTTAGTTAAATGATGGTTAGGTATATGCCTCATTTATATGGCTTGTGGGGATGAAAGATTGGGCTTGTAGGGATGAAAGACATGAATGAGATCTTGAAATGAAAATAGTGGTTAGATTGGAATAATTATAACTATAATGGAATGGTGGTGGGTAAAAATAAAGGCATTTTTATCTTAGCAAGTTACAAATATGGTTTTGATGTGTTTTTAAGCTGTATGTTCTTGTGTGATGTGATGGATGGCATGTAGTTATTTATAAAGAATGGTTAGGAATGAATTTTGATGAATTTTGGTTATGTTATGATACTTTATATGTTTAAATATATATTTATATGTTAAACTATTCTTGTACACTTGAAAAATATCACTGAAGGCTCTACCCTTAAGCTCTTGACTTTCTTGGTAGTTAATAGGCTCGGATTCACTACATCACTAGGCCAAAATACTTATCTTATAGTCTAATCCTATTATTCTTATTATAAAACTCACACATAGTCCAAGATATGATTAAATTATGATATATATCTTTCATTATTAGTTATACAACTCCAACAACTTTCTATATTCCTAAACAATTGCATTCAAAATTAGATACTAATATCAATGCTACTATCCATCATCCAACATAGGTTTATGCCTTAAATGTTTTGAAAGGTACAAGTTAGACTATTATGTTTCATTAAACCTTATGTTATTAAATTTTCATAATAAGTGGTATAAATAAAAGTCAAATCTAAATCATTATTCATCTAGAAAATACCAAGAAAGAACTTATTTTAATTCATTCAATCAATTTCACAAATACACTATAATAACTATTATGACCCAAATTTTCACCCTTGGAATGTTTTTCAAGCCTTCCAAATTTGGAGTAACATGGAGATAATAATAGGTTTTGGGTTTTATAATATGTGGATTAAATCTCTATATTATAGGGCTAGCTCCCCTTTATGTATCAATTAGGCTCATAACTCTACACTATTATCTTGTAAGGTAAAATGGAGAAGGAAAACATGAAATAAACCTAACTAAGGAGGTGATACACCAAATATTAACATCACTAACACCTATTTAATATGCATTATGACCTATAAGACTAAAATACATGAACTAATCTCAACTTTCACCTATCACATCAATGATTTACAAAGAGATAAGATATTATGGGGTTAGGAAGGAAGATTAATTTCATTTATAATCCACAAGTGAACCCTAATGACACTCTCTACAACCTACAATAGCGAGACAAAATTCATGGAGGAAAGAAGAACATGAAAATAAACTAAGGTGAGTTGAGTCTAAACTTGATTTCATAAATAATTCAATTATTTACACTATGCGTAGCCATGAAAGAAGGAAAAATTAGTTATATGTTGATCAGAGGTATTACAAAAGAGTAGGGATTTCTCATAATCATGGTGAAGGGATCCTTATAAATACCAAAACTAGGCATACCTATAGAGAAAGTGAGAAAGAAGAGAGAATATATATGTTGGATAATCCTATGAAAAGTGTCATATATCATGAGGATAGTTTTCATGCTTGAGCAATAATACAATCTTGGAAGTTATCTACAACATGTGTGCACTTGCTTTATCATGTTTTTATTCAAATTATTGGAATAGGATATAATAATTATCTTAAATAACTCATCTTATAATATTGAAACTAATACCCAGCATTTATTGAAAAATTTAAACACACACTTTAATATTTAGTTACAATTTTATACCTTAACACATGTCCACTTGACTCTCTTAATATCCTTTCATGATATATTATATATTTAGAGGCCTTTCCCATGTCAATCTATGCTAAATAAGTGAAAATCAGTCAATAAGGACTATTCTAGGCATATAAAAACCTAAATATTGGCTTTTGATATTAAATTTTAATGTTGTACTTACATATTAGGTCTCTTTAGGCTCTCAACCCTCTTGTCACAATCTTTTGAAGAACCATTTCAATAGGCATACCACATTCATTTTCTTTGTATAAATGAGAGACAAGTTCATGTATGTCTAATACCATAGATTAAAAACCACTAATTCCCCATGAGATTATTTTAATGGTTTTAAGGAGGCTGCTAGACCTATATATAGACCTACATGTCATTCTTAACTGATGTAGAGACCTTCACACACTCTAAACTATTGCATTTTGAACTAAAACCTATCTTTCTAGGCCATTTAATTATTTTTACCACTCCACATGTTCCAAAAAATGAATATATAATATTTTAATGAGACCTAAAGATGTCATTAAAGTAATTCATAGACTAAAATAATGCAATAGAAACCTTAAAAAAATCAAACATCAGGGTCTTTCTAGTCTTCTTGGTAGCTTGAGACCTACTTATCATATTAATGATGATTCATAGAGGTTAGGAAATTAACCAATAAACTAATTCCATAGATTATGAGTAGAAAATTTACCCTAACACTCCCTATGATATTGAAATCCCATGCAACTCCTCTATACAATTCAAGTAGAATTAAATTTCTCTTAGGCTAGGTAAACTATGTATGAAATAAGTTTAAAGTGGAATTTATAGGTTTTTTAAAAATTTTAATATTAATTAAATTTATTTTTCCTTTGTCTTGACCCCCCACTTGGCCATAAGTCTGTTATTAGGCTCAAGTAGGGTTTGCATACAAATTGACCTTTCTATCCCTAAGGAGCCTGATTTGGTCATTTATCACTTATTAATATGAGTTTATAACTAATTAATATGAATTTAGATACCTTTTACAACTACCAAATTAATTTTCACTCTCATTCACTTCAATACTTGCATAGAATCCTCATTTTAGTGCTCAAATTTTTGGGTCTTTATCCCAACATATAGACCTATAAACATATAAATATCCTCATATAAAACATTCCATAGTTTATAATAGAAACCAAAACATATGTTCTAGTACCAATTTTTATCATCTTTATCTTTACAAAATCTCATGATCAAAAACTCAATGTAGGTATACTTAATCTACATGTCTCTCTCTATTAACCCTCAATTAGGTCTCTAGGCCTATGAAACTAAGATTTGTCTCTACACATACATCACACATGTGAAAATAAAATATATTTTTTTATTAAATTTTCAGACCTCCTAATAATTATCTATGTCAAATTTTATTTACTTAAACCTTGTGTATATAGGTGAATGAATAAATGGTTAAAACCCTAGACTATGTGTATGCTCAAGCCCAAGAGGTAACTATAATGATTTATCATGAACATTAATAGGTTTAAATTATTAATAACGGTTTTTAAATTCATTCAACATCATAATAAAACTAAATTCATTATATTTAAGCTCTACAATACCAAAAATATACTCAGGTGATTAGTGCACCTTAGCATTCACCATTTGTGTGTAGTCCATTTGGAGAGTGTGCTATTGAGACTTTAGATGTTTATTTATTCCTATTTATTTTTTTAATGGATAATAAATGGATTATATAGTGTCTAATTATTAATTTAAACTTTTTGAAACCCTTCAACCCCATTTGTTTCTCATTCGTAAAAGATAACCTTCCTCAATTATGCCTTGACAAGCCTATAGGTCAACATTAATCCTCTCAAGCCCTTTTACCATATATAATAATGTATACACTTTATAATGAGGTTTTTGAATTTTCATAACATATCATATAGTTTTTTTTTTAAATACAATAATCCCCTTATACTCTATTCAAACACAAAATAACTTTTACCATCACCTTCATACCTACAAACTATGAAGACACATTCACACAAGATGGTCATAGTTGAAAGTTAAAACTTGGTGATAGTTTTAAAAATTATTTAATACCATATAAAAATTTATGAGGTATAATTTTTTTAAAAAAAACCATAACAAACACTTTTTCACATCAAAACTCTTTGATAACTCAAAACTCTACAATGCAAACTTACAACTTCACCATTATTGAAGGATGTTACTCATTTATGACTTGTAAAATCATGAATATGACTATATATGGTTTTATAAAATTGATAGTGATATTTATTAACCTTTAAAGTATCACTCATTTAGTAACAAGCTCACAAATTCACTTGAAAATACCAAACTTGACCCTATAGGATTTGATAGTAAAATTTGACTTCTTAAACATTTTAGTGATTGTTCATAAAGGAGGATCATAAATATGATAACTATGGCCATGTATTTTAAATTAATGAGGTCCCTCATAAATCACCAAGTGAATTCATCCAACTCTCTCTCTGCTCTACACATCAAGTGAAAATTGTTGATCCTCGTAGGGTTGTCAAGGAAGTTGATAGGAGAGATGCATATGTTTTCTTCATATTTAAACCTGTAACTTCCTATAAAGCATGTATTTATGATTGAGTAAGATGGAAGTAACCCTATAATTTTTTGGAGATGTTCTTCAACATTAAAAACCTGTAACCACCCTTTGGAAGTGTACTCTTTTGTCATGAAAACCATCATCGTTTACTTGAAAACCCTGATGGAGTTGTAAACCAAGTATTCATGAAGTCCTCCACATGTTTTCAAATGTGTTGAAATATTAAAACACATCATAATTCTATCTACCTACCATTTTATTATTATATTCCTTCTTGTACATTATAAAATGATCAAGAAACACTTCAAAGATGGTTTATAATGTTAGAGAATAAAATTGATATCTTTATGACAATAGTATGTATTATAAGGAAATAAGTAGAATTTAACAAGGTGATTAATCACTTAATAAAATTTCCTAGACCACATAATACCATTGGACCAACTTGACTAGGATAAGCATGACTGAACAAGCATAATGTTATAAAGAACCATTACCTTAAACTTGTCAAACTTACCTTAATAAATGTTAAGCATGAATTACAATGAGATTTTCAAGGTGGTAAATTAAGGTGGAGGTTTGATTATAAATTATTATTTTTAACCTTTCTAATGGCATCCAAAAAATTTATAACATCTTTGGTGACCTCCTAGGGATGATTTCTTGCTAAGTATATTAGACTAGTTGCCTTATCCATCCATTGGACTATGGATCCTTTGCACTCTACTACAGACCTGATTAGATATTGATACTTGAATGAAATATAATGATACCAAATAATATAAATAACATACCTAAATAACACATAATAAAATAGAAACACATAAATTAAAAGAATAAGACCAAGCAAGAAACAAGCTATGTTACAAAGCACTTAGGGAAAACAAAGCAAACAACTAGTATGCACAACTAAACTATAAAAAATATTTTTCCATAGTCAAATAGAAAAACATTTAGATAAACACTCTCCCATGAAGTTAGGTTGTCATATGTTGAGTGAATTTTAATCAAGTACTATTCAAGGAGTGAGAGCTTACACCCACATTCTAAGATATTATCATACTCATGATCTCCATTACTAGCCATTAGATCTTATTGATTCATTCCCTTATCCATGGGTTGACTATGTGAGTTAACATAAAAATAATACTAATTTAAAACATGGATAATTGTCACAAATAATCCCATTCTTGCCTCACTAATAGGCTACTCTTGATTATCTGTGACCATTTGAAAAGAGTCATTGTGTATTGGATCTTCATAATACTTTCCATGTAATACTTAAAAAATATTAGATGCAAAATGATATTCCTCTTGAAGCATGATATTAAGATAATATTATATTACTTCATCTACTACTACAATATCATGTTCATTTTCAAGCTTCTCTTGACAATAAGGGGTGAGTTTTTCATTTTCAGTGGAACTAGGAAACATAAAACTAAAACATACCTCCTCTTAGATGATTGAAACTTCTTGAGGGTTATCTATTTATAATTATATTGGATCTATCTACTCTAATTCATTAAGAGGATCTAAGATTTATTTTCCTTGATCATCCATGATCTCATCCATAGCATCTTTAGTCTACCCCATAGGATAAATACTACTAGCATATGTTCTTATCAAACTCTTGTATAAAATATTAAAGGGGTAAAACCTAAACCATATCTTCATGTATCTCTTGAACATGTTCTTGAAAGTCTAAATAGTCTTTGGATTTTTCAAGTGACTCTTCAAGAAATTCTCTTTCTACTACAACTTTCATCAATATTTTCGTGCTATCATGAACCTATTAATCTTGTTCAAAATTTTCCACTCCATAAATATCACTCCTATCTTCATTTCTAAGGATTTTTTTAGTTCTCTCCTCACCAAGAGGAGTTTCAATTATTAATTATTCCTCATGATCATTTGACATGTCTTCATCACAACTTTATTGGGGCTTATTTATAGTTGTAACTTGTCCTTATTCATGTTCATTTTGAGTACTCTCCTCATGGCCCTTAAACCTTGAGATGATTTGGTATTAAACCCTATCAACAAGGATTTTTTTCTTCATATTAATTCTCTATTTAATTAAACTCCATGATGGTAAATTTTAGGATTTTTAAGATGGGTGGGTAAATATTGAATAGGTTCATGAATTATCTTTGAAATCATGTGGTCATTCTTGAATCTTGGGATTTAAATCTTCTCAAAAAAGACCTCTTTATTATCTTTAATTTCTTGGATAAGCTTCCAAGATGGAAAAGTATTAGGTTATTTAGGAGGGATGTATGGGGATTGCATAAGAATATTATGCTATTTAACTTCAATTTATTGGTGTAGGAATGATTCATATTTCTTTCCCCATTACTCCACTACTTCATTCCAACTTAGGATTTTGACACCAGTGTTATCCTTTGGAGGATGAACTAACTCTTATTATTTAACTTCTACTTTTTCATCTATTCATTCTTCACCATGTCTACCCCATGATTTTACCACTTCGTTCCAACTTAGGATTTTAAACTTAGGAGTTTACTCTTAGTTGAGTACTAGAGATTAAGGGGTGAATTAAGGTTCTTGAAGGAGAGAAGCTTGAGCTTGAGGAACAATGAGTGAATTTTTCATAGAATCACTTTTTATTTGATGGATTGTTTCAAGTTGGATCAAGCTATTAGTATAATAATATTGATGTGGAGTAGGGAAGATAATTAGATCAGAGGAAATTAATTTTCTTGATTCTCCCATATTACTATATTATCTTCTAAGAATTAATTTAAACCTCATATTTTGATCCTTTATTTTTTTAGGACATGTTGATTTCCCTCCTCAAAGCTTGTCCACTCATTCCTTGAAAACTTAAATTCACCCCTTATCTTATTCATGAGATTACTTGGGACACTTTAATCAATATCTATCCTTCTATAAAATGTCATCAATACTATTTCATTCTTCCACATCTTCATAAGTATCTCAGGGTCTTACTCTTAGTAAGATTAAAAGGACTGATATCAAGATTGACCAACTTTTTAAGAATGATGAGGGAATTAGGAAGGGTATAACTCTTGATAGAATGTCTACTTACATTGATAGATAAGATAATATGGAGGTTAAGTAGGTTCATTTTAAGGATGGTATATATCAACATGGATTTGATATGTCTCATTGGGCTACTGATAAGGATCAACATATTCTGAGCATATCTCACAAAATCTAGTAAAATATAAAAAACACTCCAACCTCAACCATGAAGCCTCATGAGAAAGACAAGAAAGAGGATACTTTCTAGAAAAAATACTTGGATTACTAAAACTAGATAAATATGCTTAGAGTCACCATTGGTGTTTGTGTTCATGCCTCCAAAGGCTAGTGCATTGAAGAGAAACACCAAAGACTATTCAATTGAATGACAATATCATCCCATAAAGAATTCCAAAACTATTATCACCCAAATTTTCACCCTTGGAAGGTTTTTAAAGCCTTTTAAATTTAAGGTAATATAGAGATAATCTTAGGATGTGGGTGACCTAATAGGTGAATTAAATATCTAGATTATAGGGATAACTCCCTTTGATGTATTAATTAGGCTCACAACTCTAAAAAACTATAATGTAAGGGAAAAAGGATAAGGATAACATGAAATAAACCTAACTAAGGAGGTGATAACCAAAACTTAAGATCATTAACACTTATTACATATGCACTATGATGTATAAGATTAAAATACATACACTATTCTCAACTTGAACCTATCACATCAATGATTTACAAAGAGATAAGATATCATGGGATTAGAAGGGAAGTTTATTTGCACTTCTAATCCATAAGTGACCCTTGATGACACTCTCTACAACCTAGAATAGTGAGATAAATTGCATAGAGGAAAGAAGATTAAGCCAATTAACTAAGGTGAGCTGATTCTACACTTTATTTCATCAATCATTCAACTCTTTACACTACATGTAACCATGAAAGAAGGAAAATTTAGATATATATTGATTAGAGGCATTAAAAAAGAGCAAGGCTTTACCATACTCATGGTGGAAGGATCCTTCCAAATTCCAAAATTAGGCATACCTATAGATAAAGTGATAAAGCAGAGAGAAGATAGACATTGGATAATCCCATGACAAGTGTCATCTATCATGGGAGAAATTTAAATATAGTAACTTGAGAAAGAATTCAGTCTTAAAGGTTCTCTTCAACTTGTGTGCACTTACTTGATGATGTTCTTATTTAAATTGGCATAAGAGATCATCATTATTTTCAATGAATAATCTTGTGATCTAAAGACTTCCAACATGCATTGATTATGATGTTACACACCTGCTTTAAGATGTATTACAAGGTTATAACTTGACACATGTCCACTTGGATCTCCTGATACATTTCCATGCCATATTTGATCTTTAGTAACTTTTCCCATGTCAATATATGCTAATGGGACTATTTTAGGCATATATAAACCTAAATAATGGAGGGATATATTAAATTTTGATTTTTCAAGTAGATATTAGGTCTCTTTAGGCTCTCACCATCTTTTCATAGTCTTGTGAAGAATTCTTTACATAGGCTTCACCCATTCATTTTATTTATACAAATGAGAGACAAGTTCATCTAGGTTTAATATATTATCTTGGAAACCACCAATTCACCATGATATATTTTTAATATCTTTAATTATGCCAATAAAACTCTATGCAAGCCTACAAGGCCGTCTTAACTAATTTATAGACCTTCACACACTCTAAACTATTACATTTTAACTACAACTTATCTTTCTAGGCCATTTCCTTATGTTACCACTCTAGATGTGTCACTAAAAGGATATAAAATATGATCATGAGACCCATATAGGTAATTAAGTTCATTTTAAGACCAAAAAAATTCATTAAAACCCTTTAGATAACAAAACTCAGACATCGGGTTCTTTCTAGTCTTCTTGGTAGCTTGAAAGCTGCTTATAATGTTAATGATGATTCATAAAGGTTATGTCCTTAAAAAATAAACTAATTCCATATATTATGATTATAAATGGCCTTATAACACTCCTTATTATCTTTATTTCCCATTTATATCCTCTGTATAATTCCAAGTAGAAGATAATGCCTCTTAGGCTAGGTAGACTGTGTGAAGGCCAAGAAAATGATTTAAGCCTCAAAATGTCATTTTGATGCTTGGATTGAGTTTTAAATATATTTTTTCCATTTTTAACACATTATAATATTAATTCATGTGATATACACTTTGTATTTATCCCCCACTTGGCCATAATCCTACCATTAGGCCTAGGTAGGGTTTGCATGTAAATTGACCTTTTTATCCCTGAACCAATTTTGGTCATTTCTACTCTATAATTATGAGTTTATACCTAAATAATATTCAAGTAACTACCAATTAAAATTAAAAATGAATTTTCATCCTTATTAACTTTAATACTTACATAGAATCCTCATATTAGTGCTTAGACTTGTAGGTCTCTGTCTTAGCTTGTAGCCCTCAAAACATATAAAGCTCCCTATCTAGAACATTACATAGATGATCCTATAAAACCAAATATATATTTGAGTACCATTTCTTCTCTTCCTACTCTATATGAAATCTCATAATAAAAAATAAATGTAAGTATACTTAATCTACATGCATCTCTCTATTAGCCCTTAATTAGGTCTCTAGGCCTAAAATTGAGAATTGGATCTACACATCCATCACACATGTGAAAATACAAGATAATATTTGATTCAATTTTAGGACATCCTAATTATTCTCTAGGTTAAATTTCTGGGTTTGAAACCTTGTGTAGATAGGTAAACTAGTAAATGGCTAACACCTAAGACTAGGTGTATGCTCAGGCCCAAGAGGTAACTACAATGATTTCTCATGAATTAATGGGTTTAAATAATTGATAAATTTTTTAATGTTTTTAAAATTATAATACAAATAAATTAATTAAATTTAATCTCCCTGAGGCCACAAATATACTCAAGTGATCAGTGCACCTTAGCCTTCACCATTTGTGTGGAGTCCATTTGGGGAGTGTTCTATTGAGACTATATATTTTTATTTAATCCTCATTGGTATTTTTATGGATAATAAATGGATGATATAATGTATCATTATTACATTAAAATTTACACAACCCTTCAACCCCTTTTTCTCTCATCATAAAAGACAACTTTCCTCAATTTTGCCTTGATAGGCCTATAGGTTAGCATTAGTCCATTTAATCCCTTTTACCATATATATTGATAGATAAAATTTATAATGATAATATTTAATATTATTACAATTTAATAAATGGTTTATAAAACTCAAAAAATCCCCTTATACTCTATTAAAACACAAAATAACATTTATGGTCACCTTCATGCTTGCAAACTATGAAGACACATTCACATAAGATGGTCATGGTTAAAAGTTGAAACTTGGTTAAAGTTGGAAAACTTATTGAAGACCCTATATAATATGTATGAGGTATAGAGACATATTTACAAACCATCACAAACATTTTTCCATATCAAACCTCTTGGATAAGTCAAAACTCTATAATGCAAACCTGTAATTTCACCATTATTAAAGGATGTTACTCATTTATGACTTGTAAAATTATGAATATAGATATATATGGTTCAATAATACTAATAGGGATATATATTTACCTATTCAATCTCATTCCTTTCACAAAAAGCACAAAAATTCACTTGAAAAGCCCAAAACTAACCTTATAGGATTTGATAGTGCATTTTGACTATCTAAAATTATTAGAAATTACTCATAAAGGAGGATCCATAATATGATAACTATGGTCATGGATTTGAAATTAATGATGACCCATATCAATCACTAAGTGCATTCCATCCAACTCTCTCTCCTTTTCACACTAAGAGAAAACTATTGACCCTTATAGGGCTGCCAAGGAAGTCAATAGGAGAGATGCATAGGTTTTATTCATTTTTGAACCTATAACTTCCTAAAAATAATTTATTTTGGATTTATGAAGATGGAGGGAATATTAGTAGTGTTTGTAGATGCTCCTCAACATTGAAAACATGCAACCACGATCTAGAATCCTATTATTTTACAATGAAAACCATCCTCTTTTGATTAAAAACTTTGATGGAGTTGTAAACTAGGTATTCATGGAGTCCTCCACACCTATATGGAAATTGCATAACATTAAAACACATCGTTCTACTATTTACTTTCTATTTTATTATGATATTTTTGCTTGTATATTATAAAATTATAAACACTTCAAATATGATTTATATGTTGGAGGTTCAATCATTGAGAGTGGGGTGAATAAATGATGTAAGATATTTCAACATTAAATTTTAATCCTTTAAAACTCTTAATAAATTACCATACACACTAATAAATAATAAAATATGTTCATAACAATGAATAACTAAGATGATGTAATATCACACACATAACACAAGATCTATGTGGGAAACCCTCTTAGGGAATAAAACCCACTCTCAATCCTGCAAACACATGATGTAATTGGCCTATAATATGATCATACACATGAGACATTTTATTTAATCACCCACTTCACAAGGATCACCCACCCCTAAGTATGAATAAACACCCACTTATTCTAGATGTTGAGCACCCACACAACACCTATGAAATCAACAATTCTAGAATTATGATTGCATTCAGTATGATTGGATAAAAAATGTATAAATATCCTCTTTTAACACTTTAAACACACTCAAAATTTCTCATACAAGTAATGCATCCAAACTCCCAAACTTTCTCATATAAGTAATGTATAACTATCCTCTTTCAAAACTTTACAACACTCAAACTTGCTCATACAAGTAATGCATCCAAACACCCCTTTTAGATCACTCTAGGCTTCTTAGCTCATCCTCAATTTGATATGTACTTCATTCCATCCACTCATCACACTCACTCTGATCTCTTTTCTTCACCTCTATCTTCTACTCTTTTGACATATTCACATACAAATCTAGAAACCATTGCCTTGGTCTCCACTATTTATAGAGTCTTCATGAATATCAATTTCTAGGTCTACCAAAATACTTTACTTGATCCTTAAGACATATAACATGTTAAAAAATAGGTCTAATACATCATCAAAAGTTGGCCATAACATCCATGGGTCACACTTAAGTAGCTACACTTTTCAATTAGGCCTTATAATCCCTTATGGGTCTCATTGATGCCTATTCACTCATTTATCACTTCATCAAGAAAATTAATAATATAGTATCACTTTAAAATGCATGGGTCCATTCCATCTGACCTCTAAGACATCTTAAATTGATTACTCCTATGAAAACACTTTTTTTCTAAAGCACAAATTGATTAAACATTACTCTATGCATATAACCACCATTAATGAACAGACAATCAACTTTGAATATCCATAACTTTGACCATATAAACATGTAAACCTTTTAATAAACTTTTCTAGATGCAAACTAATGTTCCCTACAAATTGTCCTTTTACACCATTATTAAATTTTACATATATCAAAAGTTATAGCTCAAAAACTATAGTCTAGTTTTCCCTCATTAATTTAAATATTAAAATTCCAACAGTCATTATTTAGATAGTAAACATTGAGCACTTTGACTTGATTTTGTGTCCCATGGAAGCTAGATCAAATATGCATCATCAATATCCTCATAATTATCATGGTATTTACCTTAAAATGATCACCATTGATCTTATATTATAACTCCCATGATTATGCTATTTGGTACCTCTACATTCCTTTCTGCACATTTGATTTTTTGAATTGACCCACACCATCAATCTCTATTTGTATAAACAGACATAAATTTTTGATCTTCTATCAACTCAATTAGATAAAGACACTTGTCACAATCATGTTTAATGTTAGTAATATTTGGTAATTTGACTATATGTGCACCATTGGATCAAGATCTAGATGATGAACACTCATCATTAGTTCAATTGACTAGTTACCTTAGACTTCAACATACTTAAAATTGATGGTCTCTGGCCCATCACAGTCTAAATGAGTAACTTTTAAGGTTTATAAATTGAGCTAAAAAACACTTCAAGAGTCCAAATCTTTAGGGTACCTTCTTGGCACTATATACGACATCTCAATGAAATAATTTAACCTTGGTTGACTTTCTAAGTAATTGAATTAAATGGACAAAATTTCTAGTTCATTCACATATGCATGATGTGTAGTGATGATATGGATTCTCTTAAGATAGATGTTGCATGTTTCTCTTTCCAAATGATCAAGTGACACACCAAAACTTCACCAAGGCATCTATAGATGCCTCACATCTTATTCTTTGTCCTTATAGACCTCTAAATGTTTCATATCTCTCCAAGCTATCAAACACAACTTATTTTTCATTCATGCACTAGAGCCATATTCTCTCTTTGACATCAATGATAACCAAACATCAATGACCATGCTCAAGAATCTCCCCCTTTGTCATTTATGGAAAAACACCCTCATAATGACTTCTTCTTCATTTGAAAATTTTCATTCTAATCTTTCTCCCCATTTGAAATTAATGACAAAGGGTCTCATCCTTGACATGCAAACAATAATTCCTTAACATCATGTATGTATTCAAATAATATTCAAGATACTCAAGATACTTACATACTTTCAAGCATATAGATTAGTTTCTCCCCCTTTGATATGCACCAATATGAACTTCTAATTCTTTGATCCTTGGACCTAACAAACTACTCAAGAGATTATAAATATCCCCTTAACATTATGCATATCTATTCAAGCCTCTCAAACTATCTAAATTAGTTCCCACTAAATTTATGATTTATCTGAAAAAGATCATCTTCAAGTCTTCTCAATGAACTAGGTCTGCTAGAAACACTTCAAACAACGTGGATATCATATCAATAAAATAATTTCCCTTTATCCTCTATAATCCATCATGGTTTAGAACCTTTTCAAAATCACTCTCATGGAACCATGACATACACAACTTGTCATATACAAATATATGAGACCTTTTTCATGATAAAAAGAATATGACAACACATTCTCCTCCTACTCAAATGACCTTTTAATGATTCATAGACAAGGAGATGACTCCTTAACTTTGTCTTAGATACTCAAATGTGTCCTTTGTCAATGGTTTAGTCATAATGTCTACAAGTTGTTCTTTTGTAGACACATATGCCAATTTAATAATTTGATTACTTACTTGTTCTCTTAATAAATCATATCTAATAGGAATGTGCTTGATTTTTGATTGCATAAAAAAATTCTTAGAGATACTAATTGCACTATTATTTTCATAATAGATAAGACAAGGTCCATTTTTCCTTAGCTTATAATCTTCTAAAGTTTGTTGTATCCACATTACCGAAGTGTAATAGGAAGCAATAGCCATTTACTCAACTTTTATAGTTGATAGAGATACAGAGGCTTACTTTTTACTTACCCAAGACACCAAGAATTCACTCATGAATAAGACACCACCATTTTTACTCTTCCTATCATCTAGACATCTTACCCAATCTACATCAATGTATGTCTTTAGAGTAAATTCTTCACTCTTGGGGTACCATAAACCATACTCTATTGTGATCTTGAGATATATTAAGATCTTTTTGACTTATTTAAAGTGAGATTCTCTTGGATTAGCTTGAAACTTTCCTACAAGGCCCAATACTTAGATGATATTAGGCCTAGAAGCAGTGGCGTGTAAGAGACTTCCAATCATGGATATATATAAATTTTGATCAACTTTTGGTAAGTAATCTTAATTACTTAACTTGCATCTAGTGATCATTGGAGTACTCATTGGATTATAATCCAACATGTCAAACTTTCTTAGCGTATCTTCAATGTATTTTTCATATGAAATGAATATCATTTCATTAAAATGGTTAATTTATAATCTTAAGAAGAAAAAAAGTTATCCTAGCATTGGCATTTCAAACTCAATGTTCATAGCATCTAAAAACTCTCTATTCATGTTATCATTATTAGAACCAAATATTATGTCATCAACATAGATTAATACTAGTAATTGATGAGTGCCATCTATCTTGATATATAAATTACTATCAAATATCCCTCTTTTGAAGCCTTGGCTCAATAGATACATGTCTAATCTATCATACCAATATCTAGGAGATTTTTTAAGACCATATAAAGCTTTATTTAGTTTGTAAATAAAGTCCTAGTTACTTTTAATTATAAAACCTTTAAGTGTCTCAATATAAAATTATTTATCTAAGTTACCATTTAAAAATGCATATTTCACATCCATTTCATAAACTTTGAAACCTTTGAAGCTTTCATATGATAGAAATATTCTAATTGCTTCCATTCTTGCTATAGGATCAAATGTCTCATAAAAGTCTATTCCTTTAAATTGAGCATATCCTTTACATACCAATCTAACCTTATTTCTTATGACCTCTCCTTTCTCATTCATCTTGTTTCTAAATACCCACTTAGTTCTTATCATAATTTTGCCTTTTAGCCCAGGAACCAAATTCCATGTTTCATTTTCTACTATTTGATCATGTTCCTCCTTTATGATAAATGTCCAATTGTCATATTTTATATATTATAAGAAATTTTGGGTTCAATCATGGATAAAAAAGTTGTCTTGTTGATTTTGATTGATCAACCTTATCCTCCTAGTCTAAAAACTAGCATTCACATCTCCAATAACTTGGGAAATTTGATGATCCTTTTGTATTCTCATAGAAGGGGATTTAGTATCATGTATTAATTTTTCCTCTTCATTATCTAATTTATTAGGTATGCTTTCATTATTGTAATTACATCCTTAGTAGTGTGAATTATCTACAAGATGGGCTTATCGATGCCACCTACCTGTTCAACTCTCACATTAGAGATTTCAATAACTTTATGGAGTCTCTTATTGAAACATATTTAAGCATAAATTATGGAGGAATAACCTAAGAAGATGCATTAATCATATCTTATGTCAAATTTTCCAAGAATTTATTCATTCTTCTTGATACAATAATTGCTTCCAAACACTCTAAAGTGTTTTACATTAGTTTCCCTATTTTTTTCATAGCTCATATGGAGTCTTATCACCATTTTCTCTAACTTGGCATCTATTTAAGATATAAATATAAGTATTGGAAACATCTTCCCAAAAACCATCTGAAAGTTTGGAATCTTGAAGCATGGCTCTAGTAATCTCTAGGATAGTTCTATTTTTCCTCTAAACTACCCCATTCTATTGGGGTGTCCTAGTAGTAGAGTATTGTCTTCTAATTCATCATTTCTCACAAAATTCATCAAACTCATAAGACCAAAATTCACCTCCTCTATCTAATCTTACACACTTGATTTTGTATCCTTTTTTATTTTCAACAAGAGTTTTAAATGCTTTAAAATTTCCAAAAGATTATGATTTCTCCTTAAGAAAAAATATCCAAGTCATTCTAGTGATGTCATCAATTAATAACATAAAGTAGCTATTACCTTTAATTCCTTGAGTTCTCATGTGTCCATAAAGGTCTGTGTGGATCAACTCTAATGGTACTGTAATAGAATGATCTTTATATTTGTATCTTCTTTTGACTTGCTTTCCATGAAGACATGCCTCATAGAGAGTATGAAGAACCTTATTGATTTTAGGCATATGCCTCACTAGTCCTTTTGAACTGATCCTTACTATATTATAAAAGTTTGTTCAAGTCTTATATGTAAATGCCATCTTTCCTCTAATTGATTCATAAATCACTTTTATTTATTGTATTCATGGAGCACATACAAGTTGTTATCTACCTTTTGAATGTTTGCAACTAATTTTCTAGACTTGAAACTTTTCACTTCACACCCTTTATCATGAAAACTCTCAACATTTCCCTATTTACACATTTGGTTAACACTTAGAAGATTACATTTTAAACCTTTTACATATAGGGCATTTTTAGATCTAGTATGACCATTATCCAAACTTATAGAGCCTTTCCCAACTATGTTAGTAGATTTATTATCACCAAACCTTACTCAACCGAAATTATGTTTCTTGAGGGAAATAAAATTACTCTTGTCTCCTATATGACTTGAGCATCCATTGTATATGTACCATTTTTTGTTTTCATCCTCTTGAGTATGTAAGGTAGTTTGTACAAAAATGGATTCTTCCTTTGAGTCCTAATCCTTCTTTTTTTGGATATTGGTTTTATCTTTATTGAACCATTTGATATTGTCAATAACTCAAAATTCTTTTTTCAAAAAGTCCCTTTTGCAATACTTGGCTATATGTCCTCGTTGATTGCAGTTATAGTAAAGAACCTCATTTCTTCTCCTTAGAGATCAAGTATAGTCCCTATATCTATGACCATATTCATTACAAGTATAACAATGTCCATTAAAAACATAACTATAGTTTTTCATGTTAATCAACCCTTTAGTTTGATCATCAATACCCCAAGACATCTCATCCATAGATTCTTTTGTAGAGCTGGATTTCTACTTGTCTTTAGATAAAAGTGTATCAATATAAGTCATAACTTTACCTTCCAATTGATCCATTCTTTGATTCAAATTTGTATAAACCACAACCTATTTTTTTTTACTATTTATTATATTATTCTTTTTTGTGTCTTCACACTATTAATGCTTGTAAGCATCTCATGACATATAAAAGAAGTCATGTTTGAGTTTTTAGTCCCTATCAGGTCATTAAATATTTAAAAAATTTCTTTTAGACATTCATATTTTTGGTTTGAAAATTTTAATTTTGATAAATCACATATTAGTTCACCTTGAAGAAAAATCTTAGCCTCTTTGTCATCCATTATACCTATGATCACCTTTGAGTGGTTAAACTTGCAATGAAGGTCTTACTCTGATACTAAGTATTGGAGGTACAATCACTGGGGGTGAATCAATGATGCAAGATATTTATAAATTAAATTATAATCCTTTAAAACTCTTAATTAATGACCATAAGCATTCATAAATCATACAAGATGTTCATAACAATTAATATGTAAGATGATGCAAGATCACACACATAACAAAAGATCTACATGGGAACCCCTCTTATGAAATAAAAACCACTCTCAATCCTAAAAAAACATGGACTACTTATCTTATAATATTATCACAAACATGAGACCTTTTAGTAAAGCACCCACTTCACAAGGATCACCCACCCCTAAGTATGAAAAAACACCCACTTGTTCTATATGTTGAGCACCCACATAACACCTATGAAATCAACAACTCTAAAATTATGATTGCATTCAATTTAATTGGATAAATAATGTATAACACTCCTATTTCATGTTTCCACACATACTCAAATTTTCTCATACAAGAAAAGAATCCAAACAGCCCATTTAGATCACTCTAGTCTTCTTCTCCCATTCTCAATCTACTTTTTACTTTCCATCCACTGATCACACTCATTCTAATCTATTTCCTTTGAATCTATCTTCTACTCTCTCAACACATTCACATAAAAGTCTAGAAACCATTTCCTTGGTATCCACTATTTATAGAGTCTTCATGAATATAAATTTATAGGTCAAATAAATTACTTGCCTTAACCCTTAAGATAGATAACATGCTAACACATAACTCAAATACATCCTCATAGGCTAGCCATAGCATCCATGGGTCATATTTAAGTAGCTACACCTTTCAATTAGGATTTAGTATCCCTTATAGGTCTCATGGAGACCTACTCACTCATTTATCACTTCATCAAGCAAATTAATAATATACGATCACTTCCAAATACATGGGTCCATTCTATATGACCTATAAGACATCTTTAGGTGATTAATCTTGCAAAACACTTTTTTGATAAATCACAAATTTCTCAAACATTATTTTTTACATACAAACACCATGAATGAACATATATTCAAATTTGAAGCTCTATAAATTTGACTATATAAACATTCAGACTCTCTAACACACTTTTATAGATGTACCTTTAAGTTATCTACAACATTTCCTTAAACACCATTATCATATTTCTACATGTATCAAACGTTATAGCTCAAAAACTGTATTTTAATTTTCCTTCATTAATTTGAATATTCAAATTCCAATGATCATTGTTCAAACAATAAACATAGAGAAATTTGATTTCATCTCATTTCCCTTGGTAGATAGATAAAAGATGCACCATCGATCTCTTCATAAGTATCCTATTCTTTACCTTACAATTATCACCATTGATCTTAGATCAAAACTCTCATGATTGTTCCACTTGGAAACTCTACATGGCTTCTGGACATTTGACTCTTTGACTCAACCTATACCATCAATCTCAATCTATGTGAACCATTGATATTATTTCAACTCAAATAGATAGATACACTTGTCACAAGCACATTTAATATTATGAACCTTTAAAAATTTGAATTCACACACACTATTAGATCAAGATCTAGATGATGATTACTCATTGTTAGATCTATTAACTAGTAACCTCAAACATTAATGTAGTTAAACTTGATGGTCTCTGGACCATCACAGTCTATAAGAGAAATTTTGAAGTTTTATAACTTGAGATATAAAATACTTGAAGAGTCTAAATCTTTAGGGTACCTTATTGGCACTATCTATAACATATCCATGAAATGCTTTGACCTTGGTTGAATTTATGAGTACCTATAGTAAATGCATAAAATTTTGGTTAATTCATATATGCATGATGTGCAGTGATAGTATGGATTCTTTTAAGCTATAAGATGCATGTTTATTTTTCCAAATGATCAAGTGACACATCAAAACTTCAGCAAGACTTCTATGGATGCCTCAACTTCTTTTTTATCCTTAAAGACCTATAAATGTGTCATATCTCTCCAATCTATCAAACACAACTTCTTTGTCATTCATGCACTAGATACATATGCTCTCTTTGACATCAATGACAACAAAACATTAATGACCATTCTCAAAATTATAACATTACATAAGAAAATTGATATCTTTATGATAGTAGTATAAATTATAAGGACATAAATGGACTTTGGCAAGGTGTTTAATGACTTAATAAAACCTTCTAAACCACCTAATACCTTTAGAATAAATTGAATAGGACAAACATAATGTTAGAAAGAACCATTAACTTAAACTCATCAAACTTACCGTAATATATGTTAAACATGACTTATAATAAGATTTCAAGGTGGTCAATCAAGGTGGAGGTTTTATTGGATTTTTTTTTTGTGAACCTCTATAATGGTAGCTAAACTTTAGATAATACCATCCTATTCTCCTTATTTCTATATCAGTCATAGGAGTAGTCATATTACAATTTTGAAAAATTTAAAGAAAAACCCATGAGTATTATTTGTCAAGATATAATCTAGATCCATACATGCACTTGAAAATAGTATTCTAGACCATTATTCACACACAATCCAATGCATAATGGAGAATAAAATATGCATGGGGCACTCTTTATATTATTAGATATGTAATAAATGCTCATTGACATAGGGGTCCTTAAGGTTAACTCAAATTTGTTAGACCACTAACCCATTTTCAGCATAGTGACAAGACCTAGTAGGATGACCCAGGGTTTTGAGATATATTATAATATAAAAATCCTATGTTTATGATCTGAACACATACTCTGAAAAGTGACAAAACAATAAAAAATACCTAATTGAATTTTTGGTCAACATTCAATATTCCATGCATGTCATATGCATTTAATCATGAACAATATAGTTGATGTAAGTGTTTATAGGGTGACACAAAGTGTCTATGCTAACATAAAAATAAATTTTATAATATGATGATTGGATTAGAATCATTAGTGTATACATTAAGTACAATTTCCACTTTGCATTACTATTATCATAATATTGAATTTTGTACTTATTATATTTGGCATATGCTTATATTTAGTATTTCTTATCATAATATAATTATAATATCAATTCATTAATTATAATACATTTTATATTATCTTATTCCTTATTTTATTAGGATATTATCCTTCTTATTAATCATTATTTTCTAAAAGGGTTAAACATTTATTGAACTTGACCTCTAAGTCTTCTCATGTAACTACTAGCTTTATCTTAGGTTTTTCATCCTTATAAGGTTTTTACTTTTATTTTTTTTTAATATTTTACATGAAGGTTAGGTGTAATTCTATATTAGGTGGTGTTCCTATTGAATATCTTGAGTTACCCCTTGGTCCATCTAAAATGTCTAAAGATAATACCATGTCAAATTCTACTAATAATGAGAATGCCCATAATGACAACAAGAAAAATAATGAAAAACATCTTATGAAGATGAATTTGATCATGAGGATAATGAATTTTTTTAAAATAATGGGCATGAACAAGTAGATCAAGAATAAGTTAAATCTATTGCATTATTTCATGAATGTATTTTTGAAAATCCTAAATATCTCCATAAGATCCTTAATATCATATTACAATATTAAAAATAAAAAATGTCTTAGTGAACAACCATTTATATCTATTGAAACAAATATTGGTGCTATTGGATATGCATATCATACTTCCATTCTAATATCTCTCCTAAGAACATCCTTCCATACTACATCTAGTGGGGGCATGGGATATGTTTTCAATCCATTGTTTCTAAAAGATGAAACAACTATTGCTACATCCTCCATGGTAACAATTAATACTTAAACTCATTTACCAATTTTAATTACTACATAAACACAAGTGGTGTTTTAATTACCTTTGGTGACTTCAAAAATTTTAAATCAAAATCCCAATGGGTATACTATGCACACAATTTTACAAGTTATGTATGTTTTGGAAGCTAAGGTTACCAACATTAAGTAAGATGCTATGAAATAAACTCATGATTTTAATTATACATATATGTTGCATAATCCTCTAGTTTTTGAGACATATTAACACACTTTACCAACTAATTTTATTTCACCTAGATTCACACTTTTATGATGGTAGGGTGATCCTTAACAATAAATTCAATCTTTCTATGTAGCATGCCTTGATTAGGATTGAAATGATAAAATTTTGACCAAATTATTTCAAATAATTCTAAAATACTATGCTTGGAGATGGTTATATGATTTACCAATACAATCTGTAAGAGCATTCCATCCTTTGACAGATCATTTTTAGCACATTTTTCAATCAACATTAAAAAAATATTTTATATGCACAAATTTCCAATATCATAAAAATAACCAATGATCCTATTAATTAATATATCTTAAGGTATAAGACAATGTTGGCCAAAATGACAAATATAATAGTAGATAATGAACTTCAAGGTATCTTCAAGCAAATTATGATTTATCGCTTACATGATTTTATTATTTTCAATAAGTTCAAATATTTTTATTAATTATTACATATTGTTCAAGATATATAAATGGAAAATATTTTATTGAAAAAGCTTAAGTATGTAGCAAACACACCAACTAACTCAAACCAAGTTGCCATAAGGTCAAACCTAATGACACTAAAATTTAAAAAACCACCATGGTTAATAGGTGTCACAACAACCTAATTGACTTATCTTATCCAATTTACCTAATATATATTTTAGATAATTACCTAAGTCTCTAAATTCACTACTTCCAAATATTTTTGAGTGACATCTCATATCTCTCCATCCTCCTATTATGGTTGATATGAGTTGACCTCTACCAAATTAATATGATGTCAGTGCTTATTGTGATTCTCACCAATGTGTATGTAATTATATGAATATATATTTTGATTTAAATGAAAATAAATAAGATATTATTGATAGATACCAACTCACCTTTAAGGATTATCTAATGGATTTAGGATCACAACCCAATGATCATAAAAATAAAAATAAATTCAATAATCTATTACAAGATCATTATAAGGAAGCAACAGTAGTTAAAATGGAATATCATATACATACTACTCTAGTATATTATGGCCACCCATTAGATGGTATTATTGGTAAAATTATATGTGAGATATATCCTATGGTTGAAAGTCATATTTTATTTGAGGACAATGAGATTGCCAATGATGACTCATATATTCATTCTTTATTTATTAAGGAACATCATCAACCTATACATAGTGTTATGGTTAATAATGGTTCTAGTGATAATGTGTGTACCATGAAATTAATCAAACATTTTATATACACACAAGATGATTTATTTCCTTTGACTAAAATTTTAATATCATTTTATGGAATGACAACATGCTTTTAGTGAGATTGATTTATCTTTATAGGTTGTATCAACACATATGACCATACTAATTTTAGTTATACGACATAAAAGAGTCTTTAATATATTATTGAGATGACCTTGGATTAATAATCTCCATTTATTACTTTTCATAGTGCATGGGTCAATTAAATATATTAATTCCAACATGGTAATCATAATTTCAGGGATTCAATGTGAATATTTTTTGTAACATGTAGAAATGTGTTCCATGATAGATAATTATACAATGTACTAAGGTTAATCATATATGAAAGGGTAATAAAAAAATCACCATTTCCAAGGAAAATAATACTTGAGATTCCATTGCATAATAAATATGCAATGAACTCTTTGAGATCAACATTTACACATCCATGGCCTAGCTAGTTATTGATAGCAAAGCACGATCTTTTAGGACATGAATATAGATAAAATATTTCACCAAGGAAACATAGATAATTAAATATTGGTTTCCATGAAATAATACACCTTATAATACTACCTCATGAGCACATAATCATATGATTCATATTAAAATTACTATAAACTCCCCACTTTTAGATTTGGCACATATACATGATCCTTAGCAACACGATCAATTTACTATTCCATATGCATATTATATAGAACCCTATGAGGATTTATTATATGGGATAATAAAATAACATTCTCTTTTACAAAATTCATAAAACATCAAATATTAAATAAACATAAAATATTCAAATAAAATAAAAATATATAGCATTTCACATGTTTGCTGGCTTTTACATATGATTTTTACTCTATGTTATTAGATATAATATCATTTCTATATAAAGATAAGTTTCATGTGTACTTGAGTGTGATTTAGGAATACATGAAATCTATGATACATAAGCATGTAAATGTTTGGCATTTCCTTTTCCCACATGACACACTACATTTGGGGCATCTTGCTTCTATATAATCATAATTGACACAATTATATTATTTTATGATCATTTCCATTATCACATTTAGATTATATACTAAAATTTACACATGCCTCTATTAATTTTTCACATTGAGATTATCTTACCAAATGTACTTGATATGCCATTTGAAATGATATTTTTCTAACATATGTATGTAGGGACTAGTATGGAATTCTTATGCTAGTTGATTCTATTTCATTTACTTCATCTCTTTATCTAGATTACTTCAGTGTATTTATTTTCTTATTTGTCTTTCTGATGTAAAATTTGAATATTTTCTTTGATTTATTTTCCACAATTCCATGAATATTTCTTTTCTTCTTTAATGTGTGGACATTTACATATCTCTTCCCCTTGAGTACAAAGAATTTAAACATGCCCCTTATTTCTAATATCCCTAGAACCCTATTTGTCTGACACTTGAGTACTCTTGTTTGTGTGTTTTATTTTTTGTTGAGCTTGTTAACTTATCTACATTTCCATGATACACATCATGTATATCAAGGCTTTGTATGCATAAAAAAATTGAGCTTCGTTGATATATCTAGTTTGACATGACATTACTATATGCTTATTTACTACATGATTCACATAGATACAACATAATTATCTTATCCTTTTTACATAGATTCCAATCACTTAAAAATGGGGGCATACTAGTGGGGTCACGCCATAAATACATGATTCCACATACATATTGTTGACATAATTGGTAAAATTTGATTCAATCTATATGATTCAAATATACAAATGGGATAAAAATATATACATTTATCATAGATTTGGGAGATATTATTTTAGTTTTATGATACATATTATATAAATTAGAGGTTATATTTTGATATATAATTCATCTTAAGACACATTTCAGGTTCATATGCCATGTAATTTCACTAAATCATAGGATAAATTATTCACATTTTACCAATATTTATGTGACAACCCTACCAAGTTAAACCATTTGATATTTTATCTAGTAAAATAATTGTATTATTTGATTAGTGAAATTGAGATTATGAATTTTTGATGGAATTGGAAATATTTTCTATTGTTTCAAGTTGATATTATTATACCATTTGATTTAGGTGAGATTGGCTAGATTATGATACACTAGAATTGTGTGATTAAGATTTTGAGCTCTTGATGGACTTGGCACAACTCATTCTTATACTAGATTGGGGGAATGATTAACATCTAATTTCCTTATTCAAATATCCAAGGTTAAATTGTGAAATTATCTCCAATTTTTTAGCTAGGAAGCATAATTACCAAAGTAAATTATCAATGGGAAACATGGTTACATCAAAACACAAGTGTACTCCTTCCTTAATTTATTTTATTTTGAGTAAATTTCAACCATTAATTTTTAGATTATATGTGCTAATTACACCTATAACATGATATTAATTATAGGTCATGCACAAAAAACAAAATTCAAATGAGGCTCAAGAAAATAAAGGTGGATTGGACAATCTATGTTACATATTTATTTCCTTTAAATGAGTAATTTCATCCTTATGCATTACGAGATTGAAGGAGGGAAGATATAAAATCTTAAAATTATATTTATATGTTAAACTAGTATTAAACACTTGACAAATATTACTCAAGGATCTACCCTTCATTTCATAACCTTTTTGGTAGCAGTTAGGCTCACATTTTTCACCTTAGTGGGCCAAAATGTTTACCTTATAGTCTAGCCCTATTATTATGATTATATAGATCAATTTTAGACCATAGTAAACTTAAATTATATATCACCTACAACCCATAGTACACTTTTACTCTATCAACTGTTGGATCTTATGAGGATGATGGAGGAGATGAAGGTGGAGGAGATTGTGCTACAACTTCCTCAAATGCCTTTTCCATGGTGGTTAGATCTTCAATCCCTACTTAGGTTATTTCCATAAGAGGTTCTTGACTCATATTTTATAGGGTCTCAATTTCATCCCTTTCTTGATCTTCATCTACCTACAAGATCAATCTTATTCCTCTTTTCAACGGATAAGTTGAAGGTATTGGTTATTCTTCTGAATACCTTCTTATTCTAGAATATATTCTTAGAATATTGTGCGAAGTGACATTTGGAATTGGTCTTTCTTCCTCAAAGACACCTATTGGTTCCTAAGTATTAGACATCTTTAGAGTGACTTCGGATCTTACTTTTAAAACCCCTATTCACTATCTTTAGAGATGGTTCTATGGAAGTCCCCTATTTTATGCTAGACCTAAACCTTGGTGTACATGTTATATAAGGATATATTCTCTTTTCCTTAAGATGTTTTTTAAACTTATTCGACAATAATTATTCCCAAGTATCTTCTCTATCTTGTTATTTTATAAAATTATGTTTACAAATGATTTGAATCAGACCATGGTGAATGATGGAGTCAATTCCTCTTTTATGCTTTAATTCTATAATTTTTATAGATCCTATTAAAAATAAGGAAAGATTCACCATATGTTCTAATTTATGCATACCTTATCTCAAATGTGTGATAATTTTCATGGCATAATAGCCAAGAGATCCATACTATCCATCACAAGTTAGGTACTTAATAACCTAAGGAATCTATCTTCTAAGGCTTAGGTACGCTTTCTCTTTTGATCCATTTGATAACTCCTTGAGGAATGATAATTAACTCTAGAACTAGATCCCCTTACTCATGGAATATGTTAATGATGTAATTAAAGGTATACATACCTACAATATTAACTCCATCTTGGATGCTTGAGAGTTCACTAATCACCTAGATGGTTATTATAATTTGATTCCTATCATGTAAAACCATCATTTCCATTTTTTTCATTAAATAGGTTAGCCTGAACATGTACTTCCAAATGAAAAAGTATACCAAAACATGATTCAATGTTAAAAACATTGAATTTATATATAGAGTACAAGTATAATAACCTTCAATATTCATAGTTACCCCTTTATGGTATTCATTATTTCCAAAAAAGGGGTCTTTATTTTTATAAGAAAATTATAGGGTGGGGTGTGCTAAATACAAAAAATGGTGAATCATAGGGGTGAATAATCCAAAGTTTTAAAGAAGCCAAAATACATGGTTTCGTAATCCAAATATCAATCATAACTTTATCCCAAAGTAAATTACTATACCATAAATGAAAAGAGACTCTTAATAATCCTATGCAACATACTAGACTTACTTACACCTTGAATTTATGTCTAAGAAGTATTGTTATTTACCTCTTGTTTCAAGTTTTTAGGCAGATACATAAGGGTGAGACATAGGTTTCACTTTGATTGGGTGTTAGGTATGTATATGGGGAGCTTAGGCATTGTTCTACTGCCAACTAGGCATCCATATCCCCAATAGAGATAGCTTTGATCACTTTCATCCATTTTCCTTCATACTTTTCATGATGTGTGATGCATTGATCTCATTTCATCATGTAGGCTTCAAATACATTTTTATTTTTGAATTGTGCCTTTTTTATATTCTTTTTCTTTTGTTTTCTCTCAAAAATAGGAAAAAAGGTGACCATCATGAGCTGGTCTTAGTTAAAATTTTGGTTTAATAAAAATGTCCCTTTGAACTCTCACCTATGTCCATGATTATCTCATTAAACATGTTGGTTGAATATTTTGTTGATCAACGTATTGATAAATAAAATAGATCTGATCAGCCAAAGTAGGAAGATTAGTCATTCAAATGTGTAGTTTTACCACATCAGAAGGGGACTGATCTCTCCTCTCATCAAGGGGAGGTTCCCTATAGGTATGTTATATATATATATATATATATATATATATATATAAATAGAAAATAATACTCAAGGGTAGGACAAATCATCCATCTTTATTTTTTTAGAGATGATGTGTGCAGATCAAAGGAGAAATGTTAAGGGAAATGACAGACAACACTCCTCTTCTTTTAGAAGTACTATTCAACCAACCACAAGAGTACTCCTGATAGTAACAGAAAAATGTAGCAAAGGATGTAATAACCAAAAAATGAAGATGAACATAAAGTCTCCACCTAAATTTCTCAAGAGTAAGATATGAAGGATAATGAGGGCACAAAGTCATCTCAAGGTACTTTACATAGAAATGAAAAGCAAACACAATCAAGGCAATTATGGGTGCACAAAGTATCTCCACACTTGACTCTTTAGGAAACCTTCTTGACTGTTGTCACTAATTTTGCTTGTTGAATTAAAGGAACAAAAGATATATTAAGGAAAAAGACAAGAGAACAGTTTCCTCAACAACAAAGATATTATAGCACAAAGTCTGAAAAACCACTTGCTTTCTTATTCCAATAATAAAATATGATAAACAAATTGAGCTCAAATTCTTATAAGTGTCTTTCAATTTGGGCAGAGTTTCATTCTGCATGTCAAAAAAGAGATACATTTACAATAAAAGAGAGTCCCTTATATAGCCTCTTTAGGAAGGACTCGGGAATAGTAACACATCATGTTGCATTGGAATATATTAAGAAGATAGGCTGGAACATAGGGGCATTTATCCATTTGATTTTATCAATGTAGGGAAATAAGTCATGCTATTGAATGTTTGAAACTTTCAATGTCCACCTGGTAATCTGATCCTACCTTCATCATTCCTCCTTTTTTGGTTAATTGAATCAAGTCCTAGATTCAATTTGCTATTTTGTTCCTTCATCACTTTCTGCTAGTCTTGGCCTTGAAGTCTATGAATGCATTTAAGTTTTTAGATTTAAAGGATCAACAACTATTTTATGAGCTTTAAAATTGATGTTCGCAAGCCCGTCACTATGTTTTCAATGGCTAGTTTACTGTGTTGAATTTGACATCTTCAGGCACATCACCCCTTAGCCCTTCTTCAGCTTTTCAAGCCTTAAGAAATGATCTTTAAATATCCTTAAGGCTTCTTTTTTTATATCTTCCCAAAGGGAAGGTGACCCTTTAACTTTGGGGAAGTGTCCTTCTATTTGGTAGCCGGGAGTCCCCCGCAAGGGCACCTACCCTTTGGGGTCCTTCGGTGGCCTTTCATAGGTTTCCTATGGGCATTTTCCCCTGACAAATTCCCATGGACAAAAAGTATACAAAAATTTCCCGATGACAAAAATTCTACGGAAAATGTTCTCATCACTTTTACCTTGGTTATTTCTTCAAGATTTTTTCCCACAGCCGCTTCTTGAATTCTTTCAGACTTTTTGTTCAAAGGAATTCCTTCAAACAAAAGTCTACAAGAATTATGACTATCTACCTTAAATAAAATTTCCAAAGGAATTTACCTTTGTGGCCCTCTTCAAAAATGACCCTTCTGAAGGGTGTTTTTATCGACCAAGTGCCCTCTGTAAGGGAACTTGTCCTTTGGGAGGTTATTTGAAATTTTACATTGGATTGTTCCTTTAAAACAAGCTGTTAAACTGATCTATTGAAACAAGGCATTAAACTGCTTGGTTGAACCAAGGCTTTAAACCTCTTCGTTGAACCAAAATGGTTCAAGCTGATGGTTCAATTGAATGAACCAAGTCGATGAATCGCTCCATTGAACCACAAGACATTGAACCTCTTCATTGAGCCAAGGCTGTGAAACAAAATGGTTTAAGTTGATGGTTCAAGATGATGGTTCATTTGATTGAGCTAAAGTGATGAACTACTCATTGAACTAAAAGGTGATGAACCAACTGTTGAACTAGGTTTCAGTTCAATGGTTCAAACAAAGCCTTGAACCGACTGACAAACCATTTGACATTGAACCAACCGTTGAACCAAATGCATTAAACCTATTGTTGATGCTTGTCAATGGATATTTTTGTTTGAACCAAGGCGTTGAACCAATCTCAAAAATGACCAAGTGTTAGAAATCGATTCTTTTGATTGAACTCGCCTATAGAAGCCTTGAAGCCCGTTGAAATTGTAAAAATGAACCTATTTGCAAAGTCCATAGAAATCAAGTCTGTAGAAATCAACCTATAAATCCCATTGAACTTGGTCTACAAAGTCTATAGATTTCATCTTCTTGCTGAGTCTGTAGATTTTCTCTTCTTGTTGAGTCTGTAGATTCAAGCCTACAAAGTTCATAGATTTAATCCTATAGGGTCCATAGATTTAAGCCTATAAAGTCTGTAGATTTAAGCCTGTAGAGTTCATAGATTTTTGAGAAGCTTGAAAAATGAGGATTTGAATGCCCAGGACAAATTTTTAAAAAGGGAAGAGACAATTTTGGTCTGTAAGACCAAAATAGTTCAAATGTTGTCCCAAAAATGAGTGATATTTTTGGGGGACAACACCTGGCTCCAGTTGGGGAACTTATATCAATTGCAAAAATAATTGAAAGGAGTAGAATCCAAAATCTCCAGTGTCTTCATGTGTACCATTAGGTTATGGAGTCATGCTACCCAAAAATAAAAGTCTCCAAAAATGGAAACAAACAAAACAAAATAGAATTAAAAACTATACAAATATGTGTGTGTGTGTGTGTGTGTGTGTGTGTGTGTGTGTGTGTGTGTGTGTGTGTGTGTGTGTGTGTGTGTGTATAGATGATATGATCTGATACTTCAAGAATTAAAGTATTTTAGATGCTTCTTTATCCTGGTAGACCATTAAAATAGTGTGCCATCTTGGTAAACTAGTAGGAAAACATTTTTCCCCCAGAAATGGTGATGGGTGAATGGAGCTCTCCACTAGGAAACCAAATTTCTATGTCTTCCTCTTGGTCTTTTCTTCTTTTTACTCTGTGGTAGGACGTGGTCTTCAAATTGAAAACCATAACTCCTTGCTCTCCCTGTGAAGGGTTCCTTTGCTTGATTTTGATTTGTAGCAGCATGGTCCACCATCATAACTTGTTGTTCTACTGGTCTAGTTTATCACATGCTTTGATTGTTAGCATTAGACCCTTGACAAACGATCAGCTCAACATCTCCTTTGATGTGAAGGATTTTGACCTCTTCACCTTGAGCAGTCTTTAATCCAAGTAATAGAGATCTGTATCTAGCTATGAAAGGAATGTTACCATTGGATTCCAAGATCCAAGCATCATCAAAAGTTGATCTTCTATCAGATTTCTCTTCATTAGGGATGGAATATCCTTCCTTATTTATACTATGCCCTACCAATTCTCTTGAAGTCTTGTTTGGATCAATTCTTGGATTACCAGCTATAGGGATTTCATAGATTAAGACATGATCATCCTCTATGGTCAAGAAGTAATTACCCCTACTTGAAGGCTCAAATAGAATTTGAGCTGTAGGAGCTAATGTTTGGATGACCATAATTTTTTCCTCAGATAGATCCACACTTGGTTCTCCATCAATGTCAAATTGCTTAGGATTGGTTTGTAGGGATTCAAACTCAGTTAATTTAATTTTGGATTCCTTGACATGATCAATCATGTCAAATGACTAAAATGGACTTGGAAGAGAGGATGGGAGTTCATCCTTTTGATTTCTAGGAGGGGAAGGACTGGTTTGTAAAATTAAAGTAGAAGGTGTAGAGATGTTTGATGTACTTACTTCTTTGGTAATCACTGGGTCCTTTAATTTAAAAGGAAGAGGGGTTCTCTGTTTAGTAATTGAAATTGTTGGTTGGGGTTGCTCCTTTGTCTTCTCTTTGTCAGCCTACTGAGCTGACTGATTTTGGGACTGGGTGAATACTACATATGATCCTTTGATTGATTCACCTTCACTTTTGGGTTCATCCTAGTAATTCAAGAAACTAATGTGGGAGTCACCAACTGATTCTTCTAGATCCTCCCTGAAGAGATCAGTGGCATTTTCTTGCTCTGACTTAGGTTGGAAAGAGAAAGCATGTTCTATTTCCAAATATCCAACTGCTGAGTTGGTTGGAGGAGCTTCAAGGGCAAGTTTCCCTTGTGGGGGAGGAAGGTGATTCTATTGCCCTTGATTCTAGTAGCATTTCCCTGATATGACTAATTTGGGAATGTCCTTCTTGGCATATCTCAGTATGAAGGAGTAGAAGACATACTTTGTGCCATTTGCTTTTTCAAGGCTAACACTTCATTTGCCAGCTTTTGCACCATTGGATTAGTGGTGCCTATAGATGCATATTCAGAAGATGATGAAGGTCTATTTATATTTGGATCTCTTATTATCTTCCTTGCTAAGATGAGATCATCTTCTACCTTAGTAGCACAAAGTTGAGCTGTAGCAAGATCTATTTGACCAACACATCTCAAAATAAAACTAACTTCAGGCAAATGAGAATTAATGAAAAAGCATTTTAGATTCTCAGCTATAGGTTGAGCTATTACAGGAATTTTGTTCCTCAATTTGTCAAATTTGGCTATGAAGTCTCTCATTAGCTCATAAGGCTCTTTCTTCATCTGTGTAAGTTGAGCTAGAAGTACATGTGCATCTTCTGTAGGTTTGAATCTAGCTTCAAACTTAGCTTTGAGGGTATTCTAATCAGTCACTAACTGAGCCTGTAGATGATAAAACTAATCTACAGTAACACCTTGTAATGTTTCTAGAAATAACCTAACTACTACATCTTTAAATTCTACTCCAATTACTCCACAAGCTATGCGGAAGGCTACAATGTGTTCATCAGGATGAACTTTCCCATCACCATAGAATTTGGGGAAATTCTTCCTTGAACTATTTGGAAGTTCATTTAGAGGTGGAGTAGGATTGAGAGGACCAAAAGCATTACCCTAGGGGCCTTGAATTGCCATAATAGGATTATGAAAAGTAGGGATAAAAAATCTTAGAGGGGTAATTATTGGCAAAGCTTTATCAATAACAGAAGTAGATACTTCATCTGGCAATGGAGATCTTACTTTAGTAGGAGGAAAACTCTTGGTTTATTGGAGATGAGATGGTGAAGGAAATAAATCAAAATCACTTTGCTATACCAACTCGAATACAGGGTCAACGATACCTTTAGCCCTTCCTTGAATCTTCCAGATTATGAAACAAAAATGGAAAGGAATTAACCTTGCTTTAGTTAAAGCTTGAGGCTTTAAACTATGTGTTCTTTCTTGATTAGTGTGGAGGTGAATGTATAGATTATAAATGGATAATGGGTTTTACATGCCCAGTAGAGTCACCAAAAACTATAATGGATAAGGGTTATAATGATAATGGGTTACATCCAAGTGATGTCTCAATCTAAAACTTGAAGTTCCAAATTGCACATAATTATGTATATCCCCAGTAGAGTCACCAAAAACTATTGGTTAAATATTTGGTCGATCAGAGTAATCATAAACAAAATAGGTCTGATCAGCCAAAGTAGGAAGATTATTCATCTAAATGTGTAGTATTACCACATCAAAAGGGGAGTGATCTCTCCTCTCATTAAAGGGAGGTTCCCTATAGGTATGATATATATATATATATATATATATATATATATATATAGAAAATAATACTCAAGGGAAGGACAAATCATCCATCTCTCTTTTTTTTAGAGATGATGCATGCAAACCAAAGGAGAAATCTCAAGGGAAATGACAGACAACACTCCTCTTCTTTCAGAAGTACTATTCAACCAGCCACAAGAGTACTCTTGGTAGTAATAGCAAAATGTAGCAAAAGATGTAATAACCAGCAAATCGAGATGAAGCACAAAGTCTCCACCTGAATTGCTCAAGAGTAAGATACAAAGGACAATGAGGGCATAAAGTCATCCTAAGGTCCTTTACATAGTAATTAAAAGAAAACACACTAAAGGCAATTATGGGGGCACAAAGTCTCTCCACAATTGACTCTTTAGGACACCTTCTTGATTGTTGTCACTAATTTTTCTTGTTGAATTAAAGGAATAGAAGATATATTAAGGAAAAAGACATAAGAACAATTTACTCAACAATAAAGATATTACAGCACAAAGTCTAAAAAACCACTTGCTTTCTTATTCCAATAAAAAAATATGATAAACAAATTGAGATCAATGTCTCAGAAGTTCTTTCAATTTGGGTAGAGTTTTGTTCTAATTGTCAAAAATGAGATACATTTACAATAAAAGAGAGTCCCTTATATATCCTCTTCAGGAAGGACTTAGGAACAATAACACATCATGTTGCATTGGAATCTATTAAGAAGATAGAATAGAACTTAGGGGCATTTACCCATTTGATTTTATCAATGCAGAGAAACAAATCACGCTATTGAAAGTTTGCAACTTTCAATGTCCACCTGGCGATTTGATCCTACCTTCATCATTCCTCTTTTTTTGGTTAATTAAATTGGGTCCTGGATTCAATTTGCTATTTTGTTCCTTCCTCGCTTTTTGATGCTCTTGGCCTTAAAGTTTGTGAATGCATTCAGGTCTATAGATTCAAAGGATCAATGGCTATTTTATGATCTTTAAAATTGATGTTCGCATGCCTGTCACTATGTTTTCAATGGCTAGTTTGCTATGTTGAATTTGACGTCTTCGAGCACGTCACCCCTTGGCCCTTCTTTGTCTTTTATATTTGGCACTTGTCTGGAAAGAAACTGCCCTTTCAAGCCTTAAGAAATGATCTTTGAATGGCCTTTGAGCTTCTTATTTTACATCTTCATAAAGGGAAGGTGACCCTTCAAATTCAGGGAAGTGTCCTTCTATTCAACAGCTGAGAGTCCCCCACAAGGGCACCTGCCCTTCAGGGTCCTTCTATGGCCTTTCGTAGGTTTCATGTGGGCATTTTCCGCAAAAAAATTCTTGTGGATAAAAATTCCACAAAAATTTCTTGTGGACAAAAAGTCTGGAGAAAATGTTCTTATTACTTTTACCTCAGTTATTTCTTCTAGCTTTTTCCCATAGCTACTTCTTGAATTCTTTCAGACTTTTTTTTTGAAGGAATTCCTTCAGACAAAGGTCTGAAAGAATTATGACTGTCTGTCTTAAAAAATTTTTTTGAAGGAATTTACCTTTATGGCCTTCTTCAAAAATGACCCTTTCGAAGGGTGTTTTTGTTGACCAAGTGCCCTCTGTAAGGGCACTTGTCCTTTGGGAGGATCTTTAAAATTTTACATTAGATCACTCCTTTGAAACAATCTATTGAACAACTCTATTAAACCAAGGCGTTGAACCACTTGGTTGAACCAAATGTTGAACCAAGGCTTTGAACCTCTTCGTTGAACCAAGGCTTTGAACCAAAATGGTTCAAGTTGATGGTTCAATTGAATAAACCAAGTCGATGAACCACTCCATTGAACCTCTTCATTGAACCAAGGCTTTGAACCAAAATTGTTCAAGCTAATGGTTCATTTGATTGAGATGAAAAGATGAACTAACCATTGAACCAAAAGGTGATGAACTAACTGTTAAACTAGGTTTTGGTTCAATGGTTCAAACAAAGCCCTAAATTGACTGATGAACGATTTGACATTGAACCAACTGTTGAACCAAATGCATTGAACCTGCTATTGATGCTTATCGATGGAGATTTTTATTTAAACCAAGGCACTGAACCAATCTCAAAAATGACCAAGTGTTAGAAATCAATTCTTTTGATTGAACCCACCTACAAAAGCCATGAAGCCCGTTGAACTTGTAGAAATGAACCTACTTGCAGAGTTCATAGAAATCAAGTCTATAGAAATCAACCTATAAATCCCATTGAACTTAGTCTACAAAGTTTGTAGATTTTCTCTTCTTGCTAAGTCCATAGATTTTCTCTTCCTATTGAGTCCATAGATTCAAGCCTACAAAGGCCATAGATTTAAGCCTACAGAGTTCATAGATTTAAGCCTGTAGAGTCTATATATTTAAGCTTGTAGAGTCCATAGATTTCTAAGAAGCTTGAAAAATGAGGAATTTGAATGCCCAAGATAAATTTTTAAAAAGGGAAGAGACAATTTGTGGTCTATAAGACCAAAATAGTTCAAATGTTGTCCCAAAAATGAATGATATTTTTGGGGGGCAACAGCTGGCTCGAGTTGGGGAACTTCTGTCAATTTCAAAAAGAATTGAAAGGAGTAGAATCTAGAATCTCTAGTGTCTTCATGTGTACCATTGGGTTACGGAGTCATACTACCCTAAAATGAAAGGCTCTAAAAATGGAAACAAACAAAACAAAATAGAATTAAAAATTATACAAATATACATATGTATAGATGATATGATCTGATGCTTCAAGAATTGAAGTATTTTAGATGCTGCTTTATCTTATTAGACCATGAAAATAGTGTGCCATCTTGGTAAACCAGCAAGAGAACATTTTGCCCCTAGAAATGGTGATGGGCAAATGGAGCTCTCCACTAAGAAACTAATTTTCTACATCTTCCTCTTGGTCTTTTTTTCTTTTTGCTCCATGGCAAGACATGGTCTTCAAACTAAAAACCATAACTCCTTGCTCTCCCTACAAAGGGTTCCTTTGCCTAATTTTGATTTGCAATAGCATGGTCCACCATCATAACTTGTTGTTCTACTAGTCCAGTCTAGCACATGCTTTGATTGTCAACATCAGACCCCTAACAAACCATTAGCTTAGCATCTCCTTTGATGTGAAGGAGTTTGACCTCTTCACCCTAAGCAGTCTTCAATCTAAGCAATAGAGATCTGTATCTAGCTATGGAAGAAATGCTGCCATCAAATTCCAAGATTCAAGCATCATCAAAAGATGATCTTCTATCAAATTTCTCTTCATTAGGGATCGAAGATCCTTCCTTATTTGTACTATGACCTACCAATTCTCCTGAAGTCTTGTTTGGATCAATTCCTAGATTACCAGCTATAGGGCTTTTATCAGCTAAGACATGAGAATCCTCTGTGGTCAAGAAGTAATTACCCCAGCCTGAAGGCTCAAATAGAATTTGAGCTGTAGGGGCTAAAGTTTGGTTGACTACAATTTTTGCCTCAAATAGGTCCACACTTGGTTCTCCATCAATGTCTAATTTCTCAAGATTGGCTTGCAGAGATTCAAACTCAGTCATTTGAATTTTGGATTCCTTGACATGATCAATTATGTCAAATGACTGGAATGGACTTGGAAGAGAGGATGGGAATTCATCCTTTTAATTTCTAGGAGGGGGATGACTAGTTTGCAAAATTGAAGTAGAAGGTGCAGAGATGTTCAATGTACTTACTTCTTTGGTAATCATTAGGTCCTTTGATTGAAAAGGAAGAGGGGTTCTCTATTCAGTAATTGAAATTGTTGGTTGGGGTTGCTCCTCTATCTTCTCTTTGTCAACTTGTTGGGCTAACTGATTTTAGGACTGGGTGAATACTACATAGGATCCTTTGACTTATTCACCTTCACTTTTGGGTTCATCCTGGTAATCTAGGAAACTAATGTGGGAGTCACCAGCTGATTCTTCTAGATCCTCCCTAAAGATATCAGTGCCACTTTCTTGCTCTAACTCAAGTTGGAAAGAGAAAGCATGTTTTGTTTCCAAATATTCAACTGCTGAGTTGGTTGGAGGAGCTTCAAGGGCAAGTTTCCCTTGTGGGGGAAGAAGGCAATTCTATTGTCCTTAATTCCTAGCAGCATTGCCCTAATATGACTAATTTGGGAATGTCCTTCTTGGCATATCTCTGTATGAAGGAGCAGAAGACATACTTTGTGCCATTTGCTTTTTCAAGGCTAGCACTTCATTTGCCAACTTTTGCACCATTGGATCAGTGGTTCCTATAGATGCATATTCAGAAGATGATAAAGGTCTATTTCTATTTGGATCTCTTCTTATCTTCCCTGGTAAGATGAGATCATCTTCTACCTTAGTAGCCAAAAGTTGAGCTGCAGCAAGATCTATTTGACCAACACGTCTCAAAAGAAAACTAACGTCAGGCAATTGAGAATTAATGAAAAAGCATTTGAGATTCTTAGTTTTAGGTCGAGCTATTACAAGAATTCTATTCATTAGTTTGTCAAATTTGGCTATGAAGTCTCTCATTGGCTCATAAGATTCTTTCTTCATCTATGTAAGTTGAGCCAGAAGTGCATGTGCATCTTCTATAGGTTTGAATTTGGCTTCAAACATAGCTTTGAGGGTATTCCAATCAGTCATTGATCAAGCATGTAGATGATAAAACCAATCTGTAGTAGCACCTTGTAATGTTTTTACAAATAGCCTAACTGCTACATCTTCAAATTCTACTCCAATTACTCCATAAGCTATGTTGAAGGCTACAATGTGTTCATTAGGATGAACTTTCCCATCACCATAGAATTTGGGGAAATTCTTCCTTGAACTATGTGGAAGTTCATGTAGAGGTGAAGTAAGATTGAGAGGACCAAAATCATTACCCTAGGGGCCTTAAACTACCATTATAGGATTATGAAAATGAGGTATACCAAATCTAAGAGGGGTAATTATTGGCAAAGCTTTATCAACAGTAGAAGTAGATACTTCATCTGGCAATGGAGATCTAACTTTAGTAGGAGGAAAACTCTTCGTTCATTGGAGACGAGATGGTGAAGGAAACATATCAAAATAACTTTACTATACCAACTCAAATATAGGGTCAATGATACCTTTTACCCTTTGGCTTCATGTATACCTTGAATCTACCAGATTGTGAAACAAAAATGGAAAAGAATTAACCTTGCTTCAATTAAAGCTTGAGGCTTTAAACTGTGCATTTTTTTTAGTGTGGAGGTGAATGGATAGATTATAAATGGATAATGGGTTTTATATCCCTAGTAGAGTTGCCAAAAACTGTAATGGATAAGGGTTATAATGATAATGGGTTACATCCAAGTGATGTTTCAATCTGAAACTTGAAGTTCTAAATTGCACAGAATTGTGTATATCCCCAGCAGAGTCGCCAAAAACTGTTGGTTGAATATTTTGTTGATCAATGTACTGATAAACAAAATAGGTCTGATCAGCCAAAGTAGGAATATTAGTCATCCAAATGTGTAGTTTTACCACATTAGAAGGGGATTGATCTCTCCTCTCATCAATGGGAGGTTCCCTATATATATATATATATATATATATATATAAACAAAAAATAATACTCAAGGGTAGGACAAATCATCCATCTCTCTTTTTTTAGAGATGATGCATGTGGATCAAAGGAGAAATCTCAAGGGAAATGATAGATAACACTCCTCTTCTTTTAGAAGTACTATTTAGCCAACCACAAGAGTACTCCTGGTAGTAATAGAAAAATGTAACAAAGGATGTAATAACTAGCAAATTGAGATGCATCACAAAGTCTCCACCTAAATTGCCCAAGAGTAATATATGAAGGACAATGAGGGCACAAAGTCATCATAAGGTCCTTTACACATAAATGAAAAGAAAACACACTAAAGGCAATTATTGGGTCACAAAGTCTCTCCACAGTTGGCTCTTCAGGACACCTTCTTGATTGTTGTCACTAATTTTGCTTGTTGAATTAAATGAATAAAAGATATATTAAGGAAAAAGACATAAGAACAATTTCCTCAACAACAAAGATATTATAGCACAAAGTTTGAAAAACCACTTGTTTTCTTATTCTAATAACAAAATATGATAAACAAACTAAGCTCAAAGTCTCTTTCAATTTGGACAGAGTTTCATTCTAATTGTCAAAAAAGAAATACATTTATAATAAAAGAGAGTCCCTTATATAGCCTCTTCAAGAAGGACTCGAGAATAGTACCACATCATGTTGCATTGGAATCTATTAAGAAGATAGGCTGGAACTTAGGGGCATTTACTCATTTGATTTTATCAATGTAGAGAAACAAGTCATGCTATTGAAAGTTTACAACTTTCAATGTCCACCTGGCAATCTGATCCTACCTTCATCATTCTTCCTTTTTTGGTTAGTTGAATGGGGTCCTAGATTCAATTTGTTTTTATGTTCCTTCCCCACTTTCTTTTGGTCTTGGCCTTGAAGTCTATGAATGCATTCAAGTCTATAGATTCAAAGGATCAATAGCTATTTTATGAGCTTTAAAATTGATGTTCACGTGCCCATCACTATGTTTTCAATGGCTATTTCACTGTGTTGAATTTGACATCTTCAGGCACGTCACCCCTTGGCCCTTCTTTGGCTTTTCTATTTGGCACTTGTCTAGAAAGAAACTGCCCTTTCAAGCCTTAAGAAATGATCTTTGAATGGCCTTTGGGCTTTTTGTTTTACACCTTCCCAAAGGGAAGGTGACCCTTCATCTTCGAGAAAGTGTCCTTCTATTCAGTAGTTGGGAGTCCCCCGCAAGGGCACCTTCCCTTCGGGGTCCTTCAGCGGCCTTTTGTGGGTTTCCTGCGAGCATTTTCCCCAGACAAATTCTCGTAGACAAAAAGTCCACAAAAATTTTTTGTGGACAAAAAGTTTGTAGAAAATGTTCTTATCACTTTTACCTTGGTTATTTCTTCAAGATTTTTGGCCACAGCTGCTTCTTGAATTCTTTCAGACTTTTTGTCTGAAGGAATTCCTTTGGACAAAAGTTTGAAATAATTATGACTGTCTGCCTTAAACAAAATTTCTAAAGGAATTTACCTTTGCGGCCTTCTTTGAAAATGACCCTTTTGAAGGGTGTTTTTGTCGACCAAGTGCCCTCTGCAAGGGCACTTGTCCTTCGGGAGGTTATTTGAAATTTTACATTGGATTGCTCCTTTGAAACAAGCTATTGAACCACTTTGTTGAACCAAGGCATTGAACTTCTTGGTTGAACCAAACATTGAATGAAGGATTTGAACCTCTTTATTGAACCAAGGCTTTAAACCAAAATGGTTCAAGCCGATGGTTCAATTGAATGAACCAAGTCGATGAACCACTCCATTGAACCACAAGACATTGAATCTCTTCATTGAACCAAGGCTTTGAATCTCTTCGTTGGACCAAGGCTTTAAACCAAAATGGTTCAAGCTGATGGTTCATTTGATTGAGCTGAAGTGATGAACTAACTGTTGAACCAAAAGGTGATGAACCAACCATTGAACCAAATTTTGCTTCAACGGTTCAAACAAAGCCTTGAACTAGCTGACAAACCATTTGACATTGAACCAACTATTGAACCAAATGTATTGAACCTACTGATGATGCTTACTGATGGAGATTTTTGTTTAAACTAAGGCACTAAACCAATCCTAAAAATTACCAAGTGTTAGAAACTAATTCTTTTGATTGAACCCACCTACAGAAGCCATGAAGCCCGTTGAACTTGTAGAAATGAACCTACTTGTAGAGTCCATAGAAATCAAGTCTGTAGAAATCAACCTATAAAGCCCATAGAACTTGGTCTGTAAAGTCTGTAGATTTTCTCTTCTTGCTGAGTCTATAGATTTTCTCTTCCTATTGAGTCCGTAGATTCAAGCCTATAGAGTCCATAGATTTAATCCTGTAGAGTCCGTAGATTTAAGCCTGCATAGTCCGTAGATTTCTGAGAAGCTTGAAAAATGAGGAATTTGAATGCCCAAGACAAATTTTTAAAAAGGGAAGAGACAATTTTGGTCTGTAGGACCAAAATAGTTCAAATGTTGTCCCAAAAATGAGTGATATTTATGGGGGAGAAAAAAACAAATATTAATTTTTCATGTGTACTTGAACCAAGGGAATAAGGAAAGTTTTCTAAATTTACACAAAATTATGGGAGTAAATTTTAAATATTGGATGAAATCATTTGTTTCATGGCTAAATTTCTCATTTTAAAACTGAATTATATGTCCTAAACTATAATATAAATTATCCCATGATTTGAGTTAGATTTAAAACATGTCAAAATATGTTTTATTATACCATGTTTGACCATAATTTGAATATCATGAAATTAAAATAAAACTACTCAAGAAAGCAAGAAACTACTGAAAGTAAAAGAGTACTCTAGAAAATCTGCACTAATCTAATGAAATCAAATGACTAAATTTAGGAAAATAAATAATAAAAGAAATATAATCTACTCATACCTCTATATTAATATCTTATTGTTATTCGAATACCTCTCCAAATGGGGTAGTCATTAATTAATGCTTCAAAAACTATCCATTAACTAGATATGTTAGATCATTAGCTTGAATATCCTTCAAACAAAAAGAATTATTACCAAAAAATTTGAAATCTAATAGTCTTATCTATAATGGGTTAAACTTATCATGCATTCCTTTTTTCTCATGGTATTTTTCCTATATCAAAACTAAGTTAGAGATCCTAAAATATTTGAATTTTTCTCTTTTGTCAAACCATTTCTTGACCACATCCTAATGTTTGCTAAAGTTTTCCAATGCTTTATATTTTGAGTCTTCCATTTTGATGATGTCTAGTAGTCTAGATTCTATTTTTTTTATTTTTATCCATGTACTTTATAATAAATTGATATGTTGGTAATTTTATCACATTTGGGAATATGAGTTTTTGCCCATATACCAGTAGATATGGCAAAGCTTTCAAGGTATACCTATACCTCATCCTATTTGCTTAGAGTATAAAATTTAGTAGGATGTGTCACTCCCTTGGTTTATCTATATATAAATTCTTGATTGCATCTTTAAGATTCTTATTGGTTGACTTAGCCAAATTTTTCCCTTACATGTAATGATTAGATGAGGATATAATTGTAATCTAATTGTCATGGGCCCATTGAGTGAATTCAACTAATTGAAAGGTTAGTCCATTATCACAAACTAGAGATATGGGAGTTCCAAAAAATTTTATGATATGTTCTTCAAGAAAACTTATCACATTTTTGGCTCTAGAGTTCCTGGTGGCTATTACCTCAATCCATCTAGTGTAGTAATCCATAATAGTGAGCACAAACTAGTGTCTAGCTAAAGAATTTGGAATTATTACACTAATGAAGTCTACACCCCATTAGGTGAGAATCATACCTTTAATTATAGGTTATCATGGCATGGTTATGTGTACTCTTTTTTCCAAAACCTATCATTCATAAAACATTCTCACATGGAAGTGTGCATCCTTGAAGACTATCAACCATTAATGGCCCATTCTAAGTATTTTATGTGTTGTAGTATTATTTGATGGATGGCCTTTACCTATATTTTGATGGATAGTTTACAATATTTATTAATATTATTCATGTTCCACACACCTTAGATAAATACCTTTATAATTATTTTTATATAGGAATCCATTTATAATCATATAATGAGATACCTTGAGTCATAAAACTCTCTTTTTATCTCTTTTAAGTTATCAAGGGCATTTTTAGGAGAGCATAAATTGAATAATACATGAATACCAATATTATTGAGAGACCTATATCTAGCAAACCTCTTCAATAGTGATGCATGGGTCTATCTTAGTCATCAATTAAATTATGCCTTGTCCTCTAACGATCTTATCTAGTTTGATTTCAATAGAAAATTCTTATAACTTAACTATCCATTTACCTCTACACTCCCATAATTTGTTTTTTCCAAGCATGATCTTGATGGTAGGATATAGTACTATAAGAATAATATTATTTTGGATGATGTAGTGTCTAAAAATTTTAACTACCTTGATGAGAGAAAATATTTAATTATCAATTAGGGAATACTTGGACTCTGTATCTTTCAAGTTAGTACTCATAAATGTAATCAAATCTTTGATTTCTTCCATTTTATACTTAATCATGGTAGTGATAGTATATTTCAAGTTAGTACTCATAAATACAATTGAATGTTTTTTCTTCTCTTTTTTGTGTAAGCATGGTAGTAATAGTATTTTCAGGGGTGAATGAATATAAGTAAAAGTCTTTGGTGAAATCATGGATTACCATCTTTGGGGATTGAAAAATAGATTTCTTTATGTCTTGGAATGATTTCTTAGCTTCAGGTATCCATTCCACTTTAGCATTTGGTTTAATCATTACATATAATGGTGTAACAATCTTTTCAAACCCTTATATAAATTTTCTTATGAGATTTATTTTTCCAAAGAATGATTTGAGCTCTTTTTATTATTTGGAAACATTATATTTGATATCCCCTAAATCCTATTTGGGTTAATGATAATCCCATACTTATTAATGATGTGTCTTAGTAGTTTGCCTTTAGTAATTCCAAATATTATCTTCTTACGGTTAAGTGATAACCCAAACTTTATGTACCTCTCAAATATAGACTAAACATGGTCAATATGATCAACTCTATTTTTATAAAAAAATAGCGAGATCATCCATGTATATAATGGTACATTTACCTATCAATCCTTATAATCCATAATACATTGCTCTTTGAAATTTCACTCCAACATTTATTAGCTTGAATGGAATTAACTTATATCAATATGTTCCCCATTTCATTGTAAATGTTGTTTTCATCCTATCTTTTAATTCAACTAATACTTGATTGTAACCTAAAAATCTATTAAAAAAGACATTATCTCAGAGCCACTTACCATTTTTATTACCTCATATAATAAGGGAAAAGGGTAAATATCCTTATTCAAAGATTTATTCAAATTTATAAAGTTGATGCAAAGCCTAATCTCACCACTCTTTTTCTTGACTAGAACTAGAATGGCCACCTAAGTCAAATGTCTAATAGGAAAGACAATCCTAGCACTTAGAAATTTTTCTACTTCCTTATTAATTAATGGTTCCATGATAGGATTAATTGGCCTCTACCTTTACTTAAATGGTTTATGATTAGGCTTGAGTGGAATTGTATGGGTAATGAATCTAGGATTGAAAACACTTAAGTCACATAAGTCCATGAAATTATGTTTTTATATGAAATAATTAGTTCTTTTTTATTTGAATTTAGTTAGGTGTGAAGCTTAATCTAATATTGATGAAGTGTGCATTATTTTCATCACCAATATTTTCTAAACTAAAGTTGGATTCATTAACCTTCATCTACCTTTGTGATTAGGCCTGAGGATTTGTGTCAAAGGTCCTTTCTAGGGTGATCATTCCTAATGGGAGGCAATTTTATTTTAGTTTTATAACACCTTCTTCATCTAATTCTTCATGGAAAATTTGGTTTATTTCTTTGTCATCAATTACTTGAGATTCCAATTTTCTTGAATTTATCAAAAATTAGAAATTTTTTTGGTCATCATCAAATACATGAAAATTTTAAACATTGTCTAATACTGAAGGACACATTACCAATTAATTAGAGAACTTATATATTTTTTAATCTTATAAGGGTGTCAAATTCACTGCTAAAGTGGGTAGTGAATCAGTGGTTCCATTTTATTCTCTTGGTATAGATACTATGTTAAAAGATTTGAATAATTCTATTATATCCCAGGATATATGATTATACTTCTTTAGATATGATAATTTACACTAATATTTATTTTTGACCTAGTTTACCATGAGTTTACAATTTGTGTATACCAGTAGTTATTTGAAATTTTTCTTGACGGTAGATTGTAATCCCAAAATTAGGGCTTCATACTCATCTCTATTATTGGTGTGTGGGAATTGGAGCTTGACTGCTACTAATATCTTCTTTCCTTATGTATTGAATAACTCAATACCAACACCTATTCCTTACTTAGATCTACCTCCATCGAAATAAAGTGTCCATAACTAGGAAGGACCCAAAATTTATTCTAGTGTTTCATTCTACATGGTAAATGTGTAAATTCTAAGACTAAGAGATTTATAACTTACCTCCTAATTGGAAGTATTGTATTTCATAATAGTATGCTTCATTCTTAGCTCTTGATCAATGATGATATGGTTGGTTATGTCTCCCCATGGTAACTAAATTTGTGAAAAGTCCATGGAAAGATATTTCTTTAGTATTTTTTACCAATCTTTGCTCAACAACAATAAATCCATAACCTTTAGGAATGTCTACTACCAAGATGTTGATAGTTATCTATACTCTAGGTTCCAAAGCAACCTAAATTCTTATGTTGATAAACTCTCCCAATAGAGGCATTGCCATTTTGTCTAGTTTTTATGCAGTACTCTTGGATGGCTTTGTTATTAAACCAATATTTTAACAAATATAATTTGTCATCATTATTGTTGAATCTACTGACTCTACTAGGCAATTATGTATATTCTTACCAAATGCCCTAATGGTCATCAAGAAAGGGGTAATTTCTAGATTTATTTTGTATATAATATTCATGTTGGTTGTCGTAGACTTTTCTATAATAAACTTGCCTATGATGGACTTACATAAGAGAACTTTATGATCTATGATTTTCACTAGTTCATGAAGATTAATGTTGGCCTTGATTTTATTCATATCATCAATAATATTGTATCCTCATCTATTTTGTTCCTATCTATACTAAGGCTGATCATTCCCTTTAGGAGGGGAGGATTATTGTCAGCCTTTAGATTTGGGGGGATAACCATATTATTAAGAGGATTAAAATTAGTGAAAAATTGTGTGTTCCTTAGATTATAATTATTCCTATTTAACTGATTAAATTCCTACACTTTACCAAAATTATCCTCTAGGATATTATCATCTTTACTAGGAAAGGTGGACTCGAAAGTCTCAAAAACCATAACTAAATTGGAAGGGTCAGGTTCATAAGGTAGATCTAGAGGATTCATAATTTTATTTTATTTGAGCATCTCCCTCTAAAACATTTTAAAGGATACACATAATTTTATATAGTTTAACTCCATGTTGAGATGTATTATGGACCTTACACCAGTTGGGAAAAGCTATTTTCATGATATTGACCTCTGACATCTTATTAGATTATTGTTCATCTACATTTTTAGTGGGCATGTTGAAAGGCATATTTTATCTTGAAAAGGTAGAATTATGATTGTAATTTTGAGTATTGGTATTTCCCATATTCTTCTACATATTTAGAAACTCATTTCTATGATTCTAAACCATTCTTTATATATAATCCAATTCAGGTTTGTTGGAGTCAGAACCCTAAATGACTACTATGTTAGTATAAGATTGATTTTGATTCTACTAATGGTTATTTATTTGTGTCTGATTATTCAAGAAATAATAATTTTGATTCCTTGTCTACTGCATCATGGGTGGTCACATGTACAACTAATTTTGATTGAATGCAAGAACATTCTGATTCACACATGAAATTGTATTCAAGTATGGAAGTCCATTATTGAATGCCTAACCTCTTGGATTATGAGGGGTAAGTTATGGATTGAGATATTTATTGATGTTGATAGCTTCTTTGGATGACAAAGCTAACATATTGGTAGTAAGATATCTTCACAAGAATATGACATTAATAAGATCTAAGGTGTTCTTGTATATTTCAAGCATTAGATTCTAATATGGCTTATACATAGAATTCACTCAGGTGTGCATATTCTAGAATTTTTCATTGAAGGATCAAATGGATTAATTAGGATCCCTCTTCATGCTAATAAATATATGGTATACCATACTTGGATTAGTTACCTATTAAATTATGCAAGGAATGTAATTTGACATTCATTTCATTAGGTGATAGAATTTTCTTGCAAACTGAGATACCAATCATGAGAAAAATATTGAAGAGTAAATGAAAAATTATTGAATTAAGCATCCTCATGGATAAAATTTATTAATCTTAAAGGGGCCTTAAAATATTTGATATGTTATTCAATCATCCTCCTACTTGAGGGGAAGAAATTAAGGAGGTACTTCTCTAAATTCCTTGGTAGGTTATGTTGGTCCCCAGGGATCGTAATGATGGATCCAATTAACTAGGGTTGAGCCATGAGAATATTGATAGTTGGGAATTTACTTATAGGGGAATGTTTTCAACCTTAGCATATATCAAGGACGATAGGTATGGGTCTATGCCTCCTACAGTGTGATAATAGTGAAATCAAAACACTGGCTTGGGCCCTAGACCTTATTAATATCTTGGGTGTCTCTATAATGATGGGAAATTTATTTATTGGTAAAGCACACAATTGTACCATCATAGCATCAACTTTTTCTTTATATTGATGTGGATTTTATGCACACCTCAAAGAGTTTTAAATGAGGTGACCTCTAACATGTTGGGATTTCTATGGAACTAAGTTCCATTTCAGAGAATGAGTTGCAAGTATGTGGTTAGAATAACTAAGTGGTATAATAATAGGTTGAGCCTATGGGTTATTCAGCCAATTTTTTGGTTTGATGTATTTGTTTTAGTAAAAATGATGAATCACTAGGTGAGTTGGATGGGTGGAAGACTAATATAAGATGGGTAGATCTCAAAGAAACTTCAAAAAGAGGGAAGGGTAAGGCAAAATGAAGGATTATGTGTCTAAACAAGAATTTATTAATCTATCTCTTTAGTGGAAAAGTATCTCAAGACCCAATATTTTTTATTTGAAGCTTTTGTACACTTTCAAATAAACATGACTAGGAGTCTAGGTATTCATATTTATAGTGCTTATTGGTATCGATTGAAGGTTAATCCTTTTAATTATATTTATACATACCTTTATACAATATATTACAACTTAGAACAAGAATTTATATAGGGTAGATATTGCTCACACCTAGAATACTATATCAAACAAGACACTTCTACACACTTTAGATTATTGATTCAACCTGTACTAATTATCTATAACAATGAGAAATATCAATATTTAATATATATTACACATCTAGGATTAAAATTCATTATCAAAATATCTAGATTCATCCATAGCATTAGCACACATAAAAATTATTAAATCAATGCAAACAAAGAACCTTTAAATTCATTAACATAAAAAGGGAATAAGAAAGAACAAACATAGTTTCATGATAATCAAATCCTTTTTTTATTCCTATATTTCATTAAAAAACTTTGACCCTTTAAAAGAGGGTTATACATGTATATATAGATCTTGGGGAAGGGGTTGTCTCATCCTCCAAGATTAGAACACGTAGTTTACATCTAAAAAGACTATAATATAAATCTTGGTTACATATCAATTTCTTAAAGATATCCTAGGCATGCAACATGTGCATGATATTAAAATAATTAATTTATTATAATATATATGCAACCAAAAATTAACTATTGGTTATGATCATTACATTTAAAATGTACAAAATTAACCTTTATCTAAATTGGCTCTTGCTTTACTTGTCTCAAAACTATCTTCGTAGTTATAGTAGTACTCAAGGTTGAAATTATAGTAATTAGAGTTATACTTGAATATGCACTGAATTATAAAAATATAATCATAATGGGAATAGTAGTGAGAAGTGGAGCTAATGTCGCTATAGTTTTTGGTATTGTATTTGGAGTTGGCATAGTGGAAATAGAAGGTGGCATTTGTTAAATTGATTTATTATTTGTTTCCAAGTCCTAGTAGTGTTTATACACATTAGTGTATTGTTCTTAGATTAGATTCATATCTAAGAGGTATAGCTTGCTCACCCTACTTGTCTCCTCCATTAGTTTTTATGTTCTCCCTTGGTGGATTTGAAGTGAACCCTAAATACTTCCACCTCTGTCACCTTATTCCTTACTACACTTAATTTGGCCTCAATATCTTCTAGGATCAAACCTTGTAGACTCTATTTAAAGTTGTTGGAGGCTTATTTAATCATTTAGTCAAATACAACCTAGGTCACCAACCACTTATGTTATCTTGAAATGTTTCCAATTCCAATCCCACCAAAATTTTCTCAGCCTCTATATCTTTCCTGACTAACTTATTGAATAATGCCTCAAAGGATAATACCTAATTTTAGGCTTCATGTGTTCTTATAATGCTAAATTGAAAGCATTAGATACCTCTAATTGGGTAATCAAGTTAAAATGGATGAATGCCTTATTAGGGTTATATAACACTAATAAATTAATCTTAATGTCATCCTCCTTATGGCTTATAAATACTATTTTTATGTTATTAACATGAGGTTCCAATCTTATTCTCAAAGAATGAATAAAATAAAGAATTTAATATAACTTAAGATTTGCATTTGCGAATCCTACTTAATGTCATGGAGAGACTGAATCACTTGTTGTTTCTATCTCAGTGTTTCTAACTCTTCCTGAAGCTCTTATTTATCCATTTCAATCCCTTGATGTCTAGTAATAATGGCTTCTATATGGCTCTCCATATATGACCTCAAGGCCTCAATATAAAGGGACTAACCCTTTTTCTTATTATTATTCTTGCTTAGGGAATACACTTCTTCCCTCTCCTCTATGATTAAGGTTCTTCCTGAGATATCTTCTATTTTATTCTTTTTGACCCTACATATAGATGTAGTGGCTTTATTAAACAACAAGATCACTATTGGCAATTCTATTATTTGTAGATTTGGACTTCTAGAGGTTGAGGATCCTAATTCATTATCCCAATATGGAAGAGTGATGTTTTAGGGATATGAGGGTTAAAATTCTACTTGAGCATGTTCTTCAGGTTCTTACTTAGTTTTAGTGTAAGTATTGGGCATTATAGGCTAAATAATCTTTTACTAGTCTATGTTTCCATACTATGGCATTAGATGGACAAAAATGATTAGTTATCTCCTAGGTTCCCTTTTGGTTGTTATCATTGTGGTTATGGTGGTTGGTGTGGAAGGAGGCAAGGGTGAACTTGATTGGGTAGAAGGAGATGTAGTTGAAGTGATGGATTGGAAAATGGTTGGAATGGATAAGGCTAGTGTTGATAGGGTGGATGTTAATGGAATGAAAATTAAAGGGATGGAAACCATAGGGATAGAAACTAAAATAATGGATGGTAGAGCATGTGTAGTGGTTATGGGTAGGTTAATATATGAGTGAAAAAAAAGTAAACTGAAAGAGTGTGCCTACTAGGGAATGAATGTGGAAATCACTAGTCTATGGGAGATGGAAATTATAGGTAAAGACATTAAAGGGAAAATCCCTAAAGGAGCTATGAGTAAGGATCCCTTATTAGATGATTCACCTATGATAGGTGATTTTTACTTAATTTATTATAATATTAATAAATTTTCTTATTATAAATCTTCCTCATCCACCTTTTGGGTTAGAGGGGTATATGGTCTATCTCCCTTAGGCTTCCTTTGATAAGTTCTTATGGCTCTACCTATTGGTGGGGTTTTTTATTTTGATGAAAGATAAGGGGGAATAATGCTTGGTGTTAGGTATAAATTAGCCACTATTTCATTCTCATCATAAGAGACTAAGCATATAATTCCAAATTTTAAGATCTATGTACTTCCTCCTTCTTGATTTAGCTCCTCATCCATCTCGTATTTAACTTGAATTAATTTAACTATAGAAGCTTCAAATTAGAGTACTAGTTCTTCTCCTACTTGTGTAGAGGAAAGAAATTATTCTTCCTTTGCTTTTTCATCCTTATCTTCAATGAGTTATGCCTCAACTATCAATTTATATTGGTCTTGATGTTGGTCTTGAGCTAGTTGGGGATCTAGTCCCTCTTTTTTCAATTGTTAGGATTGTATAACACTCCAAAAATATTAGGGTATTTAATGATTCCATGTTATGAATAATTATTATGATGATATATAATTATTCATATATATAAACATGTCATTTGTGTTGAAAATTTCATGTAATTTTAGTGATTATAACTAGCCCAAGGTAAAAAATTGATGCTTTTATCTCTATAAGTTCATATGAGTCTAAGTTAGCATTCTTTGCATGATGTTCTAGCCATTTGCATGTTTAGTCTTCCATATTTTGATATGTATAGATATGATATCATATAAAAATAGTTTTGATAGGATATCATAAAGATAGGGAAGTTCCATGACCAATAACTGATCATTTGAAGCATAGCTATATATTCTGTCAGATAGCTATGGATTACAATAGTCAACTATAGATTATGACAGTCATGCTCTAAATTAGCATAGCTCTCTAAGGATTTGTTCATAGCATGTTCTAAATCATTGCATAAGCTCTTTCATATATTCCATGATGATCTAGTACCTCTCTTGATACTTTCTATTTTTATACATGTCTATATATAGATTCTTATTGTTGTATAGTTTTCCATTTATGGAAGTTTGTTGTTATAGGTTGCAACTCTAGAATTAGAAGATATGGATATATTGTATGTAAATATATGGTGATCAGATATGGTTAGACATAGCAGTTTCAATCCCATTTGGATATTTCTAATCCTATGTGGATCTTATTACAATGGTTTTCTCTATTTTGGTTATACCAACCAATCTCTATGAATATTTTCTTGTTCTAAGATATTTGAGTTGTTACCTAGTTTCTAGGATAGTTATTTTATTTTGCATATAATAAAAGGGTAGATCCATGCTTGATAAGTAGAGATAAAGATATATTGTAAATTTTGTTATTTTAAATACAAGAAGGCTTCATATAAGATTTCTCTTTCATTATATGTGTTAAAGATAACATTTTAAAGACTGAATTTATTTAACCTTGAATCTACAGGTGAGAAAAGGCCCATCTCCCCGAGGAGACATGAGACCTTAGTTTTGGTATTTATGAGTTTATTTCTTATTTGTTTTCAATTAAAATTAATATAAATTATTTGTGTGACCAAATTCATAACATGTAGGATAAAATAGATGTTAGTTTGTTTTACTTTCATATTTGAATAAGCACTTATCATTCCTTTAATTATATCAACCTTTATTATGAAACTTAGTTTATAAATTTGGATTTGAGATTTGGTTTTAGTGTGTATACTTTACAACATTATGTGATTACTTTCAAATTGTTCAATTCAATAGTTTGGTGTGTTTACATTTCAAAAAAGTGTGTTTTTATTCAGTATTAGTTTATAATTTAGGAGTAGACCCTTAGGTTATTACAATAGAAAAACCCCCAAATAACATATTTAGCTAGAACCAATAAGTACATTTCTACATATAACCTTGGACACTAGCCCTGGTAATAATTGACACCAACATAGATTGGTTAAATGAAGGGGTAACAATGACACCCATTAATCTCCATCCTCTAGGAGGTGGAATTCTAAACTTCAGTTCACTGAGTATTAGATATGGTTCTTATTGAATGACTCTAAGCAAGTCCTCACTTGGTCTTATAGTTTTGGCCCTTTCCTTAACCTCTTCATCATCCTTGGCATTTAGTAAGAGAAAATAATGATCCATTAGCTTCTACTTATAGGCAAAGGACAAGGACATGATTTTTTTTTGGACCTTTCCATGAGGATCCTAGTCTCTATGAAGAAGGGTAGGAAATGCATATGCCTTTATATAATTTATAGCCTCCTTGAATTAATTTTGAATTATGTATTTCATTCACCCAATGGTGATGTGGGATCCATGGAAGGTGTCCTTTTTATTCTTCTTTAATTTTTCATCTATGCCATCATAAATTTGATACATAATTTCCTTCTCAGCTACCTTGTCCATAATTAACTTTAGGAGTTAAAGAGGATCTACCTTGTGGCCTACCAACATGATGATTGTGTAGTCTAGATAAATCTAGTAGTCTCCTATGTTGTTGGTAAGTGTTTGATCTATGTTGGGGTAATTTTTTGTAAAAGGTTGGTCGTGGATTACCATCTAAACATGAGGGTAAAGGTCCTCAATGATCTTGGATATATTCCTCACATATGAATATATATGTACAAAACTATAGTAGGCATAAATCCTTTTATTGATGACTTTTATGTTGGGATCCCATAGGATTTCATTATGTTTATACACTATGCCAATTACCACATCTATTAGATAAGACATAATGTAAAATTTTCCTCCTAGTGGCCTCTTATCCTTATGTAAAATTTGCACTTAGAGGTGTGCACTAATGATTTCTCCTAAATCATAAGTGTGCTCTTAGGTAGTTAGCAGGTCTAGTAGGGGAACCCATTCCAAAGGTATGAAGTAGATGTTTTCATGAATGAAGAGTTTATTTATTAGTGTCATCCCCACATGAATTCCCATTATAAATTAGGTAATAGGGATGGGGATCTTGACATGTTCCTTCAAAGTGAAACTTTCCCATGGAAGAATCCATGTTGATAGATCTTGCTTTGGATAATTGGACTTCTTCCATGTGATGATTGTGTGTAAATAAAAAGTAACATTAATAATGGGTAAGATAAAATACATGTTAAATTATTCTCCTTTAATAGACATGATAACAATATTATTATTGACATAATTTAGGTATATTCCATCCATGATTCTCCCTTTGAAGAAGAGGCCTCATTATAGATAAATGCATGGCATCATTTCTGCCTTTGAGATTATGTAGTGTAGGATTGAAATTTGAAAGGAAGTAAGTCCTTCACTAGATATTTATCTTCAAATACAATGTATTATTTGAGTGAAAACTAAGTTTAGTTATCTACTATTTCCCAAAATTCTATGTAATTTATATACCATCTATCAAATATAGTAACTTCAAACGCAGTGTCCAAGTAATCTATATAATCCTTAATTGAGAACCTATATAATGTTATATATCCTTTATAAGACCTAAACAATGATGCCATGGTTATTTGACTGATACTGGTATGTTTTAACATTTTGATAATGGCATCTCTTCACTAATCTGAATTTCAAAAATCACAAATCATTGTGATAGAATTTATGGATTTTGGGATCACTTGAGGCTAAAGTTTTTTTGAGATTGAATATGAAATGACATGAAATCAATTAGGGTTTAGATGTAAATAGATATTCTACATTAATTTCTAGTTCATGAACCATTACTAATTAATGTATATGAGATCATCACCTTCATTCAACTTGAATTTGACCACCTTGTCCTAGTGTACATGCCACATGAGATGCCTTATCATCATGGTTCCACCATGTATCCTTTAATCTTTTACTATGTGTCACTTCATAGACTAGTCAAAGGTATTCAACCTTTACCTTTAGGTCAAAATACTCCAAATCATATAATTTTCTTTATAAACATATGCTACTAAAGTTCCCAAAACAAAATTTTCTAAAATAAAGGTGATAATGACTAAGGTCACTGATGGAATCCTTTAGATGAAAAGTATCCAAAACAAATTCTCCAAAATGAAAGTTACTAACACAAAGTTTCCAAAATAAAGTCTCTAAAATCAAAGTTCCAAACATAAAAGCCTTTGATTATAATCATTATGAAAGAAACCTTTTGATGATAATTCATGAAAATTAAATTTCCTTACATAATCCTTCCAAAATGAAAGTTCTTGAAGACTATGTTTTTGATGAATAAGCTTCCAAAGAGAAAAGATCATGAAGAAAGATATCGATGAAAACATGCTAAAGTAATTGTTTCCAATGTGAAACTTCCCAAAACAAAGCTATCAACATAAAGTTACCAAAAATCCTTTCTGAATAAAATGTTTCTAAATTAAAGTTGTCAATGAGAAACTTTCCACAAAGAATATTTTTGAAGAGAAATTTCCAAAGCAAAGTTATTGAAGACTAAATTTTCCAATGACTTAATATTATTAAATGAAGCAATGTAGATTCTAGGCATTCAAATCCATTATTTCCATATTTTTATTAACTATGTCAGTCTAAACAAGTACTTCCAAATGAAAAAGTATAACACGACATGAATCAACATTAAAAACATTGAATTTTTATAGATAATACAAATGCCACAACCTTCAATACTCATAGGTACCCCTCTAAGATAATCATTATTTATATAAAAAATGGGGCACCCATTTTTCAAATAAAACTATAGGGTGTTTATGTTGAATACAACACTACCAACATGAAACCAACAACATATATTGCAAGGAGCTAATAGAACATGTAAATGCTGAAAATATTTTTGGATTTTTGAAGTTTTGATTTTTATTTTGGTTTATTTGGAATATTTGGAGATCATATAAGATACCAAATGATCTCAAGATGAGGATGAGAATTATTAATTAGTGGTAAATGAATAATATTTACTGAGATAAATGTGTCATATGTGTGCATAACATAATTAAAAAGTGTATAATGCTCTTTTGATAAGTTTGTACTTGTTGTCTTTGCTTAAGATATATTTTCTTTAATTTCTTAAAACCATAGTTTTTTGAGTTTGGAATTAAATTTGGCCAAAAATGGACTAATATGTAGTACAATGGAGTATGATTCTATCTAAGTGTGATATTACACTAGATAGATCCAACACATAAATCAGATGTAAAAGTTTTATTTGCATATTCCATGTTATATCTAAGAAATGTAAAGAATTCCAAAGTACATATATTGAATTCACAAGTTAGTTCAACTATGATATTTTTTCTTTGCTTACCATATATCTAAGGTTCAATTATTTTATATTTTTAGAAATTGTTGACAATTACTTCATATAAAGGACAATGTTTTACATTACCCTTTGAATTAACCTCTTATTTTTCATGGAATTGTTCCTTGTGTACCTCATTTTCATTTTTATGTTCTCACTTCTTTGATTTAAAAAAATGTATATCCATATTTTAATGATTTACATTAGTATTACCAATTTATCCCGAGACTTGATGGTCTTTCTAATTAGATGTGGAAATAGGATGAGTGATGCCTTGGGAATGGTTTCCCACCCCTTGACCATTATAACCAAGTTTTTGTAAATATTTCTTTCCAAAACCATATTGTTTTTAAAATGGAGTATCATTATAAAGAAGTAAATTTGTATCCTTTTATTGATCTATTTTATCTTTTTGAACCTTTTCTTTCTCTATGTTTGATATTTTCAACTATTTTTTCTTTGAATTTTTCTTTGGTAACCACATTTACTATTTTATACTTGTGGTTTATGAGAGGTATTCATAATGTGAGTGGTTTTATTAGATGATGTAGAAATTATATAATCACCACTGCCATTATGACTTTGTATTTTGTTCTTAATTGAAAAACAACAATATGTATGATGTCCATGCATTATATTATATGTACAACATTATTTAGATCACCTTATAAGATGTGGAGGAGGTAATTTTATCACATTATCTTGAATCATTTCTCTTAGGATTTCACTTAGACTCCTAGTAGGGTTTTGGTCATTTTTTGAATCAATTGTATTATGTGTATTTTTTTTATCTTTTCAAATGTGAAACTTTTTTTGGCACAATAATGATAGATGAGGATGTAAACACATGATTAACACTACCATGTGTTTATTATCTAGGTATGTAATTTTATTTTAAAACAATGTGATATTTTAAATCAAATTATTTTTCCACTCTTTCATTGAATTTATCATAAGGATAAATTTTTATTTTAAGGATTCAAAAGAACAAACCCTAGGTACCTCAGATTGAACATACATACATACACCATCTACCTTACCCCTTGAAAGAGTGATATCATCTAACTAGTTAGAGGGATGGTAACTACCACCCTAATTAGGGTTAAAAGGAAGAGACCCAATACTATTTCCATAAGAGTTTTAAAGAGAGATTAAAATCTATTTTTTAAAAATCCTGACATTATATTGATCAAGCTAGTTACTCCTTTTAATTCATTTCATCAGACATGAAATATAACAAGTAAAAACTACCATGATGTACTGTAAAATGAAGTATCTAAGAAATATATCCATATTAAAAATGTTTTTAAAAATAAGTATATTATTATTTATTAATTTTAAACACTTAGAAATTATGATTTAGAAATAGTAAATCATAAAACCCTAGATTAACTATGATTTTGAGGCCAAAAGATAGGGTCACCACAATGTGTTAAATGAAGGTAAATAAAATTAAAATGATTGTATAATACATTTTGGAATCTAAAATAAGTTTTTAAATAAATATAATAAATGAGATGAACCTATAAAAATAGGGAGATAAATTTACAATGTATGGCTTGTAGGTCTAAATATACTAAAAATAATAAATTGGAAAATTAGAAAACTTAGTACAATATTTTGGCAAAAGAGGTTTTCATCTATATCAACATAATTATAAAAAAATTGATAATTTTGAAATTTGATCTATTATGAATCATAAATAGGCCAAACAATGTGGACTACTTCAGAAGCAAAACTCTAGAATATTACCAATAAAAAATCAACAATTTTGATTAAAAAAGAATTTATTTAAAAGATCCAAGACAAATTTTTGAATAAAATGTTATTTTTGATGAAAGAAAGAAATTAATTTCAAAAATATATGCCATTTGAATTTTATGTCAATGTATAATAAAAATAGTAAATTGTAAAAATTGAAATATTCATATTGAAATCTATCACAATAAGATGAAACCTTATGAGGTTAGAAACCCTAGATCAAATTTTTTTTGCATTCACCATAGGTCATGTTCAATAAATTTTTAACCCTAAAATATATATTAAATAATCTTGGGTTAAATACATACAAATATCCTAGGTCACAAAGATGTTTCTTGTAAATTTTTAGCTTTAGTTATAAAAAGAGAGAACATAAACTCAATAAAGGTATGGTTGAAAAACCTATTTGGATGTAAATGTGTTGAATTAGAAGGCTATGAAGAGATCCTCTTTGTCTTGGGAGGAATACCTATAGGTAATAAATCACTAAAGAAAACTTTTTTGGTAGATATATAGTTGGGTGGATTGCCTAGAAATAGTTAGATCCTGAAAGTGAGAGCTTCCTTAGGGGATATCAATCTACAGGTTTTGAATAATCAAGTTGATAAACTAGAAATATGGTATTTGCATCAATAATCAAAAGGTACTAAAATTTAATACAAGAATTTTTTTTAGAAAATTAGACTAGAAATTATCTAATTAGTGATAATTTAATTAATATTAGTGCTAATGGGTTGAGGTATGCTTCAGAAAATTAGAAAGGGGCCTGTGAGTGGTTGGAATCATAGAAAAGTGGATTTGGTTGGGTGTGAGTAGGTCAAATTATCTTGCTAGTTTTTCTACCATACATGACATCGGTGGTTGAGATGATTGTCAGTAGTTATCTTGACCATCAGTGGTTGGAGTCCAATCATCAGTGATTGACTATGGAATTCTAGGTTTGATCCCTAGAAGGTGATAAGATTTCATAGATGAATTTTGAGAGGTGGGTAAGGGATAGATTGATTGTGAAAGGGAATAAAAGCACATGAAAATTGACAAACATGTACTTGTTTTACCATAAGTTAGTTGGGTGGGTCGTTGATGTAATTAGCCTATTGGTAGAATCTAGCTTGATTCTAGCAGAGTAACGGTACTTGAAAGCTTGGTTGAGAGACAATGGCAAGTTGAATCTCAATAAGATGGTTGATAATGTTGATTGACTTGATTGACCTATAAAAGAAAACTTTTGAATGCTTGATATCTTGATAGTTATTCTAGATGGGTTTGACCTCCTAGGCCTCTCTCTATTATAGGCACAAACAAGAGGTGAAAGTGAAGGTGTAACTGGGTTATCTAAATATAATTCATGCATGTAAAGGTTCACAACACAAATTAGACAAGTTACATTTAAAAAAGGGTTGGTGGAGTTTACATGTTCTTAGCTAAAAGGTAGATCTTGACTATTGAAGGTCAAGAGCTCTCAAGGCTAACCATCAATGGTCAGCTTAACTATTGATTGTTAGGGTCAATAGGGATAGGGTCTTGAAGGCTAGGGTTATTTAGTTAGGTGAAATTGAGTGAAGATTGGTTAGTTTAAGCTTGATAGGTGTAGGTTGGTCCTAAAGGAGGCCTAGGGTAGGTCCAGGGGTATCTTTGACATTCATAATCATAGGTGTATAGATATTTAGTGTCTATATTTTTCCCCTTTTTTTGTGTGGTTTGTGTGAATGAGATGTAAACCAAAAATAGAGTACGAATCAAAGTTCTGGTTTCCCTAGGAGCTAATAAGGTAAAGCTAAAGTAGGTATGGGTTTGATAAGTGGTATATGGGGAGTCACTAGGTGGTCACATGATGTTGGGCATTTTAGATACACACATCATAAAAAATGCAATAAAAGGTGTGATAGCCAAGATCACATAAAGATGAGGTTGCCAATGTTTGTAAAAAATAAGGGTCAGTGATAAGAAGGTCAAGTGACAAGTGAACTGCATGATTGCCTATAGGCATGTTAGCTGAGAACACTCATAAATACAAGTATTATAAGTGATCTCTATGTATCTGGTGGGTATCCAAGGTAAGAAGTGCTCCCAAGAAAAATATAAATAGGTCAAGTGTCATGGGTATCCAAGGTAGGAAGTGCTCCCAGTGAGACACTAGTGGGTTGATATGCATGAGGTGACACAAAAATTCAAAAGGATCAACATGACAATGTTATCATTGAGATCAAAATACCAAGTAAAAAGTGTCATAAAATTACATGATAGATGGGCTAAAAGATACCAATGATGAGGTGATGAGGTGGTCAGTTTCATGGGAGAATGACATCTCCAATGTAGGCAAGAGGCTATTGTAAGTTATTTGAAATGGGTGGATTAAAGGTAAAAGGTGAAAAGGTGGGTTATGAGGGTAATCTGATCATCAATGGTTAGGGTCCCCAGAAGGTGATAATTGATAATCACCTTAACTATCACTGGTCAAGGGAAAAACCTAAAACTTTAGAGGGTAAAAAGTAGAAAAAACAAAATTAAATTTGTCATTATCACTATTGTGCATTGTTTGACCAAGATCTAGGAAATTTTAGTACTTTGTGAGGGAGATGTGTGTTGAGGTGGATGTTGCTCATTGACCAGAGGTATGTGATTGATTCCATGGGTCCAAGATGCAAGGAGCATGAGGATGTGGCTAGGCACCTAGTCAAGGGCTCAAACCATGGAGGAGATCATGAAATAAGGTAGGGGGTACATTAACTTGATAACTACATGTGGTTTTTCTACTTGTTTATTTATGTTGAGGGGGTAGAGTCTATAAAATAGCTATGTGGGCCTACATTCCCTAGGTAATGTTTTGGGGGTTTTGGTTGAGATATTTCTTGGAATGATTATATTTGGGTGGGTCTCAGTACTGATTGTTTAGATTTACATAGAGCTATGGGGATTCAAGCATTATAGGATGTATGGGGTTAGCATGGGTATGGTTCTACCCTACTAGGCCTATGAGCACATTTAGGTACTAAGGCCTATGGGATTTCTATGGGTAGGGTACACATAGATGGAGTTCCCTATGGGCTTTATGAGGTGGAGGGATGACTATGTTACATTAGGGAATAGAGGTAGAGCACATGATGTTGAGTGGTTTAGGGCTTCCTTAGGTAGATTGGTAGCTACAAACATCACATAGAGATTGTACATATAGTTCCCTATCTAGATAAGCTACAAGAGAGAGACCCTCACTATGTAAAGCTATAGATGGATTATTGGCCACTAAGAGGGTGAGGTTAAATTGATTCCATTTGATTAAGTGTGATGTTAATTTAGCTTGCTACAAGGTGCATTGGGTCCACATCTATAGTATAGCAGGTAGGAATTGAAGGTTCAATTACTTGTGCCTTGGCCTGTTTAGATAGTTCTAGATGGTGGGTTTGAGGAGATTCCTATTAGGGCTCTCATAGATGATGTAGGGTACATAGATGGATATATGCCTTGGTACCAACCCATCTATGTAGCTATGAATGTAGGTGGGGATGATGGATGGGTGGCACTGATGGTTGTAAATCCAACCAACCAAGCTGGATAGGTAAGGGTATTGTTGGCCATGACCTAAGCTCAAGTATAGGATCTATATGGATAGGTAGCCACATTATAAGGTCAGATTTAATCATTATAGGGGTAACTCACCACATTACAAGTGAAAGAGATATTTTTAGGTAGAGGATTGGGGCAGTTGAAGTAGCGTTAGGAGGGCAACCAAACACAATACCTTAAGAATATTATCTAGATACTATTAAGGAGCTCAGATATTATGAGGTGATGGTATTAGGCTAGCTACCTTAGGCTATAAGGTATGTAGAGTACATAATGATGTTGGTCGATGTGCCATAGATATCTACTCTGGGTTAGTGGGATTTTATAGTGGGACAGATAGGGGTCCCAAAGAGACCACCCCGAAGTATAGGTGTAGTTATAGATGGGGCTAGTGGTAGTGGTGCAGGCCCATGATTATGTTGAGATATGTTATTTTGATACCATCTTATGTGTCAATGTAGTGAGATGTATATGTTTTGAGAGAGAGATAACATATTGTGACATTTATTATTTTTTTTATGATTCGATGTGTATGATGGATGTTTATGATGTTATATATGATAGTTTCTTGAGGTTTTTGATTATGTCTTATGGTTTTGGTTCATTTTATGATGTTGTACTTAGTAGCTTAGGCATGGAATGTTTTGATTATGCTTATGGTTATGATAGGATATGTTATGGATGGATACATGTTATGGCTTTATCTATGGTTATACAGGTGAAATGGGAAATTGTCTATGCCTTGATATTTGGCTTAGCTAATTAGTTTTTGTAATGACATGATTATGGTTTATGATGTGATTGATGTTCATGGTTTGTTATGATACATTAACATTGTGTATGACTCATGGATAGATTAATGTCATTACTTTTTGGTAGAATGCATGATGTCCATGATTTTGATGTGATGTTTATTGTCCTTATTCATAGTGATAGGCTTACACAAAATAATAAAATAAAGGAAAAAAACATGATGCCTTTTTATTGGTAAAGACCAACATGACACCCAAAATTGGATTGGTTGAGTAAAAATAAGCCTTTCAGATGCTTCACATTAGCATGCTTAGGTTAATAGATAGGGATATTGATAACATTATGTCAAGTAAGCTCATAGTCCCGTGTATATGATATGTGGAGGGAGAATGCATGAAATTAGAACCGTTAGTGAGAATAGTATACCTTTTTTATAGGTATCTAAAGAGGTAGTATAAATAAGTCTATGTTTATATATAAAGTGTAGATTGATCGATGTGGAAATCAGACTATGTATATTAGATTGTGGATTTTCAAGATAAGTGTTGTTATGAAAGCTAATTGTGGTTTTTAAAATTCTTCTACTCTTGCTTGGCTTTTGTTTTTAATTTTAATTTTTCTTTTTCTTTTTGATTTTTGATAGGGGTCAAGGAAGCTGATCAATATGGAAAGATTCCAAAAAATTGCTACCTTTTTTTAATGATTTACTTAGCCATCCTTCAAGGGAGTGGTCTAAGTTTATGTGCTTAGTTTAAATGCTTTTGATAGATATCCTTCAAGTGAGCAGTCCACCTTATGTTTGGAAATTTTAGTTGATTTTTAATAGTTGTGCTTCAAGGGAGTAGTCTATGAATGCTAATAATGATATATGATTTATTTTTACTATTTGATATTTATTGTGTTTTTATTTGATTTTGCTTAACATAGGCTTTCCATACATGGTCAATAGATTACCTTTATGAAGGCAAAAATAAACAGACATGAAGGTTCAATAGGTGAAAGAGAGGTATAAGTGAAAATGACCATAGGAATTGATCTTAAAGAGATGGGAAGTACTATGAGAATCATGCTATGAATAGAGCCATGGTATCTATAGTTTAAGATTAGGCTATAATTATAATGAATAATCACATGATTCAATTTTAGTTGGTTTCCCTTAAAAAAAGGGAAATGAATGTGGTTTGTAAGGGGTGAGCTTATGTTAGACAAATGATGATTGTGATCCCTATCTAATAATACAATGGATGTAGATGTGAAGCATTGAGAGGCTTAGGTTCTGGTTTGCCTTTGAGAGAGGACAAATGACAAGTTCCTAATCCATATTTATGGGTAATGATGTAGGGTCCAAGCTAATTGAAAGCAAATTTACCCCTTTTACTTTTATCCATATTAGTTACATGTTCATTTTCCTTGAGAACAAGATATCTAATATTGAATTTTCTAAGTCTCAGATGTTTGTTATAAACTCATTTGATTTGTTCTTGATATAAACAAATATGGGAAAGAGTGGCCAAATGATGCTCATCAAGTTACTCCAATTAAGTTAAATGTTCTTGATGATAATTTCTTTTAGAAACAAGGTCATGTAAAGATATTTGAAGATAAGGCATTTGGACTTCAAGAGGAAATACAATCTTAGCTCCAAATACTAGTGAAAAAAGTGTAGAACCCGTAGGAGATTAGATGCTAGTGTAATATGCCCATAAATCAAAATGGATGTGCAAGTGCCAATCCTAACCTGAGGCATTAACCACTTTTGTAATCATGTTGTTAAGGGTTTTGTTAGATGCTTCAGCTTGTCCATTCACTTATGGGTGATAAGGTGATAAAAAGCTAAGTTTAATACCAAATATGTCATAAAGGCCCTAAAATTATTTGTTTTTGAAAGATTTACCAGTATTTATTATGATCTTATGAGGAAAACCGAAATGGTAGATGATGTGATGGGTAATAAATTTGATAATATTCTCATCTTTTGTCAAGAAAAGGGGAATAACCTCCACTGATTTGGTAAAATATTCAGTTACAATAATTATAGAATGATGTCATTATGAAGAATAGTGGTTGATTTCATTGATAAGGCCTAAACCCCATTGTGAAAAGGGCTAAAAGACCATAGAAATGCGAAGACTATTGCTAGGTGCATGATGTAAATTAGCGTGTTGTTGACACTTGACACATTTTTTTACATAATTTCAATAGTTTTAGTTAAGGGTGGGCTAGTAATAACCCAAGTGGAGGATGCACTTATCCATAGTGAGTCCACTAAAGTGGACCCCATAGATACTCGTATGTGTCTCCTTGATAGTGTGAGAGGCTTTTGGACCATGAAGGAAATGAAATAAGAGGCCATAAAAACCATTTTTATAAAGAATTCCTCCCATAATTATGTATGAAAGGTGCTCTAAATAAACACCTAACAAGCATTCCGAAAGAGGCTAGTGGGAACTATGCCAAGGTGAAGGTAGTTGAAGGTTTGTTGATACCAAAGGTTAGGAAGAATATCTTCCACACTAAATATGGTTAGAGTGTTTGATTTGGTGTAGGAATGTTTAGTGAAGTGATGGAGAATCACTAATATTTTGGAGTTTAAGGGTGCTGATGGGAGATAAAAGACAAGAGAAGCCATGGTATCAACAAACTCATTTATAGATCATGGGTTGGTTTAAATATAGTAGTGTTTGAATGATGCTAGGAGTTATATAAATATTTATCTATATAGTTATATCATTTTATTTATATACTAGTATATGCCATTGACTTGGTTGACCACAATTTAGGAGTCACCAAAAATATTGATTATTCAAACTCCTAGGGCTAAGGTAGTTTAGAGACCTATTACTAGGGCTTCACATTCAGTCACATTGTTAGTGCATTTGAAGTCAAGTTTAAACAACAAAGGAATTGGTTCACCCATAAGGAGGATAAGGATTATGCTAACCCCTACACCATGCTAACATTCATAACCATAAAAAAACATGGTTACTTGATTGGTGAAATCCACTTGGGATAGGCTTGTGATAGACTCATCTGGGAACTCTAGAGGGGGAGGTTGATTATTTGCTATGGGTGCCTTAGCTAGTTGGTCAGTAATAACCTACCCCTTGAGTGAATTTTTTTAGATTAACTCAAGGTCAAACTCAACTAAAATAATGAGCCACTTATGCATATATTATTTTTGATATGGTTTGGAGTGCATGTACCTGAGGAGGTCAGTATTGGCTATGACAAAAGTTTTATGGTTAAGAAGTTAGTGGTGAAGTTTGGTGGGTATGAATACTAGGGACAAACTTAGTTTCCTAGTATGTGTGTATTTATTCTCATATTTGATAAGTGTGAGGATAATGTAATAGACAACTTGCTCCTTCTATTATTCATCCTGATGGGCAAGCATTGCCCTTAGCGATTGGTTTATGGTAGACATATAGCAGTATAAAGGTTGGCTATCCTTAGGAGCTATAAGGATAGGTGGAGATAGTAGGTATTCTTTGATTTCATCAAAGGAATTTTGACAAAAAACATTCCACTTGAAAGGGACATCCTTTTATAATAGGTGGTAGAAGGGTTGACATTGATTAGATAGCTGGGAGATGAAGAAATGAATGGATTGAAGTTTCCCTTGCAAGATATGAAGTCGTTTAAGGCTAGTTGGAGGTAGAATATTGAATATGGCTTTGATTTTGGCTAGATAAAATTTGATTCATTGAAGGTAAATAATGAAGCTAAGAAGTTTGCCTGACAAGACCCAAAAAATACATTTCTTGGGATTGAGGTGGACATGATAGTGGATAAGTCACTCAAAGATAATATTGAGAATGGATAAATGGTCTTTATGAAGATTGGACTTCCTGAAAAGGTTGTCCACATAGTCTTAGATGAATGTATGGATAAGGTCATGTCACATTATTAGGTTACACTAGCATTCTTAAGACTGAATGTTATAACTCTATAATATAAAGTCCCGCATGGGGTGATAAAGGTAATTTTGTGCTAATATTTGGGGGCAATAAAAATTTGATTATAACCCAAAAATCAATTCATAAAAGACAACATCTTTGTGGCCTGATGTAAGATCAATGAGTTGTTCAATGCTAGGTAGAGGAAGGTTATCCTTTAGGTAGGTGACATTGAAGGCATGAAATTCCACACAAATACGTAGTTCCCTTATGGTTTTAGTGATAGGCATGATGTTTGAATCCCATTGGGGATAATCTATGGGTTGAATAAAGTTGACAAAAAGGAGGTGTTGAAGCTCTTCTTTGAAAAGGAGAGCTATGTCAAGGTGCATTTGGTAAAGTTTATATTTGACAAGTTTGGTGTCATGACTAGTTATGATGTTGTGGGTAGTAATGGATGGGTCAATACTAGGCATGTCAGCATATGACTAGGCAAATGCAATATTGTGGTCTTAGAGGAAGGTAGATAAGTCTTGTAGTTTCATAGAGGTGAGAATTTGGCCAAGTTTGATGATATGGGGGTTTTCCAGAGTGCTTATGTCAATGCCAATGGTAGATTCATTCTACATGGTTGAAGTTTCTAGAGGTAAAGATTTGTGGATGGAGTAATCTAGTGCACTAAGGTAGGTTAGAATAAAATAATCATCTTGACACTAAATAGTGTTAATGGTAGGAGAGTCCTCTACCACAAGTTTAGGATGGGTTAAAGGGATGGATATGGATGTCCCTTCCTTTTGATAAGTTAGGGTTCTAAGGGTAATCATGTTGATGAAAAAAATTAGGTGGGATGATGTCCTCATCCTCACCCATAGGTGAAGGGGGTGTTGGTGAGGAAGGGGTCTCTTCTTCAACAATGGTAGGGGTATTTTTTTTGGATTTCTTCTTATTGGGTAGAATGAAGTTGAGGCCATGTTTCTCATGAGGCTTTCAAGTTTTAATTAAGGTCAACGTGTGTGGTTTATGATCATATCATCCCAAAGCAAATCCCTTCCTAACACATCTATGAAGGTATAGTTTGGCAAAGTCTGGGTTGTCTAATTAAAAAAAGGTAGAGGTGAATGGTTGAGGTGGATTGGGAGTGACAATATCACTAAGTGGCTTGTCAATTACCTGATATATAAAGTGGGTCTGATAGCTCAAAGTCCCCAAAGGGGTAATGGCTCCAATGTGGGGGTCATAACTTGGTTGGTAGTTGAGTTTCCCATATTCTTGGGGAGTGAAGAAGGCATAAATGGTGAGGATATTGTATTATCTAAGGGTAAGGTGTTGGAATGTAGGTTATAAAGGGTCAATTATGGATATCTAGTTTATAGGGATATATGAGCTGATAGAGGCCTTATTAGAAGGGAAAGAAATAACCATTTTGACTTCCATAGCTAAGGGTTTGATGATGGTTATTTGTAGTGTTTTGGATGGAGGCAAAAGAATGTCATTAGGTCGATAGGTAATATTACATGCTACAAAAGGGTCAGTGTCAGCTTATATGGTAACAATTTGACCTTCATATTTAAAATTGAAATAATGATGGAGGGTGGAAGGTACACATCCCATGGTTTAGATCTAAGGTCTCCCTAACAGAACATTATACTAGAATTCATCTTTGACCACATAGAAGAGTTTGAGGAGTGTGCAAGGTCCTAGATGAATATGAAGGATGATGGTTCCAAAGGCAGTGGTCATAGTGTCATTAAAAGATCTAAGGATGGTTGAAGTTTTGAACATTGTCTTATAGCTTTAGTTTCTTATAAGAATGGGAAGAGATGATGTTGATACTAGTTCCCCCATAGATCATAACCCATTTGATGTGGGATATAATAAAAAAAGGGTGGATCTAGGTCTTTGAGGTAAATAGAAGGTATCTCTAAGTCCTTGAAGGTAACAAGGGTAGAGAGTTAGAAAGCACCAACAAAAGCCTCTATGGGCTGGGAATCCCTTGATTTGACTTCAGTGGCCTACATAGATTTGATTATGGCTTGATGATGGTGAGGAGAGGTGTAAATGAGCTCATAGAGGATCATTTTATTATGGGTCTAGTGGAGTTGTTTAAGGATTACCCTCATGATGGATTCAAAGGGGTTAGCCTCTAAAGTGCCTAAGATGGTGACTTTGGGCTTAGTTAGAGATGTAAATGTTTGGATCTAGTTTGGTATAGGGTGAGTTGGTGTGTATTTCCATGGAATGGACACTTTGGCCTTCCCTTTATCCTTTTATTATGATCATGTGTCCAAATTAATGGTATGGATATAAGGGTAATGTGTGATGGGGGGTTGGTTAGGTTCTCTGTCACTCTAAGGTGAGAGTAGGGGGTTATGAATGTGTTGGTGGCTAGTTTTTGGGTGTAATGGTGGAAGAATGGATGGAAGGTCATCTACCAAAATATCATCCTCATCATAGAGTTGGTGGATAATGGCCTAAAGATCTTTGCAATTCTTTGTGTCATGCCCAGGTGTTCTATGATAGGAGAAGTTGTGATGGTAATTATACTAGGTTGGCTTCAAACTAAAAGGATTGAAAGGACTGGTGTGAGGTAATGTGAGGTATGAGTTCTACACTAACATTTGAAAAATGGTTATATAGGATTTTTCTAGAGGTAAGGAAGGTTTTGGGTTTACAATTTTGGTTGGTAAGATGGGTATGTGGGTAGAAATAGGTTGGGTGAGAGATGGCTTAGGTAAGGTGGTTTGGGTGGATGGTCTTGGCCTAGGTATGTTGGTAGTTAAGGTAGTCAAATTTGGTGGTTTGACTAGTCATGATCTGATAAGGACCACATGTCAGCTAATAAATATGTTGGTGTAATCAATGGTAATAGGTAACATATGTTGAAAGGGGTTTTCTCTTTAAGAAAAGTGGAAGGGTGAGGACCTAAGATAGAAGGTAAGATAGAGGGAGGTAGAGGCTTAGTTGTGTGTCCTTTCAATGTTTTTATCCACTTGGTTCATGTGGGTTGAGACTTGAGTATAGGCTTGGGTGAAGTTAAGTCTACTTTTAAGGATGGGTGAACCAAACTCTAAGTATGGAAGGCACCAAGAGTTTTGAAAGGTTTGGTTGGTGAGGTGGTGGATTTTTTGGTTGACTAAGAATATTATGGGTTGTTTGAGGTTTGAAATGGTTTAAGAGATGGTGGAGAGATGATGGATTAGATGGTTAGAGGCATGCTAGAAGGTTTATGTTTGTTGATGGAGGGTAGTCCTAAATATTACTAGAAAGTGGTTAAATCCATGCCTAGTTTTAAGGCAAATTCTAAGTTTTGTTCTAATGTGGAAAAAAGTTTGTGTACTAGTCCTGATCCATGGGTAGTGGATGCAATCGATAGACTTGTAGTTTGGGAAGGATGCTTGGTAGGTTGGTTGATCTCTTTAGGTGAGGGAAGTAAGGTTGAGATAAATAAATTATCTATGGGAGGCATGGGTATAAAAGCTCCTCCTTTAGGGACAATATCCATAGGAGTAGTTATTTGTTAGATAGTTAGTGGAGGTGGAAAATCAAGAATGTTGATTTTCCCTGATGTGCTACTCGAGGTAGTATGTGATGATTCCAAAACTTCTATGAGGGTAGCCAGGGAGAAAAGAACTTATTTATTTTGGCTATCCAAAGTAGGGTAAGATGACTCCATGACCTTTGTAAGTGAAGTAGAAGAGGAATGGGTAGATTGTCTGATCGGGTACTCATGGGTAGGTGTATCATAAACCATGTTGACCATGTGGGTATTATGAGAGCACTTGGCATGTGTGCCCTTAGATCTGATAGGGGAATAATTGGGAAAAGGTTTCTTCAAGATTTAAAGAGCTTGATTTTGAAGGGCATTAGGATTATCCAACATGCGTTCCCCTTTATTGATAAGACTCTAAACAATATTCTTGAAAGTATTACATTAGCTGACATCATGCCCAATTAGTTGATGAGAAGAATAGAGGTGATTCTCATTATACTAAGTAGGTACTAGATGAGAAGAATTCTATTGTTGGGGAGGTTTGATAGGTTGAAGTTGTATAAGGTTAGCTTTTAGTAGCTTCTCTAGATTCGAGGTGTAAGATTCTCTAAGTAGAGTGAATTGTTTTTGGTTACTTTGGTTTTGGTTCCTTACATTTTTATTGGAGGTAATGGGAGAATTTTTTGATTAACATTAGGTGGAGGGGTGGTTTTAAAGACAATGAAAATCATGGTTCCCCTTGTCTTGGTTCTAGTATTGGCTTGGTTGTTAGCTTTAGAGGAATGGGTTTTAATTGTCTTGAAGGTAGAGTTATTATTTCATAACTTTAATTTACCCTCATCTATGTCCTAGTTTTATAGCTTACATTCCATCGTAAAATACTCATCAAATGTTCTAAAGCTTTGGATATGTAGTGTAGAAGATATATGTTTGGTGCAAGCTCAAGAGAAAAGTTTTATAAGTTTAGGTTGAGGCAAGGAAAATGAAAGATGATTAATAAAAATTCTCCAATGAGTGGAAAATTTGACAATTGACTCATTGTCTAATCACTTGATAGAATAGAGGTCTATGATAGAGACCTTTTTGTAAATTTTAATGAAAATTGATCAAAGAAGTCTTGTGCTAGTTGGGTGAAAGAGAAGATGGAATGCTTGGTAAGGGCACTAAACCAATCGAGTGTTGGGCTGAATAAAGACATAGGGAAAGTTTGAAGGAGAATGACATCATCATAAGAAATCATGTAACATGCATGCCTAAAATCCCTAAGGTGTTGTTGGGGGTCCTCTTTGCTTTGAAATTTGGTAAATTTTAGAAGCTCCCATTGAGGAGGGTAAGGTTTGATGGGGACAAAAGGGTAAATAGGTTCATTATAAAAATAATAATAGGATAAGATGCTATGAGATCCTAAAATGGATGACTAAAGGTTGGTCATCTTGTCCATGAGCATTTTTAGTAGGTTGGTTTGAGGTGGTGCACCAAAAGGATTGTAAGTCTAGTATTGTGGTTGAGGTTGGGTAACATATTGGTATTTTTTTGGTGGTTGAGAGGCTATCACATGTTTAAATGTGGATATTATAGGTTATGTAGGGTAGGTAGATGATGGTGGTTGGGTAGTGGGCACATAACCTTACGGGTTAGTGATGTATCCTAGATTGGGTGAAATAGGCAACTACCAAGAAGTCCCTATGGATTGGGCATGGGTGGTAATTAGGTTGGTGACAAGAGGAGAGGTAGTGACCTTCATGATAATGGGTGGTGAGGTATAAGGGATAGATACCCCTAAGCTTGGTAAAGGGGTATTAACTGATGGGCTAGGTTTGATAGAGGGGAGGTTGGTAATAATAGTGGTGGGTGCTCTATCCACATGTGGGACATGATGGGTTAATATTTGGGTTGTCCCCAAGGTAGAGGAGTCATTAGTAGAGGTAGAAGGTCTAAGGGTAATGATTGGTTAGATAGGTTAGTTCTCAGTCATATCATCAAAGGGGTTAGTAGATTAAGATGCCTAGGTGGTCCAAGGCTGGGTGGTGACCACCTCAATAGGGGTACCCTTCATAATGTGGAATTACATGACATAAAGAGGATCCCAAAGTGGAGTTGAAACTAGGATATGGTGAGAAGAGTTGTTAAGATAGTACTAAAGGGCCACTAGATTATTGTCTAGAAAAGTGGTAAAATCCATGTCTCCTTAGAGAAATACCCAAGGGAAAGTAGGGCTTCCCAATGGATGACATGAATCTTCTATCTTAGAAATGTAATCCATAGATGAGGAGGTCGAACAGGTTGATTTAAGTGATGGATTTTGTTCTAATAAGTCTCTTCATTATTGATGAGTGTGAACCATACAAGAAAAGGGGGAGAGAAAACAAGAACAATATCACCACTCAAACAAGAAGAGAATAAGAAAATGATCAAGGCAATCAAGACACACACTATGAAGTATGTTCAAGCCTAGAGGTTAGTTTTAATCTCACTTTTGGCTTATGCCTTAGTTTATGAGAATGTGTGATAGAAGTTGGCTTGTAGATCAGGTACTATAGAAGTAGTCTATGGTTGGTGTTAGTTTTTTTATGTGCTCAAAAGAATCTATATTATAATTAATACATGTCTTCATATTGGGGCCTACCCCCTCACTTCATAGTCCTATAATGATAAGCATGTCATGTGTTTAGCCAATATATATTGATGTCCAAAGTTTATACTCAACTAGAGAGATTAGTTATTTCTCTTCTTTATAATGACCTCCAAGTAGTACTATTAGGAATGGGTAAGGTGACCACTACGTGATGAAATCCTAGTCGGGCCTTGTCTCAAATTATTTTTATGTTTGATTGATGAAAGTGGTCTAGCTAGTGTGTGCAACAAAGTTGATGCTATGATAAGATTATTGTGTTTGATTCAAAGGGAACTGATGTTTAAAGGCAAGCAATATATGTAGTTGGTTTTAAGCCCTCAAATAAATTTTAGTTTCACTTACGAGCACAGATAGAAAGTAGAGCATACAAATACAAATAAAATGTGAGTTAAGACTCTAGGTCCCATCGGGCATGCCAAAATGTTTCATGTAAATTTTTAGCTTTATTTATAAAAAGAGAAAATAAAGTCAATATGAGTATGGTTAAAAAACATATTTGGTTATGTGTGCATTGAATTAGAAGACTGTGAAGAGCTCCTTTTTGGCTTGGGAGGAATACCTATAGATAACAAAACACTAAAGAAAACTTGTTTATTAGATAGATATTTGAATGGATTTCCTAGTGATAGCTAGATCTCAAAAGTGAGAGCTTCTTTAGGGGTTTTCAATCCAAATATTTTGACAAATCAATTTGATAAACTAGAAATAAGGTACTTGCATAAATAATCAAAAGCTAGTGAAATTGAATACAAGAAATCTTGTTATAAAAGTAAAATAGAAATGATCTAATTAGTGATAAACTAATTAATATTAGTGCTAACATGTTGGGGTATGATTTATAAAATTATAAAGGTGCTTGTGAGTGATCAAAAATATAAAAAAGTGGATTTGGTTGGGTGTGCATGGGTCAAATTAGCTTATTTGTTTATATGCCATACGTAACCATTGATGATTGAGGTGACCATTAGTGATTATCATAAACATCAATGGTTGGGGTCTAACCATCAATATTTGACTATGGAATTATAGGTGTGATCACCAAAAGGTGACAAGATTTCACATATGAATTTTGGTAGGTGAGTAAGGGTTAGGTTGATTGTGAAAGGGAATAAAAGCACATGAATATTAACAAACAAGTACTTGTATTACCAAAAATTAGTTTGGTGGGTGGTTGATGTATTTATCTTGTTGGTGGAATCTAGATTGATTCTAATAGAGTAATGATAACTAAAAGCCTAGTTGAGAAATGATGGCAAGTTGGCTCTCAATAAGATGGTTGACAATGCTTGATAACACTAATTAACTTGATTGACCTACAAAATAAAACTCCTAAATGCTTGAGCTCTTGATAATTATTGTAGATGGGTTTGTCCTCCTAGGCCTCTCTCTCTTATAAGAAAAATCAAGAGGTAGAAGTTAAGGTATAACTAGGTCATCTAAATATAATTTGTACATGAAAAGGCTCACAACACAAATTAGATAAATTATATTAGAAAAGGGTCAATGGAGATTACATGCTCTTGGTTAAAAGGTATATCCTAATCATCAATGGTTAGGGGTTATCAAGGTTGACGGTCGATGGTCACCTTAGCTATCGATGGTCAGAGTCCATAGGGATAGGGTCATGAAGGCCAAGGTTATTTAGTTAGATGAAACTGAGTGAAAATTGGTTGGTTTAAGCCTGATAGGTGTATGTTGGTCCCAAGGGAGGCCTAGGGTAGGTCCAAGGGTATCTTTGACATTCAAAATTTTAGATGTGCAAATTTTTTGTATCTATAGTCATGTTCACTAAATTTTTAAATATAAAATATAGATTAAGGAATCTTAGGTTAAATGCATAGAGATAGCCTAGGTCACAAGGATGGTAGACTATCTCTAATGTAGGCCAACTAATTGTATAACTTAGATAAACATAAACTAAATTTATTATGCTAAGATATGCTAAAAATATTAAGTGAATTTATGCTAGATATTATAATGAAAATGAAAAAACTATTTTTCTAGTTTTGATGTTAATATAGATCTATATCTAGAACAAGAAGGGAATAGATTCGAAATATATTCTAAATTAGTCACCTAATTATAAAAAATTTATTTATGTAGTTGTAGACACTTGGGTCAACCTAGGATAGTTATTTTAATTTTGCTACTTAATTTGGATGCATGTATAGAAAAAAATACATACTAAAACTAGATGTGACCACCTGGATGTTTCTAGGTTTTATGCCACCTTCACTCTAGTTCATTTATATCTAGGTCATGGATAATCACTTCTTGTAAAATAACAAATCCCTAGTTCTTAATCTTCATATTAGTTGTGTAAAAAATGGGTTATTGGGCACATGGTGTTGAGATACATTAACTATCCCTCTATTAATGAGCACTATCTACATAACCATTACTTTGAGAAGGGTTTCATAATTATGGTCATGTTGACTTGTGTGTGTATCATGTAAAGTGTAATAATTAAGTACAATAGTGACCTAACTTTTAACTTGGGAAATGTGGCTCATGGAATGCTCCTTCAATAACTTAAACCTATAGATGTGGTACTTATGAATGATGTAGAAATAGGAAAAAATAAGAATGCTTTGTTCACTTGAGTGTTCGGTTAAATGTTTTTGGAAAGTAGCCTTATGAGTAGGTAATAAATTGTTAGGTGTCTAACCAATAAGGATTGATCTTGTATACTAATACTTTTAGAGAATATATTACATTAAATTAGTTAGGATGACCATAAGAATATGTTTAATTTGTAAATTACATGACTTTAGGGTATTAGACATGTACATTAGAGTAAGACACTTATATCGATGTTGGTATCTGACTGGGACACAAGTGTCTAGGTAGATAGAAAATAGGCATAGGTCCATAACTTGTATAATTATATGATAATCAAGTTTATAATATTATTAGCATGATATAAGATCTGAGTCATTAAAATAACATTGGTTGGTCTAAGAGATAATAAATAAGCACATAGGGATAGTGTATGTGAACCTTTCTATAGATGTAAGGGTCTAGAAGCTAAAGGTACATACATGATATGTATTTTCTAGGTGTACAAGACTGAAGTGCTATACAGTTTAGAAATAGTTTCTACACTCATGTGGTACAGTGATACCAACTAAGATGCCTTCATGACCTACACGAAATTAACATAATCAAGTACAATTTCATAAAAAGGTGAGAAATTTACTAATTAATAAAAGTGTAGGAATTTTATACTTACCATATACATGGGGGTGAGAATACTAATTGAAATGTATTGTCAAGGAGTTGAGCTCATTGTTGAGTGGTGTTAACCTATAAAATTAAAATGTTAAATAACATAATTTGCAATAAGATGATGAAAAATAAAAATTTTAAATCTTTATTTTTGGACCTATGCCATGTTATTTTTTGAATTAAAATCCTAGGCATAGCATAATGTGTGAGAAAATTCAAAATTTGAAATAAAACTTTCAAAATTTGAAAACGTTTGAAATACAACCACTTTTAAAATGAATTAACTTGAAAACTTGAAAAAATAGCAATACTTTGTGCATTTGATAATTTAATATTCTCAACAATGGGATCCCTATTCATAGAATCATGAGAGACAAAAATTAAATCAAATGTGATTAACAAAGTATGGTAGGTGTACTAATAGTACAGAGTGTCATAAAAATAAGGGTAAATTATATTTATTTGTGTGCGTTATCCCTAGGATTATAGTTCTAATGAAAAACATGTTTAGATCCATTAAATTCTGATTTTTTTTGCATGGGAAGGTTGGTGGTAGTGTTTAGAATAGGAAAAATGTTTGTTTTTTATTTTACAAGATTTTTTTGTAATTTAGTGGTGGCTTTGGTTAGGCATGAGTGGTTAGTGAAACCACCCTTATCATGCTGAAACCACCATCATTTATAGTATTCCTTTGACACTAAAAATTAGGTAATCACCATGATGGTTATGTATCTTTTAGATTCATACAGTGATTATGTAACCCACCATAGTGGTTGTGAAATTGCTACCTATATTAAGTAATAATTTTTTCATGGGCTAAATTTAGTTGGTTTTAATCACCTTTGGAGACTTGAACACTAATCTAAGTCATTCCTCAATTTATTAAAGTTATTACATACATTTGGCCATGGCTAAGGAGATAAAGTATATTTTTAAGGTTTTTAAAGCATTTAAAATTGATAAGGTGGTTGTTCTAAATAGAGCTAGGATTCTTAATATCATGTGAGTTGGGGTTGTTACTCCAACAAGGAGGCTTATATGTGAACTATTCACCTACTATTACATTAAATTTAACACTTTATAGTTCTCACAGTCCCCAAGATAGTTGACAATCACTCTAACTGATGTATATAGGATTATGTGACTACTGGTTATAGTTAGGGTAGTGTCTCTTAGAGTGTCAACTGATAGAGGTGAGTAATTAACTTGGGTTATTTTTTTGTGACATAGATGCACCCAACATGGGTATTAAGAAATGGGTGAGACTCAAGTGGTCAAGAAGGCGGTGATTATGAACCTCCCTAAGGCAATTATAGGGATCTTTACCTCTCAACTAATGGGAGACAAAGGAACTATTAAAATTATATATAGTTAGTATCCCATATTTATAAGCACATAAGAGAGATATAACAAATTTTCAACACTTATATGGATCTCTAAAGGATCATTCAATTTGGGGATATATCTATGAACCACCTAATCTTCATCATGTTTTGGGTATAAAATCATATGATGACCTACCAGTGAAGGGTGGTGATTAGGGTTTTATGGGTCATTAGGGATTCTAGGTGGATAACATGTCTCATTTTAGGGATGGAAAATAACATATGGGGATTTTGATAACACCAAATGTAGTGGCCATGCCATACCAAAAGATGTTCAAATAATGCATTGTTGAGGTGGTCACTTTTTGTAGCTTGCAATAGTATATGAAAGGTGTGATTTATGAACCTATATGTAGAGGTGCACCCCATTGATATAGTGCACTAATATTATGAGATATATTATGTATCCAGTATACATGTTCCCTAGGTAGTACTTAAGGGGGAACATGAGATTAGAGATGCACATCTAGGGAGATTGGGGTGGCAGCCCCTAACACTAGAGACTCTCATCACTTCAATGGTCATAAGGATGAAAATATGAGGGGTATCATAGGATATATAATAACATATGGTATAATAGGTTGTGTAAGTTGTAGCACTAGTGGGTGAAAAACAATATCCATAATATTCATTTCATCCACCACCAAAGATATAATTATATTCATAGTAGTAGGTGTTGGTTGTAGGTGAATGTAACTAGGGATTTGGAGGAAGAAATTAGGCTCTAATTGGAGAGAATAAAATATTATAGTAGGAGTTTGAGATGAGATTAGATGAGGTTTTAGACCAAAACTATCATGATTAAGATGTTATGTTATTTTTTTAGTTCCTTTATAGCATTAACTTCTAATTTAATTATCTTTAGTTTATATCATATGACTAGAGATTTTATGTCTCTCTCTCTCTCTCTGTGTGTGTGTGTGTGTGTGTGTGTGTGTGTGTGTGTGTGTGTGTGTGTGTGTGTGTGTGTGTGTGTGAACATGCATATTATTCTATAAATTATATGTGCATGATCATAGATACCCTCATGAACCTATTTCATTCGAGGACATTTCTTATGAGTGATTATTTAGTTACTAATATAGGCCTTCCTTCATGTGTGGGCCAACATACCAATATATTTACCCTAGGTGTCATGGAGCATAATAGTTTATCAAATAGATGGTAGATAAGATTGGTCTATAAGAAAGAGTGATAATACTAGAGTCTCAAGTGAATATTATTAGTTAAATTATTTACACAATATGTGTTAGGGATTCATCTAGCCAATAGATAACATGAGGCATAGCCTCCCATGTAGGCATGAGGCACATCTGTCATACATTTAGGATCTATATCCTGTATTATTATATATCAAGTCCTATTTAGAGGAGGATTAGGATTCTTAGCCATTTAGCCTTTCGATTAGCTCAAAATTTGGGGTTACTTAGGACTATGATATTGTGTATCTTTTAATATTTTTCTAATTATGAGATTCACTTCCCTCTATAGAGGATATTGTATTGAGACATATATGTATACAAACTTGCCATATATTTAGGGAGATATATTTTATCCCATTTTGGTGTGATATAACATCATATACTATTATTATAATGTCATTCATGCTTTTATATTTATGCACCTTAGATGGATAGAAAATGTGATGAAATGCTATGTATCTTTGATTTTGATAATTCTATGTATATGATTATAATTTTAAATGTGCCAAAAAATGTATGAAAATGTATTGTGATAGATGTCTACAAAACTAAAAATGCACTAACAATTAATTTTTAGGCAAATGATTGAGTTAGTCTCTTTACATGATAAATCACTTACAATTTTCACCAAGGGAAATATAAGATATTTAGGATATATGAGATAGTGAAAGTATAAACTATACATCAAAATTTAATAAGGAAAAAAAGATTTACCTAGTCCTTATGAATAAATGTAAAGATCATAATTCTTTTTGGGCTTAGAAAACACTATTTTTCTTAGTTTCATCTACAATTATTTTGATATATGGCTAACCGTGATAAAAATTTTAAGAAGATTGAGATTATCCTTTTTACATAAACATAAAAAAACCTTTTGGGTACTTTAATTATTTGTTGGACACTTTTTATATTTACTTTTCTCTTGATTTAGTCTTTATGACCCCCTAAACTTAGCCTCATTAGACTAGGAAGACACATAGGCTTATCGATAAAGGATATATGTGGGTGCATAAAGTCATCTCCCCTAAATTATCATCCTACAAAACTAGTCAAGTGTGAGGGATCAACGCCAAGCATTAGCGAAGGGTGAGATATTTGTCATTTTTTTTGACTTACATAAGCTTGAACTTGTATAATGTCTCTTCTTATTTTATTATTATTATTATTATTATTATTATTATTATTATTATTATTATTATTATTATTATTATTATTATTTTATTTTACTTTATTTATATTTATATTTATATTTATTTTTGGGGGGGATGGGGTGGGGGGGAAAGAGGGGAAGATTCTTATCCCTAAATCTTGGGCCCATATAATTAGTAAGATGTAAAGTCTCATCACCAAAGACTAAGATAGGTGAATAAGATTACCTGGTTTGAGAATGCTAGTGTGTTTACTTAGAGATAATTGTAAGAGGGTAAATTGTCATAAAAAAAAACTTCTAGTATAGGTTGTAGGATATATTTTCTAATTTTACAAGGTGTAGGGGGATAAATTTCACAGTGGTCATTAGAAATAATATAATAATCCTATATTATGATTATTTTAAGAAATTTTTCTAAAGGGGATTAGTGTGATATGAAAATGCAAAATGACATGATATTCTACATTTAAAATATTTTATCACACAAACTTGTAGATAAACAACCACCAAAAAAATAATCAAAATTTAAAACACTACAATGACAATGGAATTTTTATTAAAACAAAGAAGGAAATGTGAAATTTGATACACACACACACACACACACACACACACACATGTGTGTGTGTGTGTGTGTGTGTGTGTATTAGATTTGTATATATACATATATATACATATACATATATATATATATATATATATATATATATATATATATAGACACACATACACACACACACACACACACACACATATACACATACACACACACAGAGATATATATATATATATATATATATATATATATATATATATATATACACACACACACACACACATACATACATACATACATATACATATGTGTGTGTGTGTGTGTGAATAAATGATTGATGTGCAAATATTTCATAGATTCACTAAACTCCTTACCCTATAAGGTGCACAACAAAAAGGCTTCATTATTAAAATATTTCATCTCTAAATATGGGTCCAAGTGATTTCTTATCTATTCTATTTTCAAGCTGTAAGATAAGGTCTCATGCTTAAATTGGGAGATGATTAAAAAAAATTATTATATTTTCAACACATAAAATATTTGTAAGCTATGTGATTTTGTGTAAATATAATTTGATGTTCATCTAGGGTCTAAAAATTATTTATCCATTCATTTTTATATTCTTCATGATTGAGAAGGCTGTAAATATAAAAAATAAGGATACCGATTTCTACCTCAAGAGGTAGAATTGCTTTAGCTACAAATATAAGGGAATATGGGGTTTCCCACATGGGCATATGAATACACATATTATAAGCCCCTAATTAAAGATAAAGATTAAGGTGTCAATCTATTTTATTATCCTTAAAAATTTTAACCAAGATTGACTTCAATGTTCTATTTATGGCATTGGCTTGACCATTGGCCTATGGGTAGTACAAAGAGGTCATGTGATGAGATATAAAAATTTTCATGCATAACTCATATACCTTGGGGTTTTTTAAGGGAGTACCATTATTTTTAATAATTAACTAAGGGATCCCATATTTATAAAATATTATATTTAAGATTAATTTAGTGATCACATATCATATAACTATCATAAAAGTAATTGATTCTACCCACTTGGTAAATTAAATAGTGGTAGTAATAATGAACTGATGTCCATTGGAGGAAGTGGGAGAAATATTTCCAACTAAATATAGCTACCAAGTAGAGAATGTTCATGGGTTGAAGTTTATAGGCATGAATATGAATCTCATGTAAGAATTAATGACAATTATCATATTTACTTGCATACTCAATGGTGTTTGTTTAATAATGGGACATAAATATCCCATCCTATGTTATTTGTGATCATTTATGTGGATATATAAGTGTCCACTTCAAACACCACTATGATAATGAAAATGGACTTCTTATGAATCCTCTTGATAAAAAATCCTGAGTATGCCATCAATATATTTTTAATAAATTACCTTTAAAATGATTACATACTTAGTAGTAATGATATAAAGAAACCACATCTGATATTATTTGGCATCTTTTGGATAACTATAGTTGATTACATAGTTTATATAATGTTGGCATACTATTGGGAAGAAATAGTCACATGTTTTTCTATGTAACATTTTACTTTGTTATTTAAATCAGTGCCAACAATATCATCTAATTCCAAAGGGGCCTTCACCAATAAATAAATAATGAATTTCCTTTTTATGGAATTATTGTTGATATAGGTACGTTAAATTTTTATCAAAAATGTGATGAAATTATCATCCTTTCATGAGAGGGTTGGTTGGGTCAAAAATGATTTATAAGGATTATGACCTTACTATGACCCTTATATTCTAATTGGGCATGTAAATCATCAATAATTTAAGTTAAAAAACAATATTCAAGAACTTTTTTTCTTATTATATGCAATGAGTCTTGTAATCAAGAAATATGTGGGTAATAAAGTATATGGATCTTTCCTTACCATCAGTATGGACCCAAGCCAAAATATAGGCAAGAGATACTTTAATTTATCTTGAATAAAGTATGAGGGGATTATCATATTTAGGTGTCATAAGTGTTGGTAAGGCCATGAGGAAGTGTTTTAAAACTTCAAATGCATCTTGTTACTCCTTTTTTCAAAATTGACCCACTCTTATTTTTTAGAAAATAATTAATGGGATGGACTACATAGATAAGTACTATGATAAACATATGAATTTCTTCCAAATATTCATAAAAATTCCTTTATTACTAATTCATTACTTGGGGGACATTTATAAAATTTCATGAATCTTAGTAAGGTCAATGTAAATCCCACACTTGGATGTGATGAAACCTAGGAGTTTTCCACTTGTACCTATGGACATAAAATTATTGGGATTGAGCATGCCACCATAGTCAATCAAGCATATGAGGATGATATGTAAGACTTCCAATTGGTTATCTATCTTATTTTCCATTCTAATAATATCAACTTAAAACCCTATTATCTTATGAGTTATGCCATGAAATATATGGGTCATATCCATTTGATACGTTTCTTCAAATATTTTAATGCTAAATGCATAACTACATAAAAAAAAGTTTCCCCATCATGTAGTGAGAAATGTTTTCATTTGATATTCATAAAAAATATAAATTTTTTTGTATTTATATAATCCATTCATGATGGATAAAAATCCACAACCTTTTTTATAATATAAAATTACATCGATAAAAGGTAAATGGAAATCATCCTTTAGACATGCCTTTTTGACATTATAGAAATTTATGTATCTCTTATTTTTTCATTATTTTTTAGAATGAAAATGATATTAGATATAAATTTATAGTAACATATAGGTTTTATGAACCCTAATTTTAACAACTTTATGACCTCATCTTTAAACATTATTGGGTTTGATTGGATAGAGGTGTTTTTATTGGTATTGCATCAAACATGGTGACTAGATTTTACATGATTACTTCACATTAGATCCCCATTATATTTTCATTAAAAAAGGTAAAGGCCTTAGAAAACTTAGTGAATAATTTCTTACAGTTATCCATGTCCCTAGGGTAGAGTGAAGAAATAATTTTAAGGATCGTTGGATGCTCATCAATCCTTATGTTGATGTCTATGGTATCCTATATTACGGAAGAATTCCCTTACTCAAATTCCTTTAAGGTAGGAGGAATATCTATATTTTCATCATCCACCTCAAAAAATCCATGTTCCTCATCCTAATTATCATAGTATTTGACCTTACAATATGAATCATAAAATTCCAACTTGAGGGTAGATGAGGGATAACATGTGAGAGAAAATATCCTTTTATTATGTGAGGAGAGATTATGAGCATAAGATCTCAAGAAATATAAGATTAACTAATCATTTTATGCAAAGTTAAGAAAAATATGACCAAATTCCTCTTTGATATGAAAAATGATTTTGTCATTTGGTGTTTTGTAAACAAGGGTTCAAACCTTAAATAAAATATCAAATCATACTTAGGTATCATTTGGTGATGGTAAAATCAATAATAGGAGGGAAAAACAAACTTTTAAAGCTGATTAATTTATATAGGAATAGCCTCAATGAAAATATAATCAAATTCCTTGGAAATCTTAAGTATAATATTATTTTAAATATGAAGAAGTTGAGCTCTAGTATGGTAGACCTTTAAAACCTAGTTAGTCACCAATTATTAGTTGCCTTGAATTATTAGGTTTTAAAAACCTAGCCTCATTGTAATGATAATCCTTGTTAATAGTGCCTTATATCCTTCCCCATTATTTTCTTTTGAAATCATGTTTTAATCCAAATGTAATTATTATTCCTCAATGGGAAACTAGGATAACTCTTTCCCCTACTTCAAAATGGCAATTTTTTCCATCATAGTGGAGCATCTATTGATTATTCATAAAGAAAGAATCATTATAAGGATCAAGGAGTGACTCTTGAATTACTTAAATATATACCATACAAATATCAAGTATGTTAGCCATCCCTTCATAAGGTTCAATATCTTGATATTTTTTTAAGTTTATGGATTCATACTCCTCATGGTTAGAAATGAAAAATGATGGCTTTATCCTATGTTAGATTATAATAATCTTAATCAGAATTAGTTGAGATAGATAATATGGTCATAATGTTTTCTACCCTTACTATTCCATCATTATAACCCTTTTTAACTTTTTTTTTAAATATTTTGAGGATTTAGGTCTTTTAGAGCTTGACTTTAGTATACATTTTACGGTTGTTATGGAATCCTTCTCTTTAGTCAAAGGAGGAGGCTTCACTAAACTATTACTACGAAAGTTATAATCAATGTGCATCCCTATTATTTTATTTATATCATCTTTAAGAGTGTTAAATATATCTGGATAACCATTAGAAATGAAGACATTTCCTAGTGTAAAAACATGATTTCTTGAAAAATTGTAGAGGGGATTGTGTTCATCCTATTGATCCAAACTCTTCCTAAGGTCATGTTATATTTTATATCCATGTATATCAACATATAACTTTGTTAACATATTCTTGTGGCCCATTATCACAATAAGTAAAATAGTCCTAAATTAGGTGGAATTGAGGTTGTAATAGCCTCATAAGGTGTTTTGGTTGTGTATAAATTGTTTCATCTATAACCAATCTTTTAGAGATATGAATAGGGGACTATATTGATAGTTTATCTAGCATTGACAATTTCTCTCTTCACATAGTTATTTTAAATGCAAACTTATAACTATAATGTTGGATACCCCTCCTTACCATCTCAACATATAATAGAAGATTTATAATGTCAAAAAATTAGCTAGCATATCTTAAGATTTTCTTGGATGGATACATATCTATGTCAGTGTGGTTAATTTGGGCTTGATGTGGAGGCATGAGGCTAGTTAGATTCTCCAATCCTAAGTTATAACTCAATGTCAATTGGTGGGTAGGAGAGTTTTTTCCAGGTCCATAAAGGAGATATGGGAAAAAAATTACTAAGATCAAAAACTAAATCCTAGTTTCTTAAGGGCCTAAGATTGGTTTGGATATCAATTTATAGAATTTGTTTATAAAGGAGGGTTATCAATTATTATTATATTATATGAGTGATGACATTTACATCCTTATCTATTTATAATTATATGACACCCATCATTACATTTTTCCTTTGAGGTCCTAGTTGGGAAGACACATCAGTGTTAATTGGTGCAAAAGTGGAATCTTTAACATCATGGTTGTTATCCAAAAACTGTTGGTTAATTGGTTTGTCTTGTGGCTAGTTTTTGACATTGCATTTTTGGTGGTTAATGACTTGGTTTTGGTATATGGATGTTTAATGTTTTTAATTTTAATAGTGAAATGTAAAAAACATAAAACTATTTAAATTCTGATTTAGGTTGATATATTATATAGACCAAAATTTATAATAAATTAACTTATATAATTTTAAATGATTTATAATTAGTAAATTGAGAAGATGTGTAAATAAGCTCAAATTGAATTTACGCTAATTGTGTAGAATTATTTTTGAGATAAACTTATTGTAACAATAACGTAACTATCTCACAACCAAAATTATAATTTCAATATGTGTTGAGACAAGTACACATTACTAGGACATGGTTTCTATACAACCTTGTTTATTATCTATAACCCTATCATGGTTAATGTGATTTATTTTCCTAGGTGAGAAATTTTGGATATCTATGATGTTTTGTTAATTAATTATGTATCATGATTTTATGCATGGAATACCTTTAAAATCTAAAATGTAGTCCCTACATAATAAACCAAATGGAGATAAAAAACAAAGGGGGTAATTAGGAAAGGGTAATAATAGTAAATCTATCTTAAGTAAACCCCATGTAATTTGAGTACTACCTACATATCTCAAAGTGTCCTCAAGTCATTATATTTATCCCTCCTAGAGTGAGTGTGTGAATTTTGATATTATATATATATGTAACTATATAGATTGACTTGAATGCTTGAAAATGAGTGCCCTGAATTGCAATAAAATAAATTTATTCTTAGCCTATGAATTTTAGGATAAATCAAAATTGAAGTTGGAAATATTAATGGCATTTTACTTAGTGTGCAATAGAATTAATAAGTGATTGTTATATGATGCTTTATAAGGCCTTGATGTGTTTATATAGAAGAATATTTGAAATATATTTGTTAACTAAGATTGATAAAATTATGAAAGGGGTAAAATTAAATGTCTCAAATCTAAAAATTTATTATTGGATTATGGGGGACAAGGATATAATAGTTAACAAGGGTACAGTGTGGCCTTATATACCTAATGTGGTCATTACCCAAAAGGATAAAGACTATTAGGTTTTTACTAAAATAAACTTGTAAAAAAATAGGGATGCCTTGATTATATTTATGTTAATTATAAGTCATTAAATAAAAGAGTGAAGACTCTCATAGAGATTTCAAGTTAATGAAATGGTAAAAAGGCTAAGTAAGATAAGGGTGTCAAGATTAAGCATTGTTAATCACTTAAAATCAAATTTGAGTGTTTAAAATATTTAAATTGGTGTTTTGGGGTGCCACATGACTTATTGATGAAGCTTTGGGGTTTACATTACCATTCCATATGAATATATCTATGAATTATTTTGGTTGGTCCTTAGGGAGCTATTAGATGAATTTTTTATACTCCCTAAAAGCATGAGTTTTGTGACCAATGAATTTTTATAAAATGAAATATCCATTGGTATCATAATACCTAAGCCTTGTGTTTTAGTGAATTTTAACTTATATTTTAAGAATGGAAGAAGAATAAACTAAATATGGGTGTAGATGGAAAACTATTTGATTATGTTTGAATTGAATTAGATGGTTGTGAAGAGATCCTATTTGGCTTGGGAGGATGACCTATATATAAGACAAAACTAAATCAAATAGTTTGTTAGATAGACAACAGAGTAGATTACCTAGCGCTAGTTGGATCCTAGAAGTTAGATCTTTCTTGGGGGCTATCAATCCACACATTTTAAATATATAAGTTTATAAATAGAATGATAAAGTATTTTCATCAATAATAAAAAGGTACTAAAATTGAACACAATAAATGCTTGATAAATAAATAGACTATAAATGAATAATAATGACCAAGTAAACACTAATGCTAAATGGGTCAAGTATGCTTCAAAAAGTATGACAAGGGTATATGAGTAGTAAGGGACACAAAAAATTAGATTTGGTTGGGGGTAATAGGGTGAAAATAACTTTCTATTATTTCCTACCATAGTTATTATTGGTAGTTGAGGTGACTATTGGCAGTTATGGTGATTGTAGGTGGTCAAGGTGACCATCAGTGGTTGGATAGACCATAGAAATTTGAGGCAACCAATAGTGGTTACTATGTGTTAACTATAGGTGATAAATGGTTGATTGACTAGTTTACAAATTTTTATTACCAGAGATAGGTTGGTGCTTCGATGATTACAAAATAGAAATAAAGTAAATGAATATCAAAAAATAAGTACTTATCTTACCATAGGTTGATCTAGTGAAGGGTTGAGGTGGTTGGCCTATTGGTAGATTTTGGGATGGTTTTGATAGAGGAACGGTACTTGATTATTTGGATGAGTGGTGGTAGAAAGTTATCTCTCTAACATGATGGCTAGATCATTAGATTGTTGATGATGATTGGCCTGCAAAAAGAAGATTTAGATGCACCAGTTCTTGATAATAGTTGTAGATGGTTTTCACCTCCTTGCTCCTTTCTTCTTATAGGCATAGGTAAGAGGTTAAAGTGGAGGTTCAACTAGGCTATCTAATAACATGCTCATGTAATTCCTCACATGTGGATCAAGACAAGTTATATATAGAAAAAGAAGGTGAAGTGGTTTACATGTTGTTGGTTAAGGAGGTGCACCTTGACCATCAGCAGTCAGGGTGACCATTGATAGTCATCTTAACTATCAGTGGTCAAAGCTGAAGGGTGAAGATGGGTAAAAATGTTGGTTAGCCAAGTTGTCAATCTCAACTTAGGCTAGGCTCAATTGCTTGTCAAAAGGTGAAATTAGTCTAAATGGGGGGAAAAGGTAGTATAGGGGTGTTTCAACATTTAAAATCATGGTGTGTGGATTTTCATTATTTACATTTGTCCTTTTTTGTTATGTGGATCAAATTAACAAGATGCAAAACAAAAAACTAGTTGTGGATCAAAGGTTAGGTTCGTCTAAGTATGGGAGGAGGTGTACCCCCTCAAACTTGAAAGTGATGAGGTAAAATAGAATCAGGTGTAAGTTTTATAAGTTGGTGAGGTGATGATAAAGTGGGTTAATGATAGGTTAGGCATTGAACTATAAGAATGTATGTAAATTGGGACAAAAAGGTGTGATAGTCAAGATCATGTATAGACTAGGTTATCATAGTTGGTAAAATTAGGGTTAGTACTATAAGGATAAGTGACAAGTGGATCTAGTGATCATATTTAGGAATGGTGGCTATGTACACTTGTAAATTCAAGTCTCTTAGGCAATGTTTGTATTTATATTCGTATCTAAGGTAGGAAGTGCTCTCAGCAAAAACACAAATTGGTTAAGTGTTTTGGGTATTTGAGGCATGAAGTTCTCATAAGGCACAAGTGGGTTTGGTAAGCATGAAGTGGTGCAATTTCAAAAAGTGGTTAACATGGTAATGTTGTCACTATGGTCTAAGGACCAAGAAAAAATTATATAAAATTTTGTGTGAGGTTGTGCTGAAATGTCATAATGGTGAGGTGTTTAGGTGATTGGGGTGATCAATTTGGGCATAGAAGGTGGTCTCCATGGGTGGGTTGTTAATGATTTGTACACTAAAAAAGTTTGATTGAAGAGATAACTTGGTAAAAAGTGAATACCCTAAATGTCAATGGTTATGGGTCCAAAGTATGATCATCAATGGTCACCTAGACCATCAACAGTCAAGGTGAAAACCCTAAAAGTCTAGTGGTTAAAAGTAATTTTGAAATTCTTTTTGTTCAATTTAAATTTGACACTTTTGAGATCTCACTTTTTGTGCTTATGGAGGAAAGTGTTGATGATGACTACTAGGTAGGTGAGTGATCGGGGAGTGGACTAAGGGGACCAAGATTGATATAATTTGACTAAGCAAGGATCTAAGGCATGTGTGGATGTGGATGAGGATATATGGGTCTATGGCTTACCCCTCGATGATGATTGAGTAATGAAGTAGGTGGTAATCTTAAATTGATAATTTAACTTGATTTTTTAATTGCATTAGGTATTGAGGGTGTTGTTTGATTGAGTGTGTTTGAATGAGTATCCCCTAATTAGGGTTTCTTTGGTTATTTCAATGAATTTTATGGATAAAAATGAAATTAGTAGGGTAAGGAGGTTAGGGGTGGGGTAGAGATCAAGATGAGGGTAATGCTTTGGTAGATTTGGGGTGTTTCAGTGGGTTTTAGGGTAGGGTAGAGGTTGAGGTTTTTCCATTGATGGTCACACATAGTGACCATCAGTGGTTACCTTGATCATTGATAGAGTTCCACCAAACCATCAATGATCATAGTGACCATCAATGGTCGATTGAATGGTAACTAAGTTTAACAAAAATATTAAATGAAGGTATGTGTTTAGTAGTTGTTAATGGATGTTTAAATTTTAGAAGTTAGTATGGGTATATAAAATGCTATATCTATTTGACACATTTGATTAAAGTGGTGGGGTACTATTTGTAGGTAGTAACTAGTCATGAGTGTGAGGTAATAGAGTTTAAATTTTTGGGATAAACATTAGTAGGGTGAAGATCAAATGGGGAAAGGGTAGGTATGAGTTAAATAAGGTAAGATCTTAGTCAACCAAAGTATAAATAACTAAGTTGTGTTTTCAAATGAATGTTTGTAGGCTCAAGAATAGATATAGATGTGTGATTGAGTGTCATGCATCTTCATAGAGATCCACTAAGGGATAATCCCAACTAATTGGGCCCATATAGAGGAGGTCAGGTTGAGAGTGATGTAGTACTACCAACACATGCCACACAATGTGTCCATGATCATAACACTCATTAAGAGATGGAATTTATCTATAAACATGTTTTTACTACTAACTAACAAGATCAAAATCCTATCATAGAATCTGTACATGATTACATAGTTACACCTATAGGTTGATCTAATCTACCACATAGTGTAAGAAGAGTGTGAGGATCACCTTGAGCTATTATATGGTGATGACCATTATTGGGTTAGATGGAATGTTGGGGGCTTTAACTATAACATGTTGTATGAGAGGACACTAGGTGAGAGGAGACTCATGACTATGTTGGATGATTGCCATTTCACATTTTTCCCTTCTCAATTTTTGTAGTGGGAGGTTCCCATACTTGCTACTAGGGGTGCTAGTTGAGTTGTTACTTGGCTGGACTATATTTATCTAGGTACCTATTCTCTTAGTGTAGATATACAAGGAGTTATGGGGATTCAATTCCCATAGGAGGTATGACATTAGTGTCAATATTATTTTACACTTTTACTCATATGAGAACATCTAGATACTAAATTTGATGGGATTATCATGGATGGGTTATGTGAAGATTGAGTTCCCAATTGGTTGCATGAGGTGGAGAGATGACTTTGTTGCTTTAGATGAAAGAAGAGGTGCACATGATTTAGATTACTTCAGGGGTGCACTAGATGCAATAGTGATTGGAGATATTTCCTAGAGACATTATGTTTAGTTTCTAGTATGCACTGGCTATAAGAGGCATACATTCTCATTTTAGAGTTACCAATGGATCCTTGGCAAGAGGGATGGGCAGATAGAGCTTATTCATTTTGACAAGGCACATAGGTAGTTTAGCTTGGTTTAAGGTATTCCATGTTCATTCCCTAAATACAAGTGTAAGGACTTAGAGATCCTATTTCCTAATCCACATTTTGTGAGGATGCTACTAAATCATGAGGAGTTTCCAATTATGCCATAGATAGATGATGCCATCTTTGTAGATGGGTACATGGCATAGTATTAGGCTTTATTTATGGTGGTAGATTTTGGTGATGGTGATGGTGGAAGGAGGCCAATGGATGTAGACCCAGTTTGGAGAGGGGGTTAGAGGGCATAGTTACATGGGGTTGGCCTTGATGCATAGACACAAGTGGCACTATATGAAACATAAACATATGTGGAATAATTATAAGGGTAGGTGGATACATTAGAGGGTCAGCTGGTCACTATGATAGGTGAGAGGAATGAGGCTAGAGATACACTAGCCTAGGTCACCCAAGAATGAGATGCTCCAAGATAGGCCAAAGGAGTAGTGGTAAAACTAATAGGTCTAGTAAGGACCATTGATATGCATAGGTACATAGCCACCATATAGTATTTATGATACTATGAGTCTATAGTCTTTAATCACTACCTAGTGGAACCCTGATGGGGTGAGTATAGAGCTAGGATAGAAGGTGGAAAAGGTGTAGTGACACCTAGTTAGTGGGCCACATCTATTTCTAGATAGGAAATTACATTAGGATTGATTCCATGAGGTATTAGTGTAGTGGGGGCTAGTGGTAGTGGTTCCCCATGGCCATAGAGGATACATATGTGATATGATACTTTGCCTTTATACATCATTTTAATTTTGGCCTACATGTTGATGTGGTGAGATGTAAACTTTGAGAGAGAGAGAGAGACGTGTATATATGTTATATACATTATGATATTATTTTATTATTGAGTTATATATATGATCTTTGTTTATTACTCATGCTCATAGTCTATGATTTGATTTAATGAGGTGCTATGATATTTATATTAATTATGGATTATGCTTATGTTATGGATGATAGACACTAATGTAGACTCACTTAGCAAGGCATGAGATGGATTTTATTTATGGTTATGATTTATGTTATGTATGTGTATGTTGATGCTTATGACATGATAAATTTTAATGAGTATATGATTTAATATTTAGATTTAGACATGTGATGAAAATGGTTGATTATTTTATTACTCATGGATGTTATGGTTTTATTATGTTTATGATTATGGTTATGAATTTTGATATGACACATGTGCATATACTTTTTATTAATTTGTTTTATGATAAAACACATGAGGTAAGTTAATTAATAACACTAGATGGGAGAATAAAGAATATAATGAAGAGACAAATGTCATAATGAAAATAACAACTAGTCATGATAGGATAGGAAGAGGGCATGATGCTTTTCTTTAATAAGGTCTAGAAAAATACCAAAGTTGGATTGGCTTAATGAACATAATCCCTTTGAATGTTTCACATTAGCATTCATTAGTTGGTTATAAAAGGTGTATGGATCGCATAATGTTAAGTAAGCTCAAAATCCCTTAATTATAGTGTATAAAGGGTAGATGGATGAAAATGAAACATTTGTGTGAGACTCGTAGACCTCTTCTATAGGTTTCTAAAGAGTTAGTATAAACAAGTCTATGTCATACAAAGTGTATACTAACCAATAAGGGAAGTCTACTCATGAGAGCCAATTTTGGCTTTCAATATTTAGTTTTCTTATGATAGCTAATTGTAGTTTCTAAAATTATTTTGTTTTCATTTTTTTCTTGATAATGGGTCTTTTGATTATTTGCTTAAGAGGGTTGGGAAAGCTATCAATGAGATAAGCTTCCAATGAATTTATTGTTTTGAAAAAATATTTACTCATCCATCCTTTATGGGAGTGGTCTAACTTTGTGTGCTTTGTTTTAGTTCTTTTGATAGTTATCCTTCAAGGGATAAGTCCACCTTACATTTAACAATTTAAAATATGTTGTCAATTACTATCCTTCAAGGGAGCATTCTGCATATGCTAAGAATGACCCATGATTTCTATTGGTAGGGATTTTGATTTTTTTTTATCAACATATACTTGTTTATATAGGCTTAATGGTTCACCTTTATGAAGGAAAAACCAAAATCATAAGAAGGTTGATTAACTATAAATAGGTTTAGGTGATAATGATCATGAGAATCCATCTTGGGAAAGGGGAAAAAATACCATGACAATCATGCCATGGGTAGATACATGGTACCCATTGTTCAATATTAGGCTATGATTCTGATAGATAATCACATGACTCAATTTTAATCATTTTCCCTTAAAATAGGGAGATGAATGTCATTGAAAGCAAGGGATGATCTTAAGTTAAAACAAAAGGTGAACTTGATCCTTCTTAATAAAAGAATAGATGTAAATACAAAGCATTGAGAGGCTTATGTTTTGGGTTTACTTTAAGAGAGTATAAATGATAATATTTTGATCTATACTTATGAGTTATGATATAGTGTCTAAGCCAATTGAAAGCAAACTTGCCCTGCTTGCTTTTATCCATATTGATGACATGCTAATTTTCCTTTAGGATGAGGTCTTCAATGTTGAATTCTCACACTCTAAAGTTTTTTTTATATGAAAACTTGATGTGTTCTTTATAGACATGAAGATGGGTAAGGGATTCTAAGTGAGGATTATCAAGTAGCTCAATCTAGGCTAAATGGTGTTGATGATAATCATTTTTATAAACTAGATCTTGCAAAGATATGCGAAGAGATAAGATTTTGAATTCAAGAGGTAAGAGTCTTACCTCCACTCCAAACACAAGAGAGAAAGGGGTAGTACCCATAGGGGTTTGAATGATAGTAAGATATGACCATAGGGCAAAGGGGATGTGCAAATTCCAATCCTAACAAGATGCATTGACCATTTTAGTGAGCATGTTGTTAATAGTTTTTTTAGAGGTCTCAACCTATCCATTCACTTGAGGGTGATAAGGTAAAGATAAAATTAACTTAATTACAAATATATCACATAGACCTTGGAATTTCTTGTTCTTAAAATATGTATCGTTATCAGTGATAATCTTGTGAGGAACATCGAAATGGTAGATGATTTGATGATTGATAAAGTCAGCAATCTTTTTTGCTTTACTCATGACTAGAAAAATAAATTCTACCAATTTGGTAAAATATATTGTCTCAATGATGATAGAATGGTGTCACTGTAAAGAATGGGGGTTAATTTCACCAATGAATTTTAGACCCTATTGTGAGAAGGGCCAAAAATTAGTGGAAACACAAAGACTATGGTTAGGTAGGTGATGTATATTGGCATGTTTTTGACATTTAACACACTTTGTCACATAATCATAATAGTCTTGGTTAAGGGTAGTCTAGTAATATCCAAGGTAAAGGATGCATTTAACTACATTGAGGTCACCAAAGTGTACCCCACATATTCCATCATGCATTTCCCTAATAGCATGAGAGGCTTTGTGACTATGTAGGTAACAAAAGAGGAGACCATTAAAGTTGTGCTTATAAATAATTCTCCCAATAATGGTATAAAATGAGGTACTCTGGATAAATTATCTTTGAGAATTCATGGAGAGCCCAAAAAGAATGATGGCAAGGTTAAGGTAGTCAAAGGTCTGCTGATACCAAAGGTTAGGTTGGGTCTCTTTCACATTGAAAATGGTGGTGGAATCTAGTTTGACATAGGAAGGTTGGGTTAGCTTTTGGATAATGATAGATAGTTTGGAGTTAGAGGGTGCAGATAGGATTTGAGAGGTGAGGGAATCCATGGTATCAATGAAATTATTGGTTGATCATGGGGTTGAATAGATATGGTAGTGTTCAAATGATGCTAAGATTTCATCAACTAGTTATTTGTGACATTGCAAAACATCATTATTACACTATTAAGAGCCATTTATTTGATTTAACACAAGTTTTGAGTCACCAAATATGTTTATTATTTTAACTCCTAAGGCTAAGGTAGTTTGAAGGTCTATCACTAGGGCTTCTTACTCAGCCATATTGTTGGTACATTCAAAATCAATATTGAAGGACAAAGGAAAAGGTTCACTATCAAAGGGAATAAGGATGATACTAGTTCTTCCACCATGTTGAAATTTTGATCCATTAAAGAACATGGTGACTTGATAGGTGAAGTTTACTTGAGAGAGGGTTGTGATGGACTCATCGAGGAACTCAGGAGGAGTAGGTTGATTGTCTACTAATGGTGATTTAGCTAATTATTTAGTGGTGACTTGTCTCTTAATTTAATTTTGTTGAAGGAACTCAAGGTCAAACTCTACCATAATAATGAGCCACTTGGCTGTACATTGGTTTTGGTATGGATAAGAGTGCATATACTTGAGTAGGTCGATATTGGTTATGACATAGATTTTATGGCTAAAAAGGTCATGGAATTTTTTTGTGGCCATAAAGACTAAATCTTAGAAAAGTTTCTTAGTGTGGGTATATCAAGTCTCATACTCTACAAACATATAGTTATTATAGTAGATGGATTTCTCTCTATGTTTTTCATCATGATGAGCAAACATTACCCCTAAAGAGTGGTTAGTGGCCAAGATATAAAGGTAGAAAGGTTGGTTGTCCTTGGGATGGGTGAGGACATGTGGAGATAAAAGGTACTTTTTGAGTAAATCAAAGGCCTTTTGGTATTCTCTATTCCAGTTGAAAGATACATCCTTCTTCAAAAGGTGGTGGAGGGGTTAGCATCAGTCCAAAAGTTGGGAGATAAAGCAAAATATGGATTGGAGCTTCACCTTCAAATTATGGAGTTGATTAAGGTTGATTGGAGGAAGCATGTCAAGTATGGCTTTTATTTTGAAAATATCAACCTCTATTCCTCAAAGGGAGATAATAAAAACTATAATCTTTCTTGACAAGACCCAAACAATGCACTTTTTGGGATTTAGGAAAACATGGTAATGTATAAGTCACTCAAAGATGATCTTGAGAATGGCTAAATTATCTTTTTAGATTTTGGATTTTTTGAGCTCATCTAAATAGTCATCGATAATCTTATGGATAAGGTAATAAAAAATATAATTCATGGAACATTAGTAGGTTACACCAATATTCTTTAGTCTGAAAGGCATGGCTCTATAGTATAAGGTTCTCCATGGGGTGGTAAGGCAATTTTGTACTAATTTTTAAGAGCAATTAGGATCTGATTATAACCCAAGAATCCATCCATGAGAGATAACATCTCATGGCTAGCTATAAGATCAACTAGCTAGTCAATGCTCAGTAGAAGAAAGTCATATTTGGGGAAAGAAAGGTTGAGATCATGAAAGTCCACACAAATTCATAGTCCCCCTATGGCTTTGGTGATAGGCATGACATTTGAGACCCATTAGTGATAGTCAATGGGTTGAATAAAATTGATATATGGAAGACACTTAAGCTCTTATTTTATGAAAAGGGCTATGAAAGGAAACATGCATTGAAGTTTCTACTTGATGGGCTTGGAATCATGGTGGGTGACTATGTTATGGGTAGAACTAGTGGGGTCAATTATAGGCATGTCACTCTAAGACCAAGAAAATGTTATGCTATGGTCTTAGAGGAAGGAGGGGAAGTCCCAAAGTTCCTTGACATTTAGTGATTGGCCATTTTGACCATGTGGGGGTTATATTGAGTGTCTAAGTTGATATCCATGGTTAATTCATTCAACATGGTCAAAGTCTCAGGGAAAAGGGATTTTTAGATGGAAGAATCTAGGGTACCAAGGTAGGTGAGAATGGAATCATCATCCTATCATAAAATAGTGTTAATTGTAGGAGAGTCATCTCTTATCATCTTAGGATGGGTCAAAGGAATGTTTACAGTTACCACCTCCTTTTGATAAGTTAGGGGTCTGAGGCTAATCATGCTAATGAAAAAAAGGTTAGGCAAGATGATGTCATCATCATCACACATAGGTGGGGGAGAGGTTAGTGAGGAAGGGGTGTCTTCCTCAATAATGGTGGTGATAACTGGTTTGGTTTGCTTCTTGGTGGGTAGAATGAAACCAAGGCCATGCTTCTCATGAGGTTTTATAGTCTTAATGTAAATCAACTCATGTGGGCAGTGCTCATATCATCCAAGACCAAATCCTTTCCAAGCACACCTGTAGAGTTATGTCTTGGTGAAACTCAATTTGTCTAGATAGGATAAGTTAGAGGTGAATGGTCAAGATAAAGAAGTAGTAGAAGTGTCAAGTGGTCCGTGAAGTCCCCCATAGATGAAATGGATTTGATAGTGTGAATGTCTAAAGGGATTAATGGCTCTGACATTGGGGTCATATCTAGGTTGGTGGTCAAGTTTCTCATACTCTTGGGGGTAGGGAAAATGTAAAGGGTAAAGAGATGATATTCCCCTAGTGATAGGCATTGGAATGTGGATTCCAAGTGGTCTAAAGTGGGGATTTGATTAGAGGAGATGGATGAGCTAGTTGATGCCTCATATGTAGAAGAAGGCATGACTCCCTCCTTCACAGTGGAGGTCTTGTCTTCAGCTAAGGAAGGTATGGTAAATGGAGGTAAGAGTATATCATTGGGTTGTTAAGTCATGTTGCATGATGAAAAGGGACTTGGGTTAGCTTGTATAGTAACAACATAACCTTCACTCTCAAATTTAATGTAATGATGAAGGGTAGAGGGGCCATAACCTATGGAGTGGATCTAAGGTCATCCTATAAGGATATAAAGATTTTGGGGAGTGTGACAGGTCCTAAAAGGATATGAACGAGAATAGTTCCTAGGGTAGTGGTCATGGTGTCATTGAAAGATGAGAGGATGGCCAAGGTTTTGTACATGACATTATCTAGTAGGTTGAGTTGGTGATAGGCATGGGAGGAGATGATGTTAGTAATAATTCCCCCATGAATCATCATTCATTTGATGTGGGTTTGGTTGATTCAAGTAGTAATAAAGAGAGGATGATCTAGGTCATTAGGATAGATAGAAGGTATTTATAAATCTTTAAAGATGATGAGGTTAAAAATTTGGAGGGTGCCAATGAAGGATACTAAAGGTTGAGTGTCTTTTGACTTGACCTCTACTAATGGCAATGCTAATCAACTCATATAATATCATCTTCATTGGGGTTTGGTGGAGTTATTTGAGCATGACTCTCTTGATGGATTTAGAGGGGTTAGATTGTAAGGTACCCAAGATAGATATCTTGGGTTTGTTGAAGGTGAAAGTGTCTAATTTTAGTTTAGTTGGGAGCTAGAAGATGGGTATTTTCATGGAATGGACACTTTTTCCTTCTCCTTATCCTTCTACTGAGAATGTAATCATGTGACCATATGGATAGTATGGATAGAGGGAAGAGTTAGGGTAGGAGATGGATTTGCTTCATCATCACTCTAAGGTGAGAGTGGGGGAATAAGTATGTGTTGGGTAATGGTTGTTATTAGTTAGATTGGTAGTAGGCTCATAGGAGGTTCCTTTATTAATAGATCATCCTCATCATAGAGCTAATAGATACTAGTTTGGAGGGATTTGTAGTTCTTCATGTCATTACCTAGTGTCTTATGATAAGAACACACATAGTGGTCATTATACTAGATGGGATTTAGATTGAGAGGTTCGAATGGTCTAATGTGAGGTAAGTTTAATCAAGAGGATTATAATAAACTTTGAAATTTGAATGATTAAGGATCAACTCAAGGTAGAGAGGTTTTATAGGTTTTGGTCATGACTAGTGATATGGAAGTCTTTTTGGTAATGGGATTGTGGTAGGAAGTTTGGGTCAGGTAGTGTTCTTAGCTAATGGTTTGGGTTTTACTAAGGTGGAGTTTGATATGTTGGAGGTAAGATGTTTCTAGGTAGGAAGTTTGGTGTTTGATGGTGTAGTGAAGATAGGTGTGTCACAAAGCAAGTGTGCCAATATAACAAACAGTGGTGGTTGGGTTTTGATTGAAACATTTGAATTCCTAATCAAATTAAAGGGATGAGGCTTCAATATATAGTGAAAGGTTGATGGAGGTAATAATTTGTCCCTCTATCCCTTTAGTGGCTTTACTTCCTCGGTCAATTTGGTTTTGTGGTGGATTATTGGGTTTGGCAAGGTAAGTTCTACTTGCATAGATGGGTGATTAAGGCTCTATATAGGGAAGGTGCCAAGGTTTTTGATTGGTTTGGTTAGAGTGGTTGATTTATCTTTTTGGATTTTATGTGCATTCAATGGTTGAGAAATTGTTGGGTTGGTAGAGGTCATTATCGATTTGGTTGATAGGATAGGGGTTTGGATAAGAAGAGTGGTGGGTTGGTTTGATAAAGGTGTGGTTGGAGGTTCTTGCTTGGTGTTTTAAGGGATCCCCAATTTATACCAAAAGGTGGTTCTATTCATGTCAATATTGGATACAATTCTAGTTTCTACACTAACCTAGAGAATGGTTTATAGACTAGTTTTGTTCCCTAGATAGTGGACTTGAATTATAAGCCCATAGGTTGATAAAGTGGAATGGTGACCTCATCCTTTTCCTCAATCAAAGGATGCAAGGTTTGGATGGGTGAATCCTTCATGGGGGGTGTATACATGGTGACTTCCTCTTCGGGAATGAGCTCTAAAGGGGGAGTAAATTGCTCGATAGTTGAGGGAGAAGGTAAAATGGGTGCTTGTTCTAGTCTATTATTTGAGGGAGGGGTTGATGGATCCACTAAATCAATAAGTTAAGGAGGAGAAAGGGGTTATTCCTCAATTTAGGTCTCTAAAAGAGGAGAAGGTAAATCCCCTACCTCCATAAGTGGAGAGGTTGAATAGGTAGATTAGGTGGTAGGTTATTCAAAAATGAGTGTGCTAAGAACCATGTTAATAGTATGGGCATAATGAGAACACTCAACCTTATTGATCTAATTTTTTTTAGGCACATGATTGGAGAAAGGTTGTCTAAAAATGTCAAAGGCTTGGTTTTGAGGTGATTTTGGGTTATCTAACACAATCTCCCCCTTATCAATGAGAGATTGGATAATGTTATTAAAGGTATTACACTTATTAGCATCATGCCCAACTACTTAATGGAAATTACATAGGTAATTCTCATTATAGCAACTATTCATAGGATGAGAATCAAATTTTTGATGTGGTCTGATAAGAGGAAGTTGTATGATGTTCGCCCTTAGTAACTTCTCCAGAATTGAACCTAAAATTCTCCAAGTGGAGTAAATTGCTTTTGGGTGTTCCAATTTTGGTTTCTAATGATTTGTTTTGAGGAGCTAGAGGAATTTGGTTGGTTGATAAATGGTAGATAAGTAGATTTAAGGATAACAACATTTGTAGTCCCCTTACATTTGGTCTCAGTTTTGGTTTGGTTACTCAGTAGGAAGAGGCCTCATTGATTTTGTAGGTAGAGTTCTTGTTTTTCAATTTTAGCTTTCCTTCATCAATGGATATATTTTATAGCCTACATTCCATGGTGAAATCCTCATCAAAGTTATAAAACTTTGAACATGTAGCATGGAATAGATATGTTTGGCATAGGCCTAGGAAAAGAGTTTTGTTAGTTTGGGTTGGGGTAAAGAGAAAGAAAGTTGATTGATTAGGATCCTCCAATGAACTACAAAATTGGCAATAGATTCATCATCAAATTATTAGATAGAGTAAAGGTGAGTGATGGAAACCTTCTTGGAGATATTTATTTAAAATTGATCTAAGAAGGTTTGGGCCAGCTGGGTGAAGGAGAATAAGTAGTGTTTGCTTATCGCACTATACTAGTCTAATGTTGGACCAAACAAGTACATGGGGAAGGTATAAAGAAAGAGGGCATCATTATAGGAAATAAAATAACATGCATGCCTAAATACGTTGAGATGCTATTGGGGATCATCCTTACTCTAAAATTTGGAGAACGTGGGATGTTCCCACTAAGGAGGATATGGTCTGATAGGGAAAAATGAGTGAATGGATTCATTACAAATATGATCATATGATAAGATGTTTTGAGCTCAATAAATGGACAACTCTAGGGTAGTCATCTTATCCATGAAAATTTTCATTAGATCTACTTGGGGTTGTGGACCCAAAAGGTTATAAGGTGCATACTATTGTGGTGGTTAGGTAAGATATTGATAATTGGTTGGAGGTTGAGAAGCTACTACATATTAGTATGTGGATATTATTGGTTGAGTGGAAGCTATGTAGGGGTAGGTGGATTTAGGTGGTTGGGTAGTTGGTATAGGTACATTAACTTTTAGGTGAGGGATGTAAATTATGTTTGGTGAAATGGACACCTATTGGGTAGGATCGATGGTTAGGTTGGTGATCAAAGGAAGGGTAGTGACCCTTATGGTGATTGGTGGTAAGGTAGAAGGTATAGGTAGCATGATATTTTGAAGTGGGGTAGTGGTTAGTAGATTAAAGGTAGCCAATAGAAGGTTGGAAATGCTAGTGGTAGGCAATCCCATGGTGAGGGGAGTATAGGTGGCTAGTGGTTGGATTTCTCCTAAGGTAGAGGAGTTATTGGTGGGGTTGGCATATATAAGGGTGTTTGTAGGCTAGGTAGGATGGTTTTCCATAGTAGTATCAAAGGGATTTTTGGTGGATGAAGAGTCTTAGGTATCTAATGGTTGGGTCATGACTATGTAAATATTAGTGTTTCCCATGAGGTGGGAATCCATGCCATAAGGTGGGTCTATAGGTAGAACCATAGCAGGGGTAAGTGAGGCATGGTGTTAAGGTAATGTTTAAGGTCCATAGGGTTGTTATATAGGAAGGTGGAAAGTTTTTATCTCCTTAAGGAACTTATTGAGGGAAAGAATGACTTCTTAAAATGTGAGGAGAGTCTACTAGTTCAAGGATGTAGTCCATATGTGAGGAGGTAGAAGATTCCAATTGGATTGGTGATGGGTTTTGCTCTACTAGATTCTTTCACTATTGGTGGGTTAGAACCATCCAAGGTAAGGAAGAGAGAATGCATAAACAATATCACCACTCAAATATATAGAGGAAAATAAAAGATCAATAAAATAAATCACACTATAAAAAACACATTAATTCCTAAAGGTTCTCTTTAGTCTCTCTTTTGGCTTATGCCTTAAGCTTTCTAGAAATTGTGTGACTAGAATTGGCTTGTAAAGCAAGTACTAGAAAACAAGTATATGGTTGATTTTACATTGTGTTTAGGCTCTAAAAAATAATATGTATTGGGAATAAATATGTGGTTTGGTATTGGGGTCTACCCCCTCACTTCACACACCACAATGATAAGGGTGTTGTGTGTTTAGGCAACATATACTAATTTCTAGAGTGTATACTAAACTAGAGAGCTGAGTTGGTTCTCCCCTCGTTAATGACCTCTAAGTAGGATCATAGATAAAATGTAAGGTGACTATTAGGTTATGAAATCCTACTCGGTCCTTGTCTCAAGTTTGTTTGATGTTTAATTGATGACATTGGTTTGGTTTAGTGTGTGCAACAAAAGTGATGCTACGATCAAATTACTTTGCCTCAATTTAAACTATGTGAGATAAACATGCAAAAAACTAATGTATGCAATAAATTTTAATCCCAAAATAAAGTTTGGTGTTATTTATGATCATAAAATAAAGAAAAAAGCTTATAGATGCAAACAAGAGAAAACCCGAGTAAAGACTCAAGGTCTCATCGGGCATGCTTGATTGTTTTAGTGAATTTTATCTTATATTTTGAGAAGGGAAGAATAAGAAAATAAATATATGTATGGTTTGAAAACCTTTGTGATTTTTCATGAATTGAATCAAAGGGTTTTGAAGAGATCCTCTTTGGGTTGGGAGGATGACCTACAAATAAGACAACACTAAAGCAAATAGTTGGTTATATAGATAGTTGAGTGGATTGTCTAGTGCTAGTTAGATCATAGAAGCAAGATATTCCTTGGGGGTGCTAATCCACACATTTTAAACAATTAAGTTTAAAAACATAATGATAAATTAATTTCATCAATAATCAAAAGGTATTGACATTAAACACAATAAATGCTTGCTAAATAAATAGAATAAAATGACTAATATAGTAATGATCAAGTTAACACTATTTTTAAATGGGTCAAGTGTGCTTAAAAAAATAGGATAGGGGTTTGTGAGTAGGCAGGGAGATAAAAAAATAGATTTGGTTGGGGGTAATAGGGTGAAAATAACTTTTTATTTTCTACCATAGTGACTATTAACGATTGAGGTACATGTAGGTAGTTAAGGTGATTTTCAATGATTAAGTTGATCATCAATGGTTTGATAGATCATAAATGGTTGAGGAAAATATTATAAATTACTATGTGTTGATTTTATGTGATAAATGGCTGACTAATGGGTTCAAAAAGTTGGATTTTAAGAGATGGGTTGGTGTTGGGATGCTTATGAAATGGAACTAAAGTAAATGAATATAAAAAATAAGTACTTATCTTGTCAAAGGTTGAGTTGGTGAAGGGTTGAGGTGGTTGGACTATTGGTGGATTCTGACATGGTTTTGATAGAGTAACATTAATTGAGACTTTGCTAGAATGATAATGACAAGTTGGCTCTCTAATTTGATGGCAATATTATTGGATTGTTGATTATGATTGACCTATAAACAGAAGCTTTGGATGCACCAGTTATTGATAATAATTATAGATGGTTTTCACCTCCCTATTCCTCTATTTTTATAGGCATAAGAAAGAGGTTTAATTGGGATATCTAATTATAATTCACTCATGCAATGGCTCACACATGGATTAAGACAAGTTATATTTAGAAAAAGAAGGTTAAGTGGTTTTCATGTTATTGGTTAAGGAAGTGCACCCTAACCATCAGTGACCAAGATGACCATCAATGATCATCCTAACCATCGACAATTGAGGGTGAAGAGTGAAGATGGGTAAAAATTTTGGCTATCAAGGTGGTTAATCCTAACTTGGGTTAGGCTCGATTGCTCATCAAAAGATGGAATTGGTACAAAAGGGGTCTAAAGGTGATCCATGGGTGTTTTGACATTCAAAATCATGGTGCATGTATTTATAATGTCTGTACATTAGATTTGGTTATTTGACCAAATATTTGTTGGTTGTTGTTTTAATAAAAGTGTTGGTTACATAACTATGGGTTTCTTTAAAATTTTAAAATTTAATTTTAAGTTAATTATGAAATTGATTGTCTTGAGGTTTAAGATAGTTAAAATACACCACATGAACCATGGGAAGAGGGATTTTGTTTGACACACCACCTTTTTTTATTGACATTGATAATATTCATGGGTTGATTTTGGTTATTATTTTCCATGTTTTTATTTTTAGCCTAATCTATCACACCATATATAGTGGAATTTTATTTTATATTCAAAACCTTTGATCCTTAATTTTTGGGCTTATTTTAGTTAGGTATGATTATTCTCTAGTCGGATCCATAATTTCTATGGACACTATTGATAGATGCTTGATCTATTCTAAGAGTAATCTTAAGTGAGTTTTCCTATGACCTATAAGAGAATTTTTAAAAATCATTCCTCATTTCCTTATTGAGATATTGTAAAAATACATCTCAACCCTCCATGTGGTCCATATGTGTATAATAATTATCACCATTTTTTAATAAAATGGTAAATTGATTCATTGGATTCTTTATTAATATGTAAGAACTCTTGTATGACAATTTTGAGAAGTTTGTTAATGCCAAACACCTTAATAAACTCAATCATTGCCTAAATGAGCAGGTAGAGGCCATAGGAAGGAAATAATAATAATTAATCATAATTCACTCAAGAATATTTGGGAATATATTAGACAGTACACCATCCCAAGGTAGAATATCTTTGATGGAAGTTTTATATGATTTCACATTTTTATTGAGATCTCTCTCCTTATTTTTTGAGATTTTAGGTAGAGGGAATTGTAAGAGGAATAAGTATATGCTTTGGTGGATGGGTTCCTTTAAATATTATATATAGGTCCACATGTCATTGAAATCCACCATCTGTCTTCTATGGTAAGCTAAGGGAGAGGGTAATAAGTGGGTACTAAACCACTAAAAGTAAGAGGTGTGGGTTGAGAAGATTGAGTTTAGTATGTCAAGAAATAGCTGTCTATAAAAGTAAACTTTGATAACATATGATATTAGGGTGGTAAAGAGTGGGAAGGAGTGCTAGTTGATTCTTTCAATTGTGGATCATATATGTGATGCACATTGGTTGGCATGTAAGTATGAGGAGTAATGAGTGTTAATTTTTTAGTTGTCACATTATTTATAGGAGGTATGTGACAAAAAATAAAATAGGAACTAGAGTAGGAATATGATAATAATGAGGTATTTTTGATGTGATGGGGTTTGGAATTCCATGAGTAAGGATGTCTTCAAGGTTATGGCTTGGTATATATCCTATGGAAGGTGGAATAGGTAGGTAAGATTCCATTTTAATGGTTATAAATAAAGAATGACCTTGGTTGGAGAGGTTAGAGGTCATTATTTGGTTTATAGAAGATTGGTTACTCTCTAGGTCTCAAACATAATCCACTAAGGTGGATATGAGCTCATTAAGTGAAGTTTTAGTGTTAACATTAGGATCCTTCCTTGTAGAGGACTTAATAGGAAGGATTTATAGCATATAATGAATGATTTAGTGTTAGATGACTTGGGATGAGTCATTGTGGGTAGACCAAAAGTTAAAAGGGTGTTTTGGTGGATGTTGGGGGTAATTTAAACCTTCTAAGCCCATTCTTTACGATACAAATTCTTTTAAAATATTAGTATATCCTTGTCTTAATTTCAATTTTTGGGCTTTAAAAATTCCTATGGGGTTTATTTGAAAATTGGGTATAGATCCCACCTCTAATAATAAGGACATTTCTTATATTCATGGTAGTTTTTGGTGGTTTAGGAAGGATCTCATAATTCTTGGCTTATTACCTTGGAATTTTTTTGTAACATATAATAATATTAATATTGAAAGGGATTTTACATGATTTAGGTAGAGTTATTGTTCTAACTAAATAATAAATCTTCACTTAGAATTTGATGGATACTTTTATAGGTTTAAAGGTATAAAACCATATCAAACTATTTCTTAGACATATTATGGGGTTTTATAAACACATACAAAATAAATGGAAGAGAGGAGAAATGTGGATGAAAAATAATAAAAATAGGATTACATAAAAGGATAAACCTTTCATGTTGAGTTCTCAAAATTTTTGTCTACTTAAAATGTAACACACTAGAATTATTGTAATAAACTTATAAAGGTATGGATAAGATAACTAATGAAAACATAATGGGATGAGTGTTTTGATGATTTGGTTGGTTTGGATAATATGGTTGATGGTTATGAATAGAAAAGGATAAAAGAGTTTGTTAGTGAAGTTGCGATATAGGATCAAGGTCTTGAGTGATAGGTATAAATGGGAGCTTGTGTAAATAAAAAAATATCTCTCATATATCATATTTATCATTTGAAACAATGAACTGGGAAGATATGGATTTCTAAGAACCTCTAGAATTGATAAGGATAAAGTAATAAATTTCTTGGTTGATACTTAGTTTGGAAAATTAGGTGAAGTTGGGTTGAATAAACCTTAAGATATTATGGATCTATTGGGTTCACCATGGATAATAAATGTCATCAAAAAATTTAATTATATATGATGAGGATATACCCAAGTACAAATAAGAGGAAAGGGGAGGCTCCTATCTAAAATATTTTAACTTGGTGTGCTAACATGAGAATGGGTCCCATTATTTGGGATTCTATTGGGTGATATTTATCTTAAATAGATTTGAATAGGATATTATTATATTTTTTATTGGATTTTATGGAAAAATTGAAATCTAAGTTTTTAATCATTATCACTTTGAAGGTTATTAGCTAGTATGAGAACTGGTACTCAAGGAAATGTGCTTATTTTGTGAAGATGAGCTCAATATAAGAGAGTCATATAAAGTGAAACATATTTTTTTAGTTTTGAATCATGTATATTGTTTTGATTTTTATTTTGTAAATTTACTTTCTATTTTGAAAATTTGAAAATAAGGTTTATACTTATGCTTGTCTTGGCAAGGTTTACTTTAAGTATAAATTTTTATTTTAGACAAGGCTTTATAAATTGAAAGAAACTATTATACTTGATGAAATAAAAGTGATTGGAAATAAATATAATAAAATATTTATTTTTTATTTTATGTGTTTTATTAATTTAATGTGAGTTAAGACTTAAAATTAAACTAAGAATGCAATTGTTGAATTTTTATGTTTTCTTTTCTTTTGTCAATGCAAAATTTCACCTACATGAAATAAAATGAATCATTTTTATTTTTAATTTAAAATAAAATTTAATTAAAATTTTAATTTTTACTATTCAAATGAAAAACTATATCTAAAATTCTAATTTTATGCAGGCAAATGCAACTCTAAGTTTTCAAGATTTAGTCTATGTGTGCAAGCTAGTATGTAAGTTTTTAGGGGTTTTAATTGTTTTGTATGTAGAGAAATGGTTTTTTAATGGGTGGATGAAAATTTAAAAATATTATTTATGAATTATAATGACTTTACTTTTTATTTAAATAACCAAACCATCTTTTTATGTAAACTTTATTTTCAATTTCCTAATTTTTATGCATGCAAGTTTTTTGATGTTTGTATGTATATGTGAATTTTATATATGAAAATTAAAAATAAAATGTGTTTTTTGGATGTAAATAAATTTAATATTAACCTATATATCTTATATATAATATTAAAACTATTTTTTTTTGAGATTTGTAGTTCTTGAATGCAACTAAAATGATAGAACCACTTTTCTAATGAAAGAAGATAAAGAAAAAATAATTTCTTTTTTATTGGAGTTTTTATGAATTAAATTTTTAAAATAAAAATAATCTAATTAATTAAATAAAAAATAAAATTAATAGTCTATGTTGACCAAACATTAAATCAAGTGAAGGAGAAGTAATTGATGAAAATATTGAATCCCCATGTAGGTAGCTCCTTAATATGTTGCTCAATGGTGACCTAGAAAATCTCCAAAAAGAAGGGATGAAATTAAAATTTAAGTAAAAACAGAATTTAGATAAATAAAATTATTTTAACTATGGATAACTAAATGTGACTACCAATCTAGTAGTTATAAAATCACAAGCTCCTTTCTCTAGATTTTGTAAATGACTAGAATATGATTACAAACTAAAGCAAAGTTTTTTAAAGAAACATAAGGATATATATGAATCTATGAAAATTTTTAATATTAAATCAATAACGTAATTTTTTTTAATTCAAAATTACAACAATATTGAAATACTTATAAGGAAGAATAATAAGTTGTGATTGATAGTTAACTAAGCCTAACTAGGAGCTTTTTAGAGTTAATTTGGAGGTGGTTGAGATTGAGATAACTAATAATAAATGTGTATTAGGTAATTGGGAATGTCAAATCAATATAAAATAATAAAAAAAAACAACTAAAATCATGAAAATTCAAGTCTTATGAATCAATTTTAAGAACTTCTGAATGGTGATGAAAATCCCATGGAGGCATTATTTTATGAAAATGCCATAGTGTTTATATAAACTATCATGGTAGTTAGATAAACATTAAGTTAATTACATACACCACCAAGATAGTTTTCACACAGATAATAATATTTAAAAAAATGAAAGGATAAATAATCAAAATGAAAAATTCGAAGTTTTCCAAGGCCATAAAATAGATAAAAGACTATCTAAAAAGAGAGGACAAGGTCTAAGCATGTTTTAGTGGAGATCATTATATCATCATCAGATTTTTAGAAAAAATTTACACCATGAAACATATGGGTATGTATAGTCTCATTAAAGTTTATTTCAAAACTAATGGGATATTATTTAATTATATGTGGTTGTAGGATCTAAATAATGTATTTTCTTATGTAATATCCTCAAATAAATCAATAATAGTTTGTTGGTCCTTATTTATAAAAATATTGGTGATAAATATTTTAAATATTTCAAACCAATCATGTTGTGTAACACTCTCTAGAAGGTTTTTACCAAGTTCTTATCTTTGATACTTCATTTTATCCTTCTCAAATCTCATCTCATTTCACCAAGAAGCATTTGTTCAAGGCAAACAAATTATCAAGAACATAATCATAGCTAATAAATAAATTCATTCTTTGTATAGGACTAATAAATTTGGAATTCTTATAATTTTGGATATGAATAAATCCTACTATATTTTGTCTTAGATATTCCTTTACAAATTATTAAAAAGGTTTGATTTTCATATTAAATTCAAACATTTTATGTCCTCCTACATTTCATCACATATGTTCACAATTTTGGTTAATGGTTCTCCTATGAGTTTATTTATTGATAAAAAGGGTCTCAAAAAAGGGTATCCCTTATCCTCATAACTTTTCATTCTTATGGTCAAAATTTTGGGTAGGAATTTCTTAGAGTCCCATAATAGAGTCATATTAAAGGGGTTGAAAATATATTCTTCCATCAAATGAGTTTCTTATCAACAATTCAAGAATGAAATTATTAATTTAGGTGAATTTAATCAAAGAATATAAATAAGTTAAAAATATATTGAGTTTCTATGCAAAGTATATAGGAAATGTGTCAACCTCTAAAATATCTCACTTTTATTCATCAATATGTTGACTATGAGGATATAGAGATTTTATGGCATCCTGGGTTTTAAAATTAAATATATTCCTTCAACCTATTTTTTAATTCCCTTATTAAAAGGAATAATAGATACTAGTAATTAAAACTTTATCCTTGATATATTTCAAAACAAGGTAGAAGGATGAAAGGGTTGTCTCCCTAGATAAGATGGTAATCTAGAACAACTCATTAATTCCATTCAAATCCTTTCAATTTATTTAGTGTCCATTTTTAATATTCATAAGAACATTGATATGAAAAAACTCTCATGTGCCAAGTTTGAGAAGTTTGTTAATGTCAAACACCTTAACAAACTAAACATTTATTTGAATGAGTGGATAGAGGCCATAAGAAGGTAGTAATACCAATTAATCATAATTTACTCAATAATATTTGAGAATATTATAAACTACACCATCCCAAGGTAGAATATATTTGATGGAAGTTTCATATGATTTCACATGTACATTGGGATCTCCTTCCTCTTTATATTTTGGGAGTTCAAGTATGGAGCATGGTAAAAGGAATCCTCATATATTTTGGTGGAGGGGTTCCTTTAAATATTCTATATAGGTCCCCATGTCACTAAAATCAACCAAAGGGTAATACTAGGGGAGAGGGTAATAAGTTGGTACTAAATCGTAGAAGGAAGAGGTGTGGGTTGAGAGGATTAATATTAGTATGACAAGAAGTAGTTATCTATCTGAGTAAACCTAGATAACATATGATATGAGGGTGGTAAAGAGTGGTAATAAGGAGTGTTAGATGATTCTTTAAATTATAGAGAATATGTGGTATGAATATTGGTAGCACATAGGTAGGAGGAGTACTAAGTGTTGATGTGTTAGTTGTCATATTATTTAGATGTGGTATGAGACAAAAAATCCAATATGAACTTGATTAGAAGGCTGACAAGAAGGAGGGCTTTTTGATGTGATGGGTTGGGAACTCCATGAGTAAGGATGTTGACACAAGGGAATCTTCATGGCCTCTAAATTTTGGTTATCATAGCTTATATAGGTCAATTATAATGTGTTTGAATTAGTTAAGGGTCTTATATCTCATTAGAATTTGAATTATGGTTTAAAAGGGATTTTCTTGCCATTTTGTAAGTTTGAAATTTTGAATTTGTAAGTGTGCTTGGAAGCATTTTCGGTGTATGTTAAGAAGTGTATTATTAACCAATTTTTTTTTAGGGTCCTAAAGGAGTCTATATGAGTTTAGGAAAGTGATCTACATTTAAATTAAAAACAAAAAATGACAATGTAATGACCACATGGGAGTTAGTTATATTTAAAGTTAGTTATCAAAGTAGTTCTCATGTATAAAAAAAGTGTTTGGGTTGAAATAGAGATTATTATCGATGAATATAAGGTAATATGAAGTTAAGAATCAGTTATAATACTTATATGAGGTGGAGGTATGAATGGGAATGGATGGAGATTGCTATAAAAAAATGGTACCCTATCATTGATGACAGTGGAGATTTTGTAAATATGCAAAAGACACATAAAATTTGAATATTAAAGTAAAGTTATGTATCTATATATTTTTATTATTTTTTGGATTAATCTCGAAGTTTTTTATATCCTTTAAAGTCCTTGAAAATATTATTTGGTAAGCAATTGTAAAAAATAGTATTCTGTAGGTCTATGGTAAAGAATCCTATTTGAACTCAATGAATCAAGTGATTTTAGAAGAAATAATTTATTAAATTAATGAGTAAAGAATTTCTATATGATTTAATTTTTTTTTCACTTAGTTTTAATCTAAGTGTGTGAGGTTGGATTTTATTCCAATCATTCAAAGTTTATTTAATTATATTGTATATGCACCTTATCATAAGATAGTGACAAAAAACTGATATGAGACTCCAAGAATGGATTACAAGTATGGATGGAGGTTATTGAAGAGTAAATTTAGTGTGTAAATACATCATGGAGAATTTTAAACTATGAGGAAAAGTGGTTATACCTTCAACTGAGTTAATGTTGTTTAAACCCTATATTTACTTTATATGAATAGAATGTGTGAATAATGCTCCGTAGATTCCAAAGTAGACAGTGATGTGATTTTTTAAAAGATATAAAAATTATTAGGTAAGTTATATAAAATTAAAATAGACCTTATTATACCCTTATACATTTTAACACTTTAAGTAAGATCATTGATATTCAAACACCTATTGAAAGTTTAGATAGTGGAAGTAAAGAACCACATAATTTTGAAAAATTCATGGTATTGGGTGGAAATAAACATTTTCAAGGAAAATGATTGGGAAAGATTTATAGGAGTAATGGATACCCTAAAAACCTACTACATTAATCTAAAACCCAAATAAATCTTTGAAAAAGAAATTAGAATCCTCTAAGGTGGTCACTATGGGGTAACAACCTTGTTTTAGGATTTTAAAATGCAGAGGTGTTAAAAGAATTATAGCCATTTAAAAATCCTCAAAATTGGTAATTAAATAGAGAAAAATTAATATTTATATATTATGTAATTTTTAATATGGTTTAGTATTGTGTCATATAAGTACAAATGATTGTGTGTGTATGTAAAGCTAATAAACATAAAGACCTAATTCAAACCTAAGAAAAGCTTGGTAAGGTGGTCTAAAGATTGACTTAGGAATTGAAACTTGATTAAGAGAAATAATGCGATAAAGGGTGGTCTAAAAGGTATGAAATTAATTGCTATTAATCTGTATATGTCCGTACTACTTGAGAAAGAGGGAAAAAAAGACCAGTAAATATCCCTATCAGAGTGAGGAAAGTGATGAAGATAAAGTATAAGGAGTTTAGAAGAGTCAAAAATAGCCTTATGAATCCTTGAATTATTGAAGGAGTAAATAAAACTTTAATAAAATAAGATCCTTTAGGAAGAAATAAGGAAAAAGAAGGGGTTAATATAATATTGAACCATTCAAGGGATTTAGGTTGATATAAAGTAAGGGATTAAGATCTTGAGTTGAGTGAAGAATGATAATTAAAGGGAAGTATAAAGGAAGAAAGAAAGTATTCAAAGAAACCTAAAAGATAGAGATAGTGAGGAGTTTTAAGAAGGTGAGAATGAGATGGGTAGATATTGAAATATAAAGTTGGATATAAAGACCAAAGACTTAGCAAAGAGACAAAACCAGGCGATAAAATGTAGAGGTAAGAGATATGCATGTTTATTTTCATCATGTAGATTAAGTAAAATTATGGGAGCCTCTTCATCATTTTGGTATCAGATTCATCAGGTCATTGGGAAGAATGTAGAGAAGGTATGTAAGCAAAAGAAGGTACTAATTTTTTTGGTTTCAATTTATGTATTTGATTAAGTTTGTTTCAAGATTTATGTAGAGAGAGAGAGAGAGAGAGAGAGAGAGAGAGAGAGAGAGAGAGAGAGAGAGAGAGAGAGAGAGAGAGAGAGGGGGGGGATTTTCTAAGAGGCTTAGATAGAGAAAGAGGTGAGTGAGTGATAGCTCACAAGAGATAAAATATCAAATAGATATTTAAGAAAGAAGAAAGATACCAAGTGAAGGTCAATAGGACAAGTGAGAAGGCTTGTCAAGAGGAGAGATAGATCCAAGAGAGATACCTAGAGAGAGAAAGTGGAGAATGAAGAGAATACAAATAAGATGAAGGGATTGAAATAAGAAGGGTGTCACAAGAAATAATAAGTGGATATGATGGAGATTATTGAGATAAGAATATTCTTAATATATTTGGAATATGCTTTGTTAACACTTAGACCCAAGTTTTTAGTTGGGGTTAGAGAAAGAGTGAAATGACCTCTCAAAGACATAGTGTTGAATAGGAAAATATAAGAAGAGATTGTAAAAGTGAGGATATAGTTGAGAGAGTTGAGAAAGCATCCAAATATGAAGGAAAAGGAGGTAATCAAGACTCATGATTTATAATCTAATTATGATTTGGTATAAGTGAATGTAGGTTTGAAAGATGATGAAGATAATGAGATAGTTGGGCCAATGCATAGGCTCAAACAATAAGAGTAAAATGCATATGACTAAGTGGTGTTCAAGAATAACCAAAAAGAAGGAGAGGATCATAAAAGAGTCATGATGAATGAGAAAGAACAATCAGGTTATCCATCCATGAAATAAGTAGACATGAAGCTTGAAGTGGGTGAAAATGAAGCCAAAGAAGCATTTGGACAACAACATGAGCAAATGTATGAGGAATATTCAAGTTTGTATGAATATTTGAAGAAATAATATGGATTTGATCCTCATCAAATGTATAGAAATATTGTTGAGGAAGTGACCAAGGAAAATATAGACGTATGGCATTTAATAGTTGTGTCCAAGATAGGATCACTCATTAAGATAAGGAGTCAAGCACATGAAGGAACTCCACAAAATGAAGTTTTATTTGTTAAGTTTGATGTAAATTTAGTAAATTAAAGAAAAATCATACAAGGAGAAGCAAAAGATGTGTTGATGGCTGATGTAAAGAGGGAAAGTGAAGTATAAAAATCACATGAAGGTAATTGGGATAAATAAAAACATACAAGCAAAGAAAAGAGTTGTATAATTCCTTAAGAGTATGAGGAGAAAAATTATTTTGTTAATAATTTGTTGTATCTTATAGGTATATCATGGAGAAAGATGGAAAGAGGAAGAACGAAATACATGTGTGGCTCAAGGGAGCATAAAAATATGTATGCGAGGTTAGTTATAGTAAAAGAAAAGTGATAAGGAGGTCTAAATTTCTAAAATAGGCCTTTTTATCCAAGATTACATCCAAATAAGAGCAAATATTAGCACGAGAGTGGCTGAATCACATCATGTAAACATTTTCTATAACTTTAAAGGAAACTTTTTCTTTTCCCCTTGGTATCATGATGTAGGGGCATCTTCATGGTCTCTAAATTTTGATTGTCATAGATTTTAAAATTAGATCATAATGTTTTTATCTTAGTTAGGGGTCTTAGATCTCATTAGAATTATAATTATGGTTCAAAAGGAATTTTCCCACCATTTCGTAAGTTTGAAAATTTGAATTTATAAGTGTGCTTGGAAGTATTTTTGGTGTATGTCAAGAAGTGTCTTTTTGTTCAATATTATTTTAGGGTCCTAAAGGAGTATATATGAGTTTATTAACATTATATAAATTCAAATTAAAAACAATAAATGAGAATATAATTCCCACATGGGAGTTAGTTGTTTTTAAAGGTAGTTATCAATAGTAGTTATCATGTATAAAACAAGTGTTTGGGTTGAAATAGACATTTTTATTGATGAATATAAGGTATTAAGAATTTAAGAATTAGTTATAAGCCTTATATTATGCATAGGTATAGAGGGGAATGGATGGATAATGGTAAGACAATCAAAAAATCTTGTAACTTGTCATTAATGACATTGAATATTTTGTAAATATGCAACAGACCCATAAAAGTTGAAGTTTAAAGCAAAGTTATGTATCTCTACATTTTTGTTGTTTTTTGGATTTATATTGAATTTTTTTATATCCTTTAGAGTCTTTAACAAATTTTTTTGGTAATCAAGTTGCAAACAATAGTATTTTGTAGGTCTATGGTAAGGAATAGTATCTGAACTCAATGACTCAAGTGATTTGAAGAGAAATAATTTCTTAAATTAATGAGTAAATAATATATGTATGATTTAAAATTGTTTTTCTTTCACTAATTTGTAATTTAAGTGTGTGAGGCTGGATTTTATTCTAACAATCATTCAAATTTTATTTAATTATACTATGTATGCACCTTGTTATAAGACAATGATAAAAAATTGATATGAGACTCCAAGAATGGATTACAAGTATGCATGGAAGCTATTTAAGAGTAAATTTAGTGATTAAATACACCATTTATAATTTTAAACCATGATTAAAAGTGGTTATACCTTCAGGGGAGTTAATGGTGTTTAAACCATGTATTTACTTTATATTAATAGTCTGTGTGAATAATGCTCTATAGATTCCAAAGTAGACAGTGATGATATTTTTTATAAGAGAGAAAAATGATTGGGTAAGTTATATATAATTAAAATATGGCTTATTATTACCTTATAAATTTTTAAAAATTAGACAAGATCACTAGTGTTCAAACCCCTGTTGAAATTTTACATAGTTGAAGTGAAGAACCACAAAATTATTAGAAAATCATGGTATTGGGTGGAAATAAGCATTGTCATGCAAGGATAGTGATTGGGAAAGATGTATAGGAGTAATATGGACCCTAAAAACCTAATATATTAATTTTAAACCCAATTAAATCTTTGAACATGAAATTGGAATCCTCTCAGGTGGTCAATATGAGTAACAACCCTATTTTAGGGTTTTGAAATGCAAAGTGGTGTTACAAGTGTTATATCCATTAAAAACTACTCAAAATTTGTAATTTAATATAGAAACATGAATATTAATATGTTAGTTAAGTTATAGTATGGTTTATTACTATGTTGTACAAGTACAAATGATTGTGTGTGTAAAAGCTAACAGACCTAAAGACCTAATTTGAACTTGAGAAAAGCTTGGTAAGGTGGTCTAAAGATTGATTTAAGAATTGAAACTTGGTGAAGAGAAGGAATTTGATAAATGGTGGTTGAAAATTTATGACTTTTTTTCATATTTATCTGTACATTCCCATACTAGTTGAAAAAGAGGAAAAAAGACTAGTAAATAACCCTATCATAGTGAAAAAATTTGTGAAGATGAAGGCAATTATGTTGAAAGTTTGGTAAGTTTAGTGAGAAGAAAAATAAAACCATTATAAGTGTAAGGAGTTAAAAATATTCATCATTAGGGTCATGAAACCTTCAATCTTTGAAGGAGTTAATAAAACTTGAATCAAGTAAGACCCTTTAGGAAGAAACAAAGGCAAGGAAGGGGTTAGTAAAATATTGAACCATTGAAGGGATTTGGTTTGATATCAAGTAAGTGACTTAGATATTGAGTTGATTGGAGAATGATAATTGAAAATAATTCTAAAGCAATAAATAAAGTATTCAAAGAAACCTAAAAGATAGAGATAGTGAGGAGTTGCAAGAAGGTTAGAATCTGATGGGTAAAGATTGAAATATAAAATTGGAGACAAAGACCAAGGGCTTATCAAAGAGACAAAACTAGGTGATCAAAGGTAGAGTTAAGAGATATACATGTTTCTTATTCTCATGAAAATAAAGTCAAATTCTGGGAGCCTCTACATCAGATGTCCTCAATGTTATAAATTGGTATATAGCTTATGGAAGGTGGATTAAACTATCGATTTGCCATTTTAATGGGGGTAAATAAAGAATGACCTTGTTTGGTTAGGTTAGATAAAATTATTTGGTTTATAAAGGCTTGGATAATCTCTAAGTCTTAAATTCAATATACAAAGGTGGATATGAGTATTCAATGAAGTGTTAGTGTTAGTATTAGATCCTTACTTTTAGGGGACCTAAGGTGAAGGATTAGTAGGCTATAATAAATTAATTAGTGTTAGATGACTTGAGAGGATTAATTGTGGGATGGAAAAAATTTAAAAGGGGTTTTAGGTTATTTTTTGTGGAAGTTGGGGGTAATTTTGACCTTATAATATCCTCCTCTAAGATATATATCCTTTTAATACAATGGTCTAACCTTGTCTTACTTTTTATGTTTGGGATTTACAAACTAGTATGGTGTCTAGTTTAAACTTAGGGGTATATCCCACCTAGATCAATGAGGTTCATTTTTAAGGTCATGTTTGTTGTTATAAATTTAGGAAGGATCTCAAAATTCTTGGATTACTATCATAGACATGGTTTTTAACATAGAGAAAGAATAATTTTGAAATGGATTTTATAGATTTTGGGTAGAGTTATTATTTCAACCAAAGAATGAGGATTCACCTATAATTTGATGGATCCTTTTATAGGTTTAAAATTCTAAGAACATATCAATCTCTTTCCTAGACATATTATGGAGTTGTATAAACACATATATAATAAGTGGAAGCTAGGAGAAAGGTGGATGAAAACTAATAAAATAATATTACACAAAAGAAGAAGCCTTTAATGTTGAGTTATCAAATATTTTTATACTCATAAAGTAACAAACTAGAATTTATGTACTAAATTTATTAAGGTCTGGCCAAGATGGATGATGAAATCATAATGGGATGAGTAGTTTAATTATTTAGTTGGTTTGGCTACTGTGGTTGAAGGATATGAATAGGAAATGATATAAGAGTTGGTTGGTTAATCTAAGATATAAGATAAAGGTATTGAATGAAAGGTATAAAATGGTGCTTGTGGAAATACAAAAATATCTCTCCTACATTATATTTCTTATTTCAAATAGTGAACTAGTAAGAGATGGAGTTCCAATAACCCTTATAAATTACAAGGATAAAGTAAAATAGTTAATGGCTAATACATAGTTTGTAAAAATGGGTGAATTTGGGTTTAATAACCTTTGGGATATGATGAATCTATCGGGTTAACCATGTCCAATAAATGTCATCCAAAAAGTGAATGAGGTATGTTGAGGCTATACCCAATGATTAAGAATAGGAAAGGGGAGGCTTATATGTAAATATTTTTAACTTGGCATGTTAGAATGCAAATGAGTCTCATTATTGGGGATTTTATTTGGTGGGTTTTCCTATAAAGAGAGTTAATATGGAATAGTATTAGGTTTGGTAGTGGATTGGAATGGAAAACTTGAACTCTAAGTTTGGAATCATTATCACTTTTAAGGTTACTAGGTGGTTTGAGAGTTAGAAATCAGGGAAAGATGCCTATTCTATAAATATGAGCTCACTCTAGGAGAATCATCTAAGAGTGAAAAAACATTTATTTCTAATGTATAAGCATACATATTATTTTTATTTTTATTTTTGTAATTTGTTTTCTATTTTCAAAGGTTGAAATCAAGGTTTATACTTTTGCTCATCTTGGTAAGGTTTGGTTTAGGTTTATTCTTTAATTTTAGGTGAGGCTTTACAAATTAAAATAAACTATGATAATTTATGAAATAAATTTTTTATAAATAAATAATATAAAACATTTTTTTTGTTATAATTATAATAATAATAATAATAATAATAATAATAATAATAATAATAATAATAATAATAATGATAATGATAATGATAATGATAATGATAATGATAATGATAATGATAATGATAATGATAATGATAATGATGATAATAATGATAATAATGATAATAATGATAATAATAATGATGATGATGATGATGATGATGATGATGATGATGATGATGATGATGATGATGATGATGATGATGATGATGATGATGTTAGTTAAGACTGAAAAACTAAAATAAGAATGTAACGATTGATTTTTTATGTTTTCTTTGATTGATTTTGAAATTTTACTATTAAAATGTAAAAGTAGATCTAAAGTTTAGGTTTTTTGCAAGTAAATGCAAACTCTAAGTTTTCACTATCTAGTCTATATGTGCAAGCTAGTATGTAAGTTTTGGGGGTTTTAATTGTTTTGCATATAACTAAATGGTATTTTAATGGATGTAATTTAAAAAATATTATTTATGAAGTATAATTAATTTTTTTCTATGTAACTAAACTAATTTTTTATGCAAAATTTATTTTCAGTTTCCATGTCTTTATGCATGCAAGTTTGTTGATGTTTGTTTGTATATGTGAATATATGATACAAAAAATAAAAAAAAGATGTTTATTTGATGAAAATAATTATAATTTTTATCTATATATCTTATATATAATATAAAATTTATTTTTATTTGAAATTTTTAGTTCTTGAATGTAACTAAAATGATAGAACCATTTTTCCAATGAAAGAAGATAGAGAAGAAATAATTTATTTTTTATTAGAATTTTTTTGAATTAAATTTTTAAATGAAAAATATTATAATTAAAAATAAAATTAATCCAATTAATTAAAAATAAATAAAATTAAGCTTTTAATCTGACCAAAGATGAAATCAAGTGAAGGAAAAGTAATTGATGAAAATGTTGAATCGCTAGGTACATAGTTGCTTAATATGTTTCTTAATGTTGACCTCAAAAATATCCAAAAAGAAGGGATTGATGAAATTGTAAGTACAATTTTTTTTTGGAAAAATAAAATTATTTTAACTATGGATAACTAAATGTGAATATCAAAGTATTAGTTGCAAAATCATGATCTCCTTTCTCCAACTTATGTAAATGACTAGACTAAGACAAAAAATTGAAGCAAAGTTATTTAAAAAAACATAAGGATATATTTTACTCTATGAAATTTTTTAATATTCAATCAACAATGTAATTTTTTAATTCAAAAGTCCAACAAGATTGAAATACTTTTAAGTAAGAAGAACTTGTGGTTGGGAGTTAACTGAAGCCTAGTTAGGAGCTTGTTAAAGTTAACTTGGAGGTGGTTGAAATTGACATAAACAAGAATAAATGTGTAAATCATAACTAGGGAGGTGAACTCAAAAGATAAAAACTCAACAAATATCATGAAAACTCAACTCTCTAGAATCAATTTTAATTTTTTTTGAATGCTGATGATACTATCATGTAGGCATTAGTTTATGAAACTTCCATACTATTTATACAAACCATATTAGTGGTTACATAAACAATATGGTAATTACATAAAACATTGAGATAATTATCACCTGGATAATAATATTTTTAAAAATGAAAGTGTAAATAGTCAAAATGAAAAATTCAAAGGTTGTAAAGGCCATAAAAAGACAAAAGACTAAATAGAAGGAGAGGACTAGGTCTAAGCATGTTTTAGAAGATATCATTGTATCATCATCATATGTTTATATAAATGTTACACCATTCAAAATTTAGGTGTGTAAAATTTCCTTAAACTTCATTTCAACACTAATGGGAGATTATTCAATTGGATGTGCTTATAGGGGTTAAATAATTTATTTTATTAAGAAATATCCTCAAAGGAATTAAAAAAACCTTTTTAATCCATATTTTTAAATATATTAGTGATAAATATTTGTTTCCTAATATATTTTGACTCAAATACTAAAGCTAGATCTAGACTAGTTCATGCTAGATTTTATGTTAACACCATTGTGAATCGGGAACTATCATCTTCAATATTTATACATACATCATTTGGAGTTTGAAATCATAGAATTGAATTTTTTAAATTGGGAAACTTATCTATGATAAATGCCATAAGCTAGGACATTCTTCAAAAATGGGTCCAATAGTTCCTCACTTGAACTTGGTCTAGGCTAAGCCCTCATGGAAAAGTAAAGGATGTATCTCATTCAAAGAATATGTTAAACCATTGGAGATAGAGAAAAACAAGTAGAAAGACGTAACAAATTTTTCAGAAGAAATTAATACCATAGATAAGGTAGAGATGGAAGGTAATAATAATGTTGATGATGGAATGGATAAGACATTCAAGGAATTGGATACAAAAGAGATAAATCAAGTGCAAAACCAAGGTAATCAAATGAATGTTAGCAAGGAGAAAGATTTAATCATTTTTCAAATTGTTAATAGGGAGAAATGAACCCAAAATTAGGATATCCCAAAATCCACAAATAATTTTAAAGTGCTAGATCAACTAGAAGAGGATCAGAACCAATCTCAAGTTTTAAATAAGAACATTTTAGAGGAAATGAGAAAAATTGATTATTTAAATTATTTGATAGATGAATCTCCTAAAGTATGACAAGAAGGAGTTAAATATTCATAAGATATTTTAGTGACACCCAAACATGACATCAAATAAAACTTCTCTTCCTCTAATACCACTAGGAAGGGAAACAAAGGACCTACATATAAAATGCCTCCTAAATTTGGGAAAACTACTAGAAAATAAATCTTTAAAAAACTAAGGTGGAAATTATAGATGGAATCAAATCAAACATTCTATTCAAGGGAGGTAATCCTTCATTATTTATTTAATCATGTTGATATTTTCATGGAATACAATAAGAATACATAGTTTCTCAAAGCAAATAGGTTTTAAATATTTTATAAGGACTCAAAAGCACACATTTTTGGATATTCAAGAATTTAAAATAGAATAACTATTTTTTTTAATCATATAAATGACTATTGGAAATAAGTTGGAGCTATTTACATCATCTGTTTAAGATCATTTGGTGATCTCATCACTTTTTGGGATACTAAATATTTTATTGGGGAGCCAGTCCTCAAATCATTAAATCATTTGGAATTCCTTTTTATTGATGTTATTGATGGTAAAAAATTTATTTTATGCAATATATATGCACCTAAATCATCATATGATTTTATAAATCTATTGGAAGATATACGAGTTTTCAGGAATACATGAAAATAGTTCCCTTAGATCATGGTTAGAGATTTGCATTCTCATTTACACCAAGGGAATTAAAAAGGTGGAAATTAATTGGTTTCAGATAGTATGGAATATGTATCATCTTTCATTTTAGACATAGGGTTGATAAATATGGAATTAAAAGGACCTAAATTTACTTGGAGCAATAAGAGGTTGGGTGAAAATCTCATACAATGCAGATTGGAGATAATTTTCATTTCAATGAATTGGATGAATCATAAGAATATGATGGTAAATAAAATAACTTAGGTTGTATTGGATCATAATAATATTGAGTTAATTCTAGTGTATTTTTTTACAAATGAAAATAGGTCTTCATTTAAGATGGAGCATGTGGTTTTATCACCTAGATATTCATTCTAGGATTTTACAATGGTGGTCTTCAAGTGTGAATGGTTCAAAAATTTTAAGTTGGATGGAAAAATTAAGAATTTTAAAATAAAAACTAAACAATGGAATAAATAGGTGTTTGGTAATGTTCATATGCAATAAAAAAAGTGCTAAAATCATAAATCTCAAAGTTTGAAGAGGAGATAAAAATGCATGGCTATGATATTGAGACTCTAAATAAGGAAAAACATCTTCTTTGAAAGTACCATATTGTAGCTATAAGGGAAGAGATCCTTTGGAGGTATAAATATATAAATATATGTCTCAATGAAGGGGATAGAAACACAAACTTATTCCACATGTTGACATTGAAACATAGATCCCAAAATGATATCAAGGAAATTTTATATAGTGAAGGCCAACTCATTTTGGATAGATATCACACCATCAAGAGAGAGTTGATTTTTTAAAAAGATTATTTAAAAATGACTTAAAAATAAATATTAGATATAAATAATAATTCCTCTATGTTATTCTTGAACTATTTAAGTAAGTGAATAATGAATAAATTATAATAGCTACTTCCAATGAAGAACTCAAATTTGTGATTTCAAAAATGAATCAAGATAAAGATGCTAGGGTAGATGGTTTCCCTATAGTAGTTTTTCAGAAAAATTGGGACATCATAGGAGATTATGTGGTTGAAGTAGTCAATGAATTCATTAATTCAACCCAAATGCTTTAAATAAGTAAATCATACTTTCCTTGTTTTAATTACTATGAAGAGAATGGTGAATTTCTTAGATTTTTATTCTATCAGCTTATGTAACTCCATTTATAAAATCATCACCAACCTATTATGTATAATGTTGAAGCCAATAATGTAAATAATTAATGAGGCCCAACAAGGGGGATTTATCCTAAGAAGACAAATTCAAGATGGAATTATTATTGCTCATGAATCAATTGACTCCATGGATAAGAGTATTGGTGATATAATGATTTCAAAACATGATATGGCCAAGGTGTATAGTAGACTTGATTGGCACTTTTTAGATAGAATCATGAACCAATTTGGCTTTTAAGACAAATTCAAGAAAATTATCACATATTACATATCTTCATGTATGTTTTTGGTTCTTATGAATGGATTTTCTCAAGGTCTTTTTAGAATTGGTAAGGGAGTGAGATAAGGGGATATCCCATCCCCTTTCCTTTTCATCATTATGGAAGAATGTTTGAGTAAATTTATCTCAAAAGTAGTGGCTTCAAGAGATTTTAAAGGATTCAAACCAACCTGGCATGTTGATCATGTTTCTCATCAATAATTCGTGGATGATACCATTTTAGTAGTTGAGGCATCTATTCAAGAAACAAGGATTTCTTTTTAAAAAAAATCGTTATGTATGAACATGCTTCAAAATAGAAGTTAAATTTTGATAAGAGTTATGTACATATTTTTAACACTACTTTGACTATACAAAATAGATTTGCTCAAATGTTTAGCTGCCAAATAAAGAACACACCTTCTACTTACATAGGCATGCCTCTATCTAGTAATAATCTTTCAATTTATGTTTTTAATATGATAGTGGAAAGACTTTGAATAAATATAGTTGGTTGGAAAGGTAAATTACTCTCTCAATTAGGCAAACTTTTACTAATCAAGAGTGTATTTTAGAGTCTGCTAGTTTACCTTATTTATATATTCAGTCATTCAAAGAGTATCAAAGATAAACTCATCAAAATTAGAAAGAATTTCCTTTGGATAGGGTTGAAAGAGGGGAATAGACAACATATTATAGCCTGGGACAAAGTTTGTAATTCAAAAATATATGAATGTCTAGGCTTATAAAAATTACATTGGATGAACAAAATGCTCCACTCTAAGTTTGTATGGAAATTTATTAATGGAGATAGTACTCGAGATAATATTTTTAGATTAAAATATTTATAAGGCATAAATATAATGTGTAATTTTTAAGATGATCAATTTGGAAAGGGTTCACATTTCTAAAATTTCTAATCTCTAACAAAGATCTAATATCTTCTGGCTCAAAATGGCATATTGGCAATGGTGTGCAGGTCACTTTTTGGTAGTATTATTGGATTTTAGATCAGAATATTATGAAATTAGAACCATGGTATCATATTCAAGAACACATCCAAAATAAATATGGTAGTAAGGTCCATGAATAATGGTAAGTTATTGAAGGTGTCAATATCTAGAAATCTTTGAATATCAAAAATTTGAATCAGAAAGACAATATCATTGTGTCTAATTTGAATAATTTATTGAGAAATTTTCACTTGTTGGCTATCAACAATGAAGACCAATTACTTTGAAATGAATCTTTTAATGGTCAATATCAAGTGAAAGATATCTATAATTTGTTGGTTTAAGACCTAATAAATATGACTGATTAGAGTACGATTTAGGATAAATATTTGATTCCAAAAATAAATTTCTTTCTATGTGTGGTAGTCCAAAAAAAATCTTAACCATGGATAATGTAATAAAAAGAGGTTTCTTATTGATTAATAGATGCATCATGCATGAAAATGATAACAAACTACTTTTCAATTTCTTGTGGACAGTCCCTACACCTAATAAGTTTGGAGCTTATTTATTATTAATTTTAATGTTAAGTAGATTTTTGTTAGTTCTCTTTTAGATTTATGGTAGGCTTAGGTGATCTCTTTTTCAAATTTCCTTCTTGAAACAAACTAGAACCTTTCATTCACACACATCATTTAGGGTATTTGGGGAGAATGTGACAAAATAATTTTTAGAAATAAAAAACACACTAGTAAAATTTTTTCCAAAAGGATATATGAGTCTGTTAATAAAATTTTCAATATAGTGCCTAATAAAAAAAGGAAAAAATTTATTAAATTTTGAACATTAACCATATTGTAATTGGTAAATAGATTCTATTGGTATTAGAAAGAGTGATCTTAGAGATGAAATTAGAAGAAGAGATAAATGGAAACATCTACCTTTGTGTTATTTAAAGCTTAATTTTTATGGGGATTATAAAGGAAACTTAGGCCTAGTAGGAGGAGGAGGTATATTAAGGGATCATCAAGTAAAGTTTGTGGTAGCTTGTGTAGGAGACATGGGAGTTAAATCTAATCATTGGGAATAATCCCTTGTCACTTTATGTGGACTAAATTTAGTTCAACAACTTGGAGTTTAGATTATCATTATAGAGTGGGATTGATTAAATGTAGTGAATTATCTCTTAAGGAAATTTTTTTTTAATTGGTCGATCAAACAAGTGGTGGATGAAGCTATCTCAATTTTGGATTTTAGACAGCAGGTGGTTATCTAACATGTGTATCAGGAAGGAAATAAGATATCAAATTGGTTTAAAAATAGGGGTGTTCTCTCTTTAATATTAAATAATTAGATTGATATTGATGATATTCCTTTGGAAATTGGTTAGAGAATTAAGGAATAAGTAGTTTGTAATGAACATAAGGCTTGATTATGTGGGGGTCTTCCCCACATGTTATTATAAATCCTTTTGAAACTTTATAAAACTAGATCATTATCTTAATTTTTCTATTTCCCTTTCATTTATTTTTAAAGAGAAACTTTTATAATTGAGAATCACAAAATAGAGATGTAGTTCTTATAATAAAGAAAGCAAGGAGGTTTATTTGGGTTTTTTTGGCAATCTACTAGTTGGTTTTGGGAGAGACCAAATTTCACCTACTTCATAGGTCAATATACTAAGGATAAGTGGGATTTCTAAATAGGATTGAGCTCAAAATTATAGAAGAAGATAAAAATAATGAGGATATTTGGGAGGCTCTATAGATAGGGGGTTTCACAAGGTTCATGGAAAGAATTAAAGGCCATAATAGGCATGTCTCGACATTAATAAAGAACTATTGGGATGATACAACCCTTAATATCAATGGGGGTTTTCTAGATGTTATAGAAGGTTTGAAAGCACATGCCATAATATTGGAGCTAGAGGTAACCAAAATATACAAAAAGGGTAGGGACTACAAAAAGAGGCAAATTTATTGTTAGAGGGTGAATCCCTAAAAATGCTTCATAATGGGTTTGATCAAAAATCTCTGCCAAGGCCCTTTGTATAAGTATAAATTCATATGATACACTATATTACCTTTGAATTTAGGTTTAATTTGGTTTTATGATATCTTTTTATATATTTAAATTATTTTAAGCATGCAATCCCCATGAGCCTTCCTTTCTACATTCTAATCTCATTAGATTCCTCCATTGTGAAACATAAAAAGGGAAACTACTATGCACTCAAACATGAAGGGGTTATCTTTATCATTCATAATTATTTCAAGGGGATGAACTAGATCACTCCTAAAATTCCTAATTCTTAGAATAAAAATGATGATGAAAAACATGTGGTCATCAAAAAAGCTAAGAAAATTTGGATTAAATATTAGTGTAATGTCTCCTCCAAGGATAAAGATGTCAATGCTACTACTACTAATAATAAAATATAATAAAGTAGTATTAAAAATCATTTGATAAGTGTGGCCAAGGATCCAACTACAAGTAAAAATAGTAAAATAGGACATATTACAGATGATTCTATCTTGGTTGAGGAAGAGGCAGTTGGAAAAAAGGATTCAAACAATTAAAAGGAATTGGAAAGGGTGAAAATGGCTACTCAATCCAAGAAAATTGATTCATGGAAAAGGATGATAAGGGCATATCCCAAGGAAAAATTCAAAGACTCTTTAGGTAAGTAGCCCCAAGACTTGAATGAATATTTAAACATTTTCATTGGCTCTTTGAAATGGAAACAAAACACTGATAAGTTGGAAAAGGAACTTAACTTACAAATTTCCATTATGCAATGGTTCATGAGATAAATGACTATTATTAAAGGGAAAATAAAACAAATTAGGAGAATGAAATATTGGCACAAAATAACCCTAACAAGGATCTTAATTTTCACATTTGAGGTTTTCAAGAGAGGGTTAGTATTCTTGATAATTAAAATGAAAAACTCAAATACGACATTAGATTTTTGATGAATTCTAATAAAGTATCTATGTACAAGGGGATACAAAATGTGGAAAATCTAAGATATCATTTGGGAGATATTTTTGACACTAGGACACTGATTAAAGGTAAAGGTAAATAATTTTAGTGTAGTGAGTGTCATAAGTATGTTGATAAAGAAAATATTCTTCTCTAAATTGATTAAAACATAAAAAAATGAAGAGTTACTATGAAGACATTTTAGGCAATTTGGACATGGAGTAGGTTTCAGGACCTAATTTAGCTACTTTATATTCTTAGATTATCTTTAATTGTTTTTGAGATCTATTTGGGTATTTTTTTAGTTATTTATATTTCTATTTGTTTTTGTCTCTTTTGAGGACTTAGGAGGTCCTTTGGCTTCTTTTTGTTTTGTACTTCTCCTAGGGTTTGGGGACCCTAGCCAAAAAACTTCCCCCTTTAACCTTAATAAAAAAATATTTTAAATATTTTAGATACATAAAGTTGTATAAAAACCTATACAAAGTTTTTACCAATTTATTATCTTTGAGACTTCATTCCATCCTTTCCAAATATCATCTCCTTTCACCAAGAAGCATTTTTAAAGACAAACAAATTATTGAAAAACATAATCATATTCTATAAAGAAACTTGGATAGGACTAATAAAGTTAGCATGATTATCTTTTTGTATATGAATAAATCCTACTATAGGGTGTCTTTGACCTTCCTTGAAAAAATATCAAAAATGTTTGGTTTTCATATTAAAGTCAAACATTTGACTTCCTCCTACATTTACTCACCTATGTTCTTAGTTTTGGTTAATGTTTATCCTATGAGTTTATTTATGGCTTAAAAGGGTCTTAGAAAAACATATCCCTTATTCTTGTATCTTTTCATTATTATGTCCTAAGTGTTGGGTACGAATTTCTTAAATACCCACAATAAAGGTAGATTAAAGGGATTGAAAATTTATTTTTCCATCAAAATAGTTTCTCATCAACAATTTATGGATGAAACCATTAATTTATGGGAATATTTAATCAAGAAATAGAAATACGTTTAAAAGATATTGAGTTTATATGCTAAAGTTTATAGTAAATGTGTCAATATAGAAAGATTCTCACTTTTATTCATCAATATATTAGCTATGAGGAAATACAAAATTTGTGGCATCCTAGGTTTTCAAATTAAATATATCCTTTCAACATATTTTTTAATGCCCCTATTCAAAGGAATAATATATACCAATAAACATAAATCTCTCCTTGATATATTTCAACACAATCTTGTAGGATGGAAGGGTTGATTTATTTAATGTCCATTTTTAATAGTCCTAATAATATCATAAATAAAATAAATCATATTCATAAAATATTCCTTTGATCCTGAGTTGTACATAAACACAAATTTTCCCTAGTGGTTTGGCACAATATTTCTCTTCCTAGAAAACATGGTGTTCTACATTCAAGAAGAAAAATAGTGATGAATAAAGCCATTTTAGCTAAAATATGATGGATAATTATGAATGAATATAACTTTTGGATAGACCTAATCAAGGTTAAATACATGGATACTAACAAAGATGATAGTTTCTTAACCATGGTCTGACTAACATAGGTTCTTTATTCTAGAATAATATTCTGAATATAAATAATTTTATATGAAAAGGATGTAGATGGACTTTTGGAGTGATAAATAAAACTCTTTTTGGGATGAATCTTAGCTAACTAGTGGTATGTTAAGATACACTAAACCATGGAATAGATTAAGTATAATTATTAAAAGAGTCATGTGTGAAGAGGTTATGAAATAGTTTTTGGATAATGCCTCTATAAAATCTAGGAAAACCATCTCGCTAGAATCTATAAGTCTTGAGGATATTTCTAGTTTAAGATCTCTAAATGAATGCCTAAAATAATCTCATATTTTCCAATTCCCTATAAAATATGAATTGGTTTGGTTAGCTTCAATTGATGGGATTAATAACATTAAAACATGTTATTTTTTTATTTCAAATATTATCTAGTGGTTTTCCTTGGGATGTCATTAGGGATAAAAGTATCACACATAAAGTAAAGCTTTTCTATTGGTTGGTAGCTTAAAATAAAATCCTCACACAAGATAACTTAATTAAGATATGATTCATGATTCCTAATACATGTGTTATTTGTGAAAGATAATTTGAATGAGTCCCCCACCTATTTATTAAATTTTTCTTTGATTTTATAATACTTAACTTAATTATTTATAATTTTGAAGTTTCTTAAGCTAGAATGAATTTAATTTTTTATTTCATCCATTAGTGGTTTCCTCCCTTCTTAAGTTTTATTATAAAAAATATTTAGAATATATTCACACCTCATGTGTTATTGGGTCTTTGGAGAGAAAATATTTTAAGGATATTTCAAAACAATATAATTTGTTTCAATATAATGGGCATAAATATATATATGGATAAAAGTATTAAAAAAATGTGATGAAAAGTTGTAAGATGGAGAAGGTGAAGGAAGAGGAAAATAATATTATCTCTAAAGTGGGACTTATGAATGTTGGAGTTTGGATATGAAGGTGGCCTAAAGTTTGGTATAATTTATATTATATGGTCTTCCTTCTCCTTCTTAGGTAAATCTTAATGTGTAGAGTACTTCAAATGTGAATCCTATCATGGATAGAGGTAGGGGTATGATTACAGATAATATTGGATTTTTCTTGGTAGGTTATGTGGGATCTCTTGGTGTTCAATTTAACCACTTTGTGAAAGTAATAGGTGCTCTATGGAGATTTAAACTCACTAAGGTAATGAATTTAAAATACCTATCAATTGAAGGGGAAATCACTTAATATTATAAATTACTTTTGAATGTCAAACTCCCTAGTTGGACAATCACATGTTTTTTTTTATGATTTTAGATTATTATAGTATTTTTAAGAGATATCCTTTATCCATGTATAAATAAAGAAATAGATGAGTTGATCAATTTGTAAATTTAGGGGTATTCAATTTAATATTTGTAAAATGGGTTAATCCTCATAATATACCTCACCGATTATCTATAAAATATATTGTACTTAGTGTTAATTGGTCCCCCATTGTCTAAGTTGGACTCCATACCTCTTGAAGGAAAGTTCATTACTAAAGTTGTATTTTACAAGAGAAAAGATAAAAATATTCTAAGTTCTTTGTAATGGTAATATATTTAGGTTATCTTCCACCAAATATTATTTATTTAGATCAAATCATTATTTTTATATTTGTCACTATTGTCTTATGTTAAACTTGTGTATACCCTTCAATTGTGATGAGAACCTGGTCTATTTTTGGTGATTAATAAATGAAATTTGATGAATTTTATTATATAAAATAAATTATGGTTTCTTCCTTCAACCTAATTTGTATTTATCTAAGATGACCTTACTCTCAATTATTATTTTTTACAATAAAAACTTTCATAATTTTAGGGTGGGCTTCTAGTTCATTTACATTTAGGGTCTATTAGAGGAAATCAATTCAAAATGGATCCTCCTCTTGTAAAGGAGAAATAAGTAATAATTTATAGTTGGGTATATATTGAGAAAATAAAGGTTGGATAACTATATAGAAATAATCAAAGGGAATGATTGAGTTTTATCTATATATTTTACAAAGGCTTGTAAAACTTAGATGATCTCTTTTATATTAATGGATTTTTAAGTAACTGAAGAAAATATAACTAGGTTTAAAATTATGTTTATGGATGGACTAAATATTTTAAATTATAGAAGAATATAATATGAGGAAAATATTTTTTCTTTAAAGACAAGGAAAACATCCATGAATTTGATGATAATATCATTAGATACTCTGGGCTAGACCCTTAGGGTGAAGTTAATATACATATAATTAAGGATATTACACTAGAAGGATGGTATAAATATTATATTCCTACCACTTGTATTTTTTGAACCACATTAGGTGTAGAATAATGATAAGTCTTTCTTTATTATTTCTCATTACTTTTTAAAAATTATATTTTGGATCTTTAGCTAGGTAAGGGAGAAGTCTTTATCTATCGGGCCCTCATTTATTTATTATTTCAAGTGTCCCTATGTAATATATATTTAGATAATATAAATCCTATGAAATATACTTTATATGGCTTGGATAGGGTGAATGAGGGATATAGTAACCCACTTTTTCTCATAAGAGGGAGTAAGACTAGGTAAGGTCCAAGGTCTATACAAGTCAAGATCCCCTCAATTGATAGATATAAATAAGACAAGGAATAAATGGGGTATAATTTGGATATAAATAATAATTATATGGAAGAGGATTATTCTTTTTAGGGATAGAATATAAATACAAGCCT
>JARHVA010007760.1:210000-335000 GCA_037957365.1 Torreya grandis | reverse complement strand
GAAATACACTTATAATTTCACTTACAAACTCTATTAATTTTCACCACCAAACCTATGTTATAATCATATATCTTATAAGATGCCTAGCAAACCTACTTCATAAGTCTATATACTGTTCATAGTCTTCCTATAAGACCTATGCACCCACACCTTATATATATATATATATATATATATATATATATATTCTCACACACACACAAAGGTGACTAAAATTCAACATGAGGAATATTATAATTTTTTATCTTCCATTTTAGTTTATTCATTATTGAGTACTCATTTGTTTGAATTATTTGGGTCTTGCATCATCCATAAATCCCTATGTGGTAATGTCATATAATTATAAACCTAAAGATACATCATGGATCCTTCCTTAAACAAAAGATAATTTTATTCAATACCAATATCCACATACGTAAACCTAATTTTTTAGTTGATAAAAATTATCCTATGACACCAACATGTTTGGAATCTTCTTTCATAACTCATCTAACTCATTCCTAGACATAGATGCCATTGATTTTAACTTGAACTTATTTTGGTCCTATAAATTTATTAATGAAATATTAAAAATTGATATTAGGGTTTTTATTCTTGTTTCTATGAATAAACATATACTCATATTTTTTTAACTTTGGAGTCTAGACTCTAAACACTTAAAAATTAAAACTTGATGCACACAATTGGCATTGATTATCATTTTAATCTCTTTTGGTACACCATATTAAAATTTTCATTGGGTTCCTATCATATTTTTATCCTTATGTAATTATTTTATTAGTACCATATTACATTTTTATTTGTTATATTTATTTTTTTATTATAATGATAATTTTTTATGCAATAATTTTTGTAGGCAAAATTGATGTGATTTTATTTTATGAAATAATTTTATATGATATTTGATTCCTTTGTATGTTATGTGATGATTTTTATATTATATGCATTTATTTTTTATCTTACCAAGAGAGGACAACTATAATTCACCAAAATATTTTACTAACTTCTATAAAATAGGCAATATTAACATTTACATCCAAAAAGAATTTATCTATAGTTTCCATTATTTTCATGGTAACTATGGCCTTTTTATGATATTTTTCATTCCAATTAATCATGTTCTAACAAGGTTCACCACCATTTATAACAAAAAAAAATCATAGTATCCTTAGAATTTCCCTAATGCTTTTTCTTATGCAACCTCATGTTTGCTTGTTTTCTTGTGACACATTCTATTTTCTTCCAAATATGAAGATAAAAAATAACTATCATGGTCAATACATAATTGTATCTCTTTTGCCTATCGAGGCATCATACCTAATCATAATATTATTTTTGTTGTATCTATACACACATTTTTTACTTAATGGAAAAAATAATCCCCTCATGTGTTTCTAATTGAAATATTATGAGTTTGAATTTAAGCATGACTTTAGCCTGATATTACCATGTGGGTATGATAGTAGTAATATTATCTTGTCCATTATATGATTATACATGTGTCACTTTAATAATCCATATTACTTGCATGCCTTATTTTATCTTAGCATTTTTCATCATCAATACACTATTCACTTGATTAAATATTACACTTTGAGGGTATATGACACATTTATTTATGGGGGCATAGTACCTTCATAGGTTTTCTATATATATTTTTCACTACTAATAATTGACTTACAAATATATGAGTTTCACACTAAGATTGAATTTATATGGATATAATAATTGTATGTGATTTCATTTTATCAGTTTTACATATTAGAAAAGGAGGAGGTCTTACCCAAAACACATCAATATTCTTTACTATAAGTTAACATTCTATTTAGTCATCATACATAGTTGGCTTTATCATATGTCATTATATCTTAGTTTTACATCACCCTTTGGGACTTATATTACATAATTGGCTTTCACTATTACATAAATCATGATACCCAATATAATATATATTTAGTCTATCATGATAGCATGTACTGATTACATGACTCATGTTTACCCATAGAGGGGTTAAATTTTATAAAAAATTAAAATCATTAGTGAAATTTAAAAATATTGGATTTTTTTACAAAAATAAAAAATATTTACTTATACATGTTATATATTTACCTATACTATAGGTTTTAATTATAAATGATTTACACTTATTATTTTCTCTATATTTTTTAGAGTGAGTGTTATGAGGTTCACATGTTACACAATTTCACATGGTGGACCCACAATTTTGATGGTCTAATTTCATAGACAACATTTCATATCTTTGGGGCATTACCATGTCAAATTGTTATTGTATGATGATAACTATCCTTACTTGTTATATCACATTGAGATAGTTACATTAGTTACTACATTGACTACTAATATCTTATACATCTCTTATCACATGAATATTTTTAAATTATGATTGTTACACTATTACATTAAATATTTATGCATGAATAATTACACGTGCATATGTTTTTTTATATGTGTATTATTTTAATTAGAGGTTCCTCTTGTCATCTTGGATTTTTATTCATTTCATTAGTGTAGTCACTAACTTATCAAGTCACTAACTTGTTGAGTCATTAACTTCTCGAGTCACTAATTTGGGTTTAGTCACTAACATTGTGTTCTCTTTGTTTGGTTACTATGTTACAATGGTGTTACTATTCATGTATGAGGGAATATTTAATTATTATATTATCATTGTTTATCTTGTCCCACCTTTAGGGTGTGTTTTCTGTATTGGTATACTAGTTTCTCCCATTAACAAAAGGGATTTTTTAGAATCTATTGTAGCATGACTAGATGCTAATTCAAAAACTGAATTTATTGATTTCAAAATTCAAATTCAATATTTCCATGTATATAAAATAACATATTACATTAATTTTTAACATATGTTGGTTTTTTTTTGAATTACATATGTTTTAGGATAATAAAAAATGATTAATAAACTATTTTAATTTTGTATGTTAGTTTTAATGTTTTTTTTGGGGATGAGTTATTATATTAACAATGTCTTCATACCTCATCTCAAAATAGGGGCATTATAAATGCAATTTTTAAATTTAATATGTGCTTTTTATGATTAAAGAAGAGATAAAATTATCTACTTTCATGATAAATAAGTGGATAGGTTTATAGTGACTCCCTAAAAAGTATCTTTACTATGTTTCAAGTTTTTTTTAAAAGTAGAAGATGTGTCCATTGGGCTTTGGTGACTCCCATGAGAAAGTGTTGGGAATTATTTTCAAAACTTGTGGAAAAACTATTAATTAAGCATTTATGGTTTCATTTGGGGGAAATAAAAAATATGTATATTCATTCATATGATTCATTTCAATTTAAATGTCAATAATTAATTTTAAAAATTACAAATAATTACATGTATATCATGAATAATTGAATTATGTGTAGAAATTAGAACTTTTTTTAATTAAAACAAGTAATAAATTTGTATGTTAAATCAACAAGAGAAATCTCAAACCATTATTTCTTCCATAGGTAATCAAAGGTGTAAATTTCAAACTATTTACATATATAGTTTGACACATGCATGCATCTCACTCACATACCCTTGTCAAAATTATGGGGACACCCAAGTATATCACAAAAACTTTATTCATGTTTTTAAATCCCAAAGTGTCATATTTAAATAAATTTTAAATTTTTACCCATTTTTGGAATGCACTAACCTAACATGAGTCTCTATTTTTTTCCAAAAATACTATAAAACATCCTAATACTTATCTATAAGGTATATGTTTACACATATTAATTTTTTTTATCACATATTATCTATCCATTCTTCAAAAACAGATACCTACCTATCTCTTATAGAACATAATATACATATTGTCCCCTTTTTATAGGTTGTTTTACCCATTTTCTATTAACTTGCACCTTAACCCTTCCAATTTTAATTTTTAAAAGTTTTTTAGTATGCATGAGTCATCCTAAATAATCCCATAAATACAATGTATCAAAAAAACATTAATATGAAAAATATCATTTGTCAAAACATTAATATATAGGATAACATACATCATAATAAGGATCAATCCTAGATCCAACCTTCTCCATTCAAGTTGTCTTTCACAATACTACAGACTTGAAACACTTATCCATATTAGTTTCTATACACATTACCTTGTGATAGAGTAAGGTAATTAAAATATAATAGTTACACTATTCACTTCTATATAAGGGGAGGATGAAACCATTAATCAATATATTCCATCCACAAACCATAATAACTATGTATATATTTGATTTTGAGTGTACATGATACATAGTACAATTCTAATTTAGTGATTTTCCTAACTCCATTATTATTATTTTATTTTGGATTGTGAAAGCTATGTCAAAGAGGTTATTTATTCAGGAGACATATTTTTATGCACATATCTATGAATTTAAACTAAAATAAAAATTGGGAAAGCAAAAAATACAAACACTAAAAAAACCAAGCCCCCCAATGACACAAAGACATGATTGATGCCACAAAAATAAGATTGACACATCTTAATCTCTATGGCTAGACATGTAAATGAAATTATTATATAACTAAGGCTATGTATTTGAGAACAATATAGGTCAAAAATTTCAAAATAAGGTCAAACATAGTTAGAATATAATCCTAGACTTACAGAACATTCAAGTCTCATGTGTTACTTTACTTCTTTATCATTTCATTCCATGGATTTAGCTTATATTTACAAAACTTAGGATTTTTTTCATTTTTATCCATATTAAATATTTATAAATTTTATATGTTAGTTGTGTATGATTAAATTCACTTTATTTTATTTTTTAATTCATATTTTGAGTACAAATGATAATTATGCTAAACATAACCTGTTAGCAAAAGTTTCAAGGATAAAAACACTCTAAAGTGCCTAAAATTTAATAAATACAAAAATGTAAAAAAAATACCTAAAAATTAAAAATATATATGATTTTAAAGATACAAAAATAACTTTCAACTAATTTGGCTAATGCTTGTCACATACTACTTTTAGATTTTGATTTGAATCACTCCATATTATATTTTTTATTTTTTATTTATTACTAAACATAACTATTATGGATTTGTGATTCAACTTAAAAACATAAGACACATAACGAGAAAACATAGAGAAAATATATAAAGTCTTATAGTTTTTTTAACTCTTCATACATATTAGTATCATTTTTTTATATATTGAAACAAAAAGTGGCAAATTCCATAAGTAAGGGTTTTTAGATTGATTTGAGTTTATTAGGATTGTAATGGAGAATAATTATAGGATATATCCAAAACAAAATTATAAACTTAATGATATTTTTAAATTTCAAAAGTTCACTAAGGTAATCATAAATGTTTTATTAGGATTTGACCCATTTTAACTAGGAGCTTACACTATCTGACTAGCAATGGTTTCTCTCTCAAAGAGTGGAACAAAAAACTCTTGGTTAAGCCAATAACATACCATTGTGAACCTAGTCAGATTATAAAACTTATCAACTCTAAAAATTATCTATGTATTATTTCCACATCTATCTTTGGACCCATTTTCACTTAAATTTAGCATTTAACATTACATAGGTTTTATACAATTTGGTATTTATCTTAAAACCCTCTCCCAATTTATATCATTTTAATACTTTCTTATTATTTAATTAGGTTTTACTTTTTTTGTATATTATTGTATTCTATTAAAACCTAAATTTCACACATGTATTAATGGTTTAATATGTTTTTTGTTGACTTCAATCCATTTTACAAAATAAACACTTTGATACACTAATGAAACACTAGTACGTTACCTTATCAGAGTCAAAACTTATTGATTGCTCAGAATTATGACTTATTACATGTCATATAAACAAAATAAAAGGAAATATTTTTAATATACATGTAATTAGTGTAAAATGACCCTTTCAATGGGAGTTTTGAGTCCAAAAAATTCTTTAAAGTGTGTAATAATGAAAATATACAAAAATGTATATAAATACCTAAAATATAAAAATATATCTATTTGTAGTTTTAAGATTTTCAAGTAGAAAAAATTTCTTTCACATTATTTGGGTAATTCTTTCAATATCATTTTTTCACATTCCAAGTTGAATCACTCCATATTATAACTATAAATTATTTGTTTATTGCTAAAAATAACTAATATGCAATTATGATTTGAATTAGAAAGATTGGGAAGGAGAACGATTAAGAATAGAGATAAGATAGAGAGTTTTCTATCTTCTCAAATATTCTTATATTATAGTACCAAATTTTAGTAATCAAAACATAGAGTGGTAGGCCCCTCATAACTACTTCTATATTAAAGGCTTTTCAAATTAATTTTAGCTTATTATGGTTGTAAGAAAGGAGAATTATTTAATGTATATCTAAAATGAATTATAAAAAACTGAGTGAGAATTTTTAAGTAAAAAATTAGAGGAAGTCATTTGTCAAAACAAAATTGGGATCTAGCCTAGTTTGAATAAGAGTGTACACTTTTTAACTAAGGGCAATTTCTCTCTCCAATAGTGGATCAATTTTCTCTTGGTCAAGCTTGAACATACTATCACACTCCTAGTCAAATTTTAAAACTTATCAACTCTACATAATATTTTTATATTGATTCAAGAGCTCTCTTTTGACCCATTTTCACTTAGTTTTAGCCTTTTATAGTATGTAATTTTAATATGATTTGATATTTGTCATATAACCTTCTTTTTGTTAATTTAAATCATTTTATAACTTCCATATTTTTTAATTAGGTTTAATTTTTCTACTGTATTATTATATTTTACTCAAATATAAAATTCAGATATGTATTTATGGTTTAATATAATGTCATTGACCTAAATCCCATTTTACAAATAAACACTTTGATAAACTATCAAGGCACTATTACCTTACCTTTTCAAAGTCACAACTCCTTGAGCATATCTCAAAACTACAACTTCTTACATGTTTCATAAATATCAAGGAAGGAACTATTTTTTATATACATAAAACCATTAAAACAAAATAACTAAATAGAATTTTAAATGCCAAAAAATTCACCAAAGTGGATAAAATAAAAACATATAATAAGTATACCCCTAAAATTTTGTATTATACACTTGGAAAAATTAAACTTGGCATATATTTGACATATATGACTTGTGCATACACATTTCAATCTTGTGCACAATATCCCCTATCCATTTAATTAGCTATTTTATTTGCCATTCCAATTTTATATCATTGATACTTAATATCTCCATAGTTTGTGTGTGTAATCAGAAATGTATCATGTCTATAAATTAATCCTAGATCAGATAAGATAGATCACACATACACTTACGATTAGGATACACTTTTTAAGCAGGATCATGACCACTATGGGGATCATCTAGACTCAATTAGGGGATCACTTGTATCACTTATCATAACAAATCATGCTAGGAAGTGTTTTAAAGCCTACAATCTAACACAATCACACAACCACCCTAATGGAGTCCTAAGGTTTAAAATGTTCACTTATATTAATAGGAAGAAAGCAAAATATAATATAATGCATACTGAATATTTGGCATTAAGTGGGGGGTTAAAAATAGTTAAAACAAATATGTATAAGGAACTTCAATTAAAGTACGTATGAGTAACACCTTAATACATGAAATATGAAAGATAGTATTATTTGAGCCAACACTTATGCTACTTCTATCTACTAAAAGAGAGGAGAATAAAGTTAGAATATAATTACATTAATGTGAACCCATCAACACTCAATATCTCCCTTAGCCAAAGGGTCTTTGCAAGAGGTTTTTTTGGTTTGTAAGGATCATTAAGAAATGCCAAAGAATCCAAGACTTATCCATAAGACTATATTATCCAAATAAGAAACCTAAAGTAAGTCTCCTCAAGTAGAATGTTGGAAAAGTAAATTGTGAATAAACATGAGCAAATAATAACTCTTCACTAAACATATGAATAATGACTGAAATGATATAGGTGGATCTAACCATAAATCCTTTTGAGAACATCGGTTGTATAGAGTCGACCTAGTTAACCCAATGTGTTTTCAGGGATAATTTACTAAGTATGTGCTAGGTTAGCCAAAAGGGATAACAAGATAATAAAGTAAAGAATACCCCTAAAACTATATTGGGTCAACCCAGTCGACCTAGTACAGCTGACAGTCAAAAAAGAGTTTAAGACAAGAAAAGAGGGATAGAAAGATGAAAAGACTAGAGGAGTACTCAAGGGAGGAGAATAAGCTTAGGGAATGGTTTTAGGATATATTTGGTTTGGTAATATGTGGGAATAAGGGACAAAAATCCTATGAAGCACCAAAGGTATTCCCAACCCTTTCTCAATGTACCCTTTAGGGTGTGAACTCAAAGAGATTGAGTCTCGATGGGTTCCTACAAGATGTAAAGCATCAATAATCAATAAAATTTAAAAATGTTATATGTATACATATGCCCAAATTGAAGATCATCATATGTCACTAAGTTTTAACAGGGGATAGTGATTTAGGAAAGATCATAAGGACACACACAATACTGATGCTAAAAAAAAGGTGCAGTATTTTAAAGAAAAAATAAATGAAAGTAAATTATTGAAGGGGACACTAATCTAAAAATTAAATACAATGTGTACCTTGAATTACCTTTATGATAGGATGGTTTTCTGTTGTGCTATTAGTTTTGATTGTGTAGGGCATAGAGACTAATTTTGACAAACCCAAGAATACAAAACTAAAGAGTAAAAATAAACAAATGCAAGGAAAGCCAAGATAGATGGTGCTCTGAGGATGGGACATAATTGGGAAATTTAGAAAGATGGGGTGATAGGTGCTATGTTAGACCAAATGACCAACTCAAACAACATGAGTAAATTAGGTAACCAAAAATCTAAGGCTACTAAAGATCAAAAAACTCAAAGAAGCTATCCCTAAGTAATAAAGGCAAACTCACTAAGTCAAACCAAGGATACATGTTAAACAAGAAGGTAAATAAAAACAACAATGGTAAAGGACTAAAAAAAATGGTAAAACAACATTGATGAGTGAGTAGTAACAATCCACATCTCACTCAATAATGGAAAAATATGCATAAAAGGGAAAACAACATTGTCAAGTGAGAAGTAAAAAGCCAACCTCACTCAACAATGGAAAAAGGGTATAAACTTAGTTATCCATAAAAGAAGGACAACAAAATTATGAAAAATGGTAGAAGGAAAGTAAAGTAAGTGTAGAAATGTAAAATCATAGTGTAAAGAAAAAATAAATCCATAGTTTCTCAAACATGTTTCACTCTAAGGATAGATAAAACTAAAATAAAGTTGATAGCATGTTTTTAAGAGATGAAGAAGAAGGAATTAAATAAGAAGGGAAAATAGATTTGGAATCACAATTTGTCTATCAAATGGGGAAACGAAATGGGTGGAGGGAAGAATGAAGGAAAAACTAAGGTAGAGTAAATCTTTATCAAATTCTAGACACTCAAATCAATTTTGTCAAAACAAGAGGACTTTTGACCTTAAGGACAATGAAGAACTTCTCTTAGCCACACAAGTCTTAGGTAAACACATCAAGTATATAGATCATCCCAGGAAGGTTGTATGCATGAAAATTAAAATGGACCTACCTTCTAATGATGTGTTTCCCATTCTTTATGACCTCTTATATATCCATTGATCTACTGTAAAGATTGGGTACCTAGGTGAGAAAGTAGGTATCACCATAGAGGTTTTTTTTTAAATCCCCTATTGAAATATATTAGCCTACCACACCCTAAAGAACTTAAGCTCCATGTGAAGCTAAATGTGGAATTTGAGCTTCGACTGGAGAAAGGAGATGTGCTTTGAATCATATCTTTTGGTGTGAATTTTATTTTTAAGATTTGTATGTTACCTTTTAGATATCATTATCTTTTTTTTAAATGATTTGGATTTTAACTTTTTTGATGGATTTTTTTATCCCTCCATACAGATTTGGAAAACCAAACATGGGTACTAAATATGAATTTCATTTAAATACTTGGGATAAGGTTTATAAGAGAGAGAAACTTCAAATATCATGGGGTCTAAGAGTCTCTTAAATCAAGGTGAAATAAAATTACTATCTTGACTTCGATCTTATTTTATCCAATGTAGAAATGAAATGAAGGGGAAATCAAGAGGAAAGACACATAGAACAATATAAATTGCTTCAAATCATAAAAAATGTGATAAATGGAAAAAATAAGGGATAAAATTATAATAAAGTGTGACTTTTTATCATAAGAAAGAGGGAAATGGAGGAAAACATGCTAACATAGATTGTTGTGTAGATTTCATCTAGCAAACTAAATAAGAGCTAAATTTTAAGAGCATGGAAAGATGATAATTTTATGAGGATGGTCAAGTCTTATCCACGGTCTTATAAAAAAAATCATAAAAGAGACACCTATGAGGGTGCTGATAAGCAAGAGAAAAGCAAGGTGAGGGAGCCTTCTTAAAAACAAACTCACAAAATAAAAACCCAAAGGATGCCAAAACAACATTGGAAAGTAGCAACAAGAAAAATAAATGATGAAAAGATGGTTATTTTGTGAGGAATGTTATTTCTTATCCATGGTCTTAAAAAGTAACTCACAAAATAAAACCCAAGGGGTGTGAAAAAAATAGAAAATACAAGAAGATAAGGAAGACTATGGTACATCAAGAAACCAAAAGACCAAAAGTGAGGACTAAAGGTTTGAAAAAGTAATGAAACTACTATAGAGGGAGATACCCATACTTAGGTAACCTAAAAAAAATGTTAAATAGATATAGATATAAAACATGATAAGTAAATGTTTAGGCAAAATAATTAATAAGGAAATGAGCATTGGTGGGCTCTTTGAAAACATGGCCTTCATTAGTTTGAATATGGTACTTCTTGAACCAAAGATGTAATTAACTAAATATGGGCCCCATTATTTTTGAGTGTATTTACCTTCTTTATCATGGGTATAGTATAATTTAAGGACAAGATCACCAACATTAAAAGTGTGGACTTTAACATGTTTATTATGTTGTCAGGTGATGCAAGCCTTGTATTGGTAGTTATGTTACAAGGTAGAAAGATGACATTCATCAAGAATATCAAGGGAATGAAGGTGAGATTCATGTAATTCTTCATCAGGAATAATGCCATGAAAATATATATAAAGAGAGGAAAGCTCAACTTCTAATGGGAAAACTAACTCAAACCATAGACTAGAGAAAATGGAGCTACCCCAATGGTAGTGTGTATACTAATCTGATAGGTCCAAAGTGCAGGGTAAAGATGAATCTGTCAATCCATGTGGGTTTCATAGTTTTATTTTAGAGAATTTTATTAGTGGCCTCAGCTTGATTATGGCATTATAGATGATAAGACATGGAAAACTTGTGATTGATTTTGAATTTGATGTAACGCTGTTTAACATGTTTTTTTTGAAATTACCACCATTATTAGAAATGATTGTATGGGGAATGCCAAAGTGAAAAATAATTTGGTTAAGAATACATTTTGAAATGGTAAGACCAATGAAATTAACAAGGGGCATGGTTTCTACCCATTTGTTAAAATATTTAGTAATGGTGATGATAAAAACATACCCATCTTGGGAGAGAGGGAGTTTACCAATGACATCAAATCCCCACATGGAAAATGGACATGAAGACTTGATATTTTAAATTTTAGTAAGAGATGAATGGATAAGATCATCATGAAGCTGATAAAGAGTGCATTTTTAGCATATTCAATTGCATCCTTTTCAAGAGTAGGCTAGAAGTAACCCATGCATAGGAGTTTTTAAGATGTAACATGTCCTCTATAGTGACCAACACAAATTCCCCCATATGCTTGTTCAAGAAGATGAGGGACCTCATATTTCATAACACAATGGAGAAAGGTACCTTCAATATTGTGATATTAAAGGATGTTGTGTCAAAACACATACTTTAAAGATTATTTAAGAATGTGTGTCTTCTCATGAGAGTCTAAATTAGGAGGATAATTTTGGTGTTCTAATAATTGAATGATGTCTTTATACCAAGGGCTTTGTCTAATGGTAATATATTCAATATAAAAAATAAGTGAATATGGTGGTTGAGTTGAAGATAGAGATTTTATTATCTATTTAAGAAAAGAAGGATAAGAAAGATATTGATGTGGATGAAATAGAGAAGCTAAAGAGGCAAGAGAGTTAGCAATGGAATTTTGATCTCTAAGAATAGGCTCAATAGAGAAAGAGATAAAATCCTTATTGAGAGTGGTTATACATTGATGATAGATAATAAGGTTCTCACTTTTACATTGATAATCACCATTAACTTAATGATAAATAAGTTGATAATCACCTAAATCATGAAGGTATTAAATCTCTAAATCAGGAGTAGTTTACATGCCTAAGATAAGAGTTTTATACTTGGCCATATTATTGGTGACATCAAAGGTGAAACAAAAAGCTAAAGGAATGATTTTACTAAGAGGACTTGTGAGAATGTAACCTGACCCAAATCTTTGAAGTCATTTATCACCATCAAAGTGGAGGGTCCAAGTATCCTCATACAAGTCAACATTGATTTTAGGGAGCTCCTTGATAACTAAATTTGGTTTAGTAGTACCAAATAGATTGGAAAATTATTCAAGATTATTGGCTTCAAGATCATTGGTAAATATATGAAAACAATATTTGAGAGAGATATATTAATTAAGACCTTCAATATAAAGGATATTGTCATCTAGGTCATCTTGAAGGGAAGAAGTGGCTAGAATGGGAGACAGAACAAGTTGGTCAACTACGACTTTCCTTTTAACAACTCTTTAAGTGATGATGTGAAGATAAAATTCCATAAGGAAGACCATCCATTTTCAAATTCTATATCCAAGAAAAAAGGCTTTAGAAAATAAATTATGAAGGGGGTCAAAATGAACAATAACATAAGTAGTTTGGTAAAGCATGTAGTGATGAAGCTTTTCAACTATAAAATAGATATCAAGGTAATCATGTTCAATGTTATTATAATGTGTTTCATAGTTGATGAGGCCTTAGCTAATGTATTAGATACCATACTCTCTTCCCATATCATTTTTTTGGGCAAGCATTGCCCCAACTAAAATAGTTATGGAAGAAGTATATAAAATCAAAGGCTTATCATTAAAAGGATGATGAAGTGTAGGTGAATGAAGAAAAGACTCTTTCATGTTATTTAAGTATTTTTAACATGGATCCATCCAATTTAAAGCATTACTTTTCTTGAGAAGGGAATTGATGGAGTGAATTGGATATGCCATTTTGGGAATAAATCATCTAATTTCCCCAAGTTTGACTAAATAAGTATGAATGCTAGGAATAGAATGAGTAATGGGCATGTTGATGATAGCACTAATTTTGGTAGGATCAATATCAATTACATAAAGAGAGACTAAGAATCCTAAAAATTTTCTAGATTTGACTCTAAAGACACGTTTGTAAGGATTAGGTCTAACTTTATATTTTAGGAGATGATCAAAGATGATAGCAGGATCGAAAAGATGATTCTTGCAATGTTTAGATTTAATAATAAGATCATCCACATAGGTTTCAACAATTTTATGAATGAGATCATGAAATATGTGATTCATTATATGTTGGTAATTGGATCTAGCATTCTTGAGATTCAAGGTCATTTTGACATAAAAATAGGTGCCCCATTCCATGGTGAAAGTAGTATTATGTTGGTTTTTGAGAGTGATATGAATTTGATTATATCTTGAGAAACCATCCATAAGAGATAACATTTCATAACCAGTTTTGGAATCAATGATGGCATCTATGAAAGTTAAGGGGAAGTTATCCTTTGGAAAAACAAGATTAAGATTACATAAATCAATACAAATGTGAATAACCATAGTGACTTTATTATGAATGGGAATAATGTTGGATACCCATTTAGAATAATCTATTATTTTGATAAATTTATCATAGATTAATTTAATAATTTCTTTTTGACATAAGGTTGAAATTTTAGGCAAAAAATTTTTCTTTGATTTTGACAGACAAGCTTGGCATCAGGATAAATAATGATGTTATACACCATAATGTTAGGTTTAATGTTAGGCATGTCCTCATAGGACCAAGTGAAAGCTTCATGATATTTGTCAAAAAATAAGCTAAAATTATCATATTCCATAGGTGAAATATCTTAAGAAACTTTAATTAGTCGAGGATAAGATGGGTTACATATTCAATATGAGTGGTTTCTTTTAAGCATGACATTACCATCTTGAAAGTGATATGGTGCATTAGGCAAGGCTGAAATTGGATTTGTTTTAGGATGAATGCTAGTAACAAAGTTTTTAAATCAAGGAGTTTTAGTTCTAAATTTTTTGAGTTTATAATGTTGTTGAGGAAGTTGAGGCTTTAGAGCATGGAGTAACTCAAGAATAGCTTCAACACTAGGCAAGGTAGGAAGAGCACCATAATATTTGAAATCTAATTCAAGATCTAAAATTTGATTTCCATGGTCATCATATTCAGAATGAATCTAATAGACACCAGTTACCTTGTCATCAAGCATAATGTTAGGAGATGAAAAAGTAGATGGAATAGAAGAGATGGGTATATCAATGGATTAAATGATGGGAGAAAGATTGGATTAAATTATGGGATCCAAAGTTATATGAACTTTTAGAGGTTTGAAAGGTATAATTTTTTATACCACCTAAGGAGTATCAATAAGAGGGGGATTGATAGGAGGCACTTACCCTCAAGATATAAGGTATAATCCATAAAAATGGTATGAAAATATAGATTAAAATCATGGATTTGGGATAAATTTTTTTTGTAGTGTTAGACATTAAAATCTCTAGATTGAGCTTGGGACATGATATAGTTATCAACATAAGTTAGAGAAGTCATACAATCTTGAGAATTTGGGGGAGTTTTAGAAAGTGAAATGCCAATATTATTGAATTTATGAGGAGACATGATGAGAGGATCTTTAAATAATTTAGCCATTTAAAAATCATTTCAAGTTAAGGCATATTATAGTAAAGGATGCTTTTGAGCATTGAATGGAGGGTGAAGTCACTAATCTCATCAATAAGAGGAACAATACAATCTCTTGGTAATAGAGAAGGAGGAATCAATTGTGAGATATATGGAGGCAACTTGGTAGTATTGTAAGTGTTTTGTAAATAATTTGGATCATCATCATCAGAATCCATAAGAGTAACTTGTAGATCAAGACTCATATCAATAATCTCAAATAAAGGAGTATTGTTAATATTAAGATTTATAAGAATATGATATTGAGGTTTAGGATTATCAAGATAAATACTCCATGGATTGGGATTAGATTCATGCATGTACCATTTTCCATTATGTAAGAATTTAATATATTGATTACCATAAGAAGCAATAGCTCACATTTGATGGGTCCATGGATGACCAAGAAGGATATTATAAGATAAAGGGAGATCAAAGACCATAAGCTTCGTTCAAATGGTCTTAGGTCCCATGGTTAATATAATCTAGATACAACCAAGTGGATTTTGATTATTTTTATCAAAACCATGATAAATAAGATGAGTTTGGTTGAGATGATCCTTGTTATAACCAAGTTGTTGTGTAAGTCACAAGGATGTCACATTAATACCAAAGCTTCTATCCACTAAGAATTTATGAATAAGAGTGGTATTAATGGCTATTTTAATAAAGAGTGGTGAATCATTAGAACAAAAATAATTTCATCAATGATCATATCTTCTTCAAGAAACTCAATGGAAGGTTCAAAAGAGGGACACAAGGTTTCAATGGTGTTGACATTAGTAGGTTGATAATCAAGAGAAGGTGATTCTTCATTAATGGAGGATGGATCTTCAATTTCTTAAAGTTATTACATAAGGAATTTATGATTATAGGATGAAGTGAGAATCAACTCCATAAGAGGAATCTTACAAAGTATAGAGTTGAGTTATTCAATAAAATTCTAATGAGATTAAGAAGAACCAACATGAGTTTTAGAAGTTATAGATGTGATTAGAGGATCAAATGGAGGAAGTTGTTCCTCAGGTGATTATAAATCAATATTTTTGGTGCTAGTATCTTTAATAATTTGTTCTTCTAAATATGGATTTTTAGTCTTGGTAATGGGATCTTTGTGAGCTGGTTTATGATGATAATTAACCTTGGCAATGTTGACATATTGAGGGTTGTTATAATATTTATCATAATTGGCATTGATGGAATAAACATTATTGCAATTTTATTGATTATTAGAAGAATATTTTTTGTTATTTAAGGTAGAAAATTAAAAAAAATGTCATTTTTAAGAGGCAACAATGTATTCTTGATGATGAAGATTAATCATAGATTCATGATTGAATGAATCACAAAGCATATAAAAGACAACAAATTTATTGATCCCTATAAAAGATTCATGAGAATGCTCAATGTTGGCATGGAACCAAAAAAATATATTAGGGTCATACCACTTAGGAGGAACATTGGGATAAATGAAAGGTTTCGAGGGTGATAAAAATTATTTCATTTGTTAAACTAAAAGAGGTATATGAGAAGGTGAAGGAATATTAGTATTGGAAAATCATTGCTTGGTTTGTATAGAATTACTAGTGAGATCATTAGATGTTTAAAAATATCCTTAAGGAGTTTAGGACTAGGTTTAAATTGCTTCATAATAAAGTCTTGATGCTTAGCTTGATTAAGGGCTTCATTAAGTGTTTTGGGAGCAAAGGTTCAAAACTTATATTAAAGAGTATGAGTTAAAGTTGTGATAAAGAGTTTGAATAAGTTATCATCATTAATGTTATGATTAGCTTTATGAGATAAATATTTTCATCTTTTGATAAGGCATGAGCTGATTTAATTAGAGATTTCTTAGCATTGATAAAGTGGCTAAGACAATTTTTGGGAAGATCATTGTGTTGAAAATCTTTAACCAAAATATTGGCCAAATATTCAAGTTTCCAAATAAAATGTTGGGGAATTTGATTATACCATTCTAATACATCATTAGTGAAATTTTTGACTAAGATTTTATTAGTGGTGAAGGTATTAGTTTGGATTAACTATTTATAAATGTTTCTAAAGGCTTTAAGAAATGAGGCAGGGTCCTTAGTCCCATCATATTTGATAGTTGGAGATATGTTACCAATATCAATGGAAATAATGAAGGGAACTCAGGGTTCATTTTACATGGTTTGAAGCATCTTGTTATTCATTATGGGTTGAGGAATAACATTACCTGAGGCATCCCTAAGAGATAGAGGAATATAATTAGAATTAGCTTGAGGATGAATAGTTAGAGGTTGATTAGCCACATTAATTAGATGTTGTTGAAGTTGGATCATTTGGTTAGTATTAGAACTTTGCATAATTTTAGTTTATTGAATAAATTGGGCTAATAGTTGGGTTTTATTAAGATGTGGGTTGGTGTTTGTAGGAGCACTCCCCATATTGGTATTAGGGAGGGGATTAGAGGAATGATTAGTGGGATTTTAACGTAAACTTGTATCAATCACTCCCACATTAGTTTAAATATTTTGAGAAGTTTCATGGTAAGTATAGAAAGGATTAGATCCATCAACTTCATCTTGAGGTGTTATTTGTACCATATTATAGTTCATATATGGAGGAAAAGAGGTACCCCAAGAGTGATGGTGCTCTTGGGAGGAAAAGAGATGAAGAAATGAACATCCCATATAGTACCTAAATGGATTCAAGCTATCCAAGAATATTCTGATAGGATATTTTATTTTGACTAAAGAGAGATGAAAAAATAAAAATTTGGAAAGTTAATGAATTAGATTGACAAAAGAGGAAAGTAAAAAATAGTATAGGGTTAACTAGGTCAATCCAATATAGAAAATAGGGAATATAAACTATACAAGGTTGACTAGGTTGATCTAGTACGATGAACATAGGTAATAAAAAAATGGAAAAGGAGATGCAGACTATACAAGGTTGATTAGATCAATCTAGTACAATGAACAGGGGCTAAAAAATATATAGGGTTAACTGGGTTTATCCATTATAGTAGACATCAAGAAAAAGAAAGATGATAACAATTTATGGACTAACACAAGACATTTTTTGTAGCTAATCTAGGAAAGTAGGAGCTAAAAGGAAGCAAACAATCAATTAGATCAATGCTGGCTAATCCAATTGAGGCACACAAAATAAAACCTTGCACTAACATTAGCTAATACAAGGTTTTTCACACATAATTAAACAAATAAATAACAAATAACTTAAAGATTAAAGCTAACTAATTGATTAACTTGATTATTTATTAAATTATTAAGAATGATTTTAAATGTGATGGGAAGTTAGTTATAAGTAACGTATTGGATAGTAATCTAAGGATAGTTTTAGGTAGTTTGGGATGAAGGGGACTATAGTGGTAATGATACAAGCTTGGTATTAGGGCCTACCTCCTCACTTCCTACACCATAGTGGTAAGGGTGCAGGTGCTTAACTAGAATATACCATTAACCATGATTTATACTTGAATAGAGCATCAAGTAGATTCCCCCTTAGTGATGAAATATAAGTAGGTTTTCCTAGGGTAGACAAAATGTTAAAGTGATTCTTTATGTTTGTGATTTGGTTGTGTGTGAATAAAATAGAGATAGATAAACTAAGTGATAAATTGAAAATTCCCTAATTAAACTATGTGAACTATTATAATCATGCAAGCAACAAAAAAAGAAATGTCTAAGATAATTACTAACAGATATAAGGTTAATTATAATTTTAAATAAGGTATAGTTTTAACACTTTAAGTATAAAATAAATAATAGGGTTGATAAGGTCAAACCTATACCATGGAAGTAAAGTTTGAAAATGAACTAGGTTGGTAGTGTCAACCTAGTTATTTTAGACAACACACAACACAGAATTGGGTTGGCAGTGTTGATCTAGTTGAATATGTAAGGGCAATTTTAAAGACTATAAACTATGAAATTAAAGATAGAAATAAAGAAAAAAAATTAAAAAGGAACCTTAGTACATCAGATATGTAATGAATAAGATTACTAGTCTAGAACCTATAAGTATGCTTGATAAACCTATAAACTGGGTCAATAAAATCGATCAAGCTATACATAAACCTACTAAAAAGTCATTAAACTATAAGTGGTCAACTAGGTTGACCTAGTAGGCTAAACTTGGAGTCTGAAAAGATAGAAACATATATTGGGTTGACTATGTCGATACATTTGTCTATTCCTGCAAGCTATTCATAGAAATAAAAATTTGGGTTGATAGAATCGATCTAATATGTCAAAAATATATGATAAACATGGTGATAAAAATATTTTAAAAAAAAATGAAGGAAAAAGTGAAAAAATCTTGTAAGGGTTAGTTCACATCAGGTTCATTAGAATGTATGCAATAAAAATGCATCATGTTTATGAATTAATCCTAGATCAAATAAGATAGATCACACCTATACTTTTGATTGGGATACACTTGTTAAGCGGGAGTATGACTAATATGGGGATCTACTAGACCCAATTAGGGAATAAATTGTATCACTTGTCATAACACATCATGATAGGAAGGGTTTCAAATCCTACAGTCTAACACAATCACACAAAAACTCTAATGGAGTCCCAAGGTTTAAAATATTCACTTATACTAATATCAAGAAATCAAAATCTAATCTAGTGAAAATGAAAGCTTATAGCATAGAGTGGGGGGATTAGAAACAATTAAAACAAATATTTATGGGGAAATTTAATTAAATTAAGTATGAGTAACACCCTAATTTATGAAATATGAAAGATAGTATTATTTGATCCAACACTTATGCTACTTCTATCTACTAAAAGAGTAGAGATCAAAGTTATAATATAATTACCTGAATGTGAACCCATTGAGACTCAAGCTCTCCCTTAGATAAAGGGATTTGAAAGATGGTTTTATGGTGGATCACTAAGAAAGGCCAAAGCATCAAATACTTATCCACAAGACTAGATTCTCTATCTAAGAAACCTAGACTAAGTCTCATCAAGTAGAATGGTGGAAGAATATGTTTTGAAGAAGGACAAGCAAATATAACTCTTTATTGTACATATGAATAATGACTAGAATGATCTTGTAGATATAGGTAGATCATACCCTAAATCCTTCTAGGAACATTGGTTGAATAGGGTTGACCTAGTTGACCTAGTGTGTTTTTAGGGATAATTTACTAAGTTTATGCTAGGTCATCCAAAATGGTTAATGAGCTAAAAATGTAAATAATACCCCTAAATTATACTAGTTTGACCTAGTTGACCCAGTACAATTGACAGTCAAAAAGGAGTTTAAGACAAGAAAAGATGGAAGGAAAGAGGAAAATACAAGAGTACTCAAGGGAGAAGAAGTAGCTTAGGGAATGATTTTGGGATTTGGTTGGATTGGTAATATTTTGGCAATAAGGGACAACAATCATGTGAAGCACCAAAGGTCTATCCACCCCTTTCCTAGTTCACCCCTTAGGGCATACACTCAGATAAATTGAGTCTCAATAGGTTCTTTCAATATGTAAAGCATCAGTAATCCATAAAAGTTATAAATATTATGTGTATTTAGTTTGTGTTATAACACTGTACAATCTTATGCATAGTGTCACCATATTTTGAATCACTATTTATCCATCTTTGTATTATGTCAATAAAAGTGAGATGTTGATGTTTATCATAAGTATATGCTAATACTAGTAGTTTTTATAGGTCCTTAGTGTATAGTTTTTAAATTTAAATATATTTCTTAGATCTTCATATAGATATTTCACGTGCTAATTATGTGGGGGGATATCAAAGTGTATAAATTAAACTCAATTTTAAGGTATTGATGAATTTAAAATTACATTGGGAACCACTTTCACATTGATAAATCTATTTTCACATCCTTGAAACATTACCCAAAATGAATACACATCCAATAACCCCTCTTTGGATTATCCCTAAAGCTAATTTTGAATACAAACACAAGGTCAAAGTTCCATGTTTTCAAGTGCCTAAAATAAAATCATTAAATTATGTTCTAGTGTAATATAAGTGAGCACACATACAAAGGTGGGAGAACATTATGTAGAGACACAAATATGTCATAGAACCTTTATTCATGTGTTTTATTATGAAAGTGTCATATTTGGAAAAATTGTAAATTTTTACCCATTTTTGGATGGCCTTAATGAACATGAGTTTCTTTCTTTAAAAAAATACTATAAAACATCCCAATACTTATTTATAAGGTATATGTTAATACATCTAAATTATATTATTACATATTATCTATCCCTATATTGGAAACTAAGACCTACTTGTCTCCTAGAAAAAATTAAAGCTATAGAGGCCCATCCATGATAGGCTCATACCCTTATGGTTTTTTCACCCTTTTTATGGGTCCTTCTATCCATTAAATATTAAATTACACCTTAATCCTTCCCATTTTAATTTTTAAAAGTTTTTTAGTATGCATGAGTCATCATAAATCATCTTATAAATAAAAGGTTTTTCCAAGCAATTATTAGGTCAAAGAGCGTAAGTAAAAATTTAATAGATAGGAGATCATACATCACAATAAATATAAATCTTAGATATATCCTTCTTCATTCAATTTATGCCTTCACAATACTACACACTTGAAATACTTATCCATATTAATCATTCTACATATTCCCTTGTGCCAAAGTATGGTAATTATAATTTAGTAGTTGAATTAATCACTTCTATTAAAGGGGATGATGAAACCATTAATTAATATATTCCATCCAAAAACCATAAGAACTATGTAAACATTTGATTCCAAGTGTTCATGATATGTAGTAAAATTATAATTTAGTGATTTTCCTCACTTCATTATTAATGCTTTATTTTGGATTGTGAAAGCTAGGTCAAAGAGTATATTAATTCATATAACCTATTTTTATTGACACATATAGGAATGGAAGATATAATAAAAATTAAGAAATAAAAATATAAAAACACCAAAAACCAAACCTTGATGACATAAATACATGATCTATGACATAAAAATAGGATTGGCATGCATGGATTTCAATGGCCAAATATGTAAATGACATTATTGTATAACTAAGGGTGTGTTTTGGAGAACAATACAAGTCCAAATTTTTAAAATAACTCAAACATTGTAAAAATTAAATCCCAAACTTGCAAAACATTCAAGGTTCATGTGTTACTTTACCTCTTTATCATTTCATTCCATGGATTTAGCTTATGTTTACAACACTTAGTTTTTTCTATATTTATCTATCTTAAGTAGTTATGAATAATATATGTCAGTTGTGTATACTTATATTCACTTTATTTTATTTTATTTGTTCCTATTTTGAGTATAAATTATAATTAGGGTAAACACATAGCATGTCAGCATAATTTTTAAGAACAAAAAATACTCCAAAGTGCCTAAAATTTAAGAAATACAAAAGCATATAAAAATACCTAAAAATATAAAAATAAATATTTTTTTGAGTTTAAGGTTGCAAAATAACTCTCAACTTATTTGTCTAATACTTGTCAAATATTATTTTTAGATTCCAATTTGAATCACTTCATATTATACTTCTGACTATTTATTAATTACTAAAAATAACTAAGATGGAGTTGTGATTCAACTTACAAACATAATACAAATAATGAGAAAACATAAATATAATAGAGAGAGTCTTACAATTTTTTAACTCTTCATATGTTAGTACCATTTTTTAATTTGAAATAAAAAGTGGTAAGCCCCATAAGCACTCCCATTTTAAAGTGATTTTAACTTGATTTGAGTTGATTAGGATTGCAAAGAAGGAAAATAATTCTAGGATATATATAGTGGATTTTGAAAATCTTATTGACATTTTTAAATTTCAAAATTGGAGTAAGGAAGTCATAAAAAATTTATTAGTATCTAACCCAATTTGACTATAACGTACACTATCTAATTAGGAGTGTTTTTTCTCTCCAAGAGTGGACTAACCCACTCTTAGTTAAGCTAATAACATGACATTATTATATTTGTCAAATTATAAAACTTATCAGCTCTAAAAAGTATCTATGGATTTTTAAACATCTATCTTTGGAGCTGTTTTCACTTAATTTAAGCATTCAACATTATAAAGGTTTTATATAATTTGGTATTTATCTTAAAACTCTATCTAAATTTATATCATTTTAATACTTTCCTATTATGTAATTAGTTTTTATTTTTTTCTATATTATTGAATTATATTTAAACTTGTTAGAATATGTATTTCATGTATTTTTCATGTTTGCTAGTGTATTAGCTAGCTATTTCATCTTTTAGTGAGTTTGTCCTATGTATGAATTTATCCCACATTGGCCAATTAGGCTAGTTATATGTTTTGGCTTACCTATTTATTCAAGATAATTCATTTTTACTAGCATTTAATATTTATGAATAATATATGATGCTTTTTTTTTGCATATCATATCTGTAACTTCTTCGTGTGATGTTTTGGTTCTAACACTTTAGATTCTTGGGTTGGAATACCTTTACTATTCATAACAAGGTACAAGAGATTTGAGGTGTTTCTCCCATCTGCATTGCTGAAATTTTGCTTTAGAAATTTCCATTTCCTTTATTTTTGCTTCTTTCCTTATCATAAATCCTCAACATTTTTTCTTTCCCCCTTATGGATCCAACACCTTCAATAAAGATTTAAATAAGTGTGTGGTTTTTATTCTTAGAGGGAAGGTGAAGAGGAAGCAAAGGATATCTTGGCACCCCTATTCAAGAGGTAGGGTAGAGAGGAAGTGAAAGAGATCTTGGTACCCCTCTTCAAGAGTGAGTTCTAAGAGAAAGTGAAGGAGATATTGGCACCCCTCTTCAATAGGGAAGGTTGAGAGGAAGAAAAGGAGATCTTGGTGCCCCTCTTCAAGAGGGAAGGTTGCAAGGAATTGGAGGATATCTTGGTGCCCCTTTTTTAAGAATTTTTGAATATTTTGCTTCTTTTTATATGAAGCATTGAATAATTTGATGTTTCTTATTGAAGTTATGTTTTGAAGATCTAATATGTTTTTTTTATTGAAATATCTTCAAGTCTAAAGTGGCACTTTTACACAAAAAAGAAAGGCATTGTTAAGCAAAGAAAGACATTTTTTTGTCATTTTTAGATCTTCTTTGATAAGAATTGAGAATGGCATCATTTTCTATATGATCTTGGTGTTTTTTTCCTAATCTAAGGCATGGCAAGAAGAAGCGTGGAGTTTCATTTTTTTTGTCTAAGATCTACACTAAGTGGAAGGAGAAGGTGGCATTGGAATATATCACTGCAAAGTTTTTTTTTTCATATTTTTAAAGGTGGTGTTGAAATCTGACCTGAGGCATACCATACCTATATTGGGTATTGGATTTTAGTTTGGAATCATATATTTGAAGATGAAGTTAATAAACACTCTACGTTGCATCAGAGAGGCACTTACAAGAAAGGAGAGAGGCATTTTATATTTTTTTGTAGAGATCACTAGTGTGGCATTGGATTTTCTACTACAAGAAGAAGTTTATAGTTCTAAGTTTCCTTTTTTATTTCATTACAAAGTTTTGCTAGGCATTTACTTTTTAACTATGCATCATTTTTTGAGTTGAAGCATCATATGCAAATGTGGCATTGAGATTTATTGAGTTAGGTGCTTGTATGAGCAAAAGGATCTGAGTATTCATCTTCCTATAATGATATAGATCTAATGGAAACCTATATTTTTATTTCTCTCTCACAAAAACATCTCCTTTATTCATTTTTTTCTTTTACAAGGATGAATTTTTTACCTAAAGTGGAAGCACAGTTCACTTGTGCAAGCATAGAGTTAACTAGGAGGATATTTTTTCACATTGGTTTGTGTTTTTGAGTTCATGGTTCAATTAAAATTCCAACAATTGGTTGGATGACTATGTTCCTTTTTTATTTGGTCATAAAAACTATTTTGTAGTATTTTTTTAATATGTTGACCCATTTTATGGGAAATCATAGCACAAATAACTTTTGAACCATAACTCATATTTGAGTCCTATTTTTATTAAAATTTCATGGTTTTTTATTCTCTATCCATTAGTGTCATTAATTTTTAAAAATTCACCACTTTTATAAAGTGCCGAATTGGGGGTGTCCTATAATACAATCTTTTAGGGGGTTATATCGATATTGGTTTTGTGAACCCTTTTTCATTATTTTTTCTCTTTGGTGATTAGTTAACATGGATTATACTTCTAGTGTTTACCATTATGAGCCTTTGAATAGACATAATTACCATACATGGAGACCTCAAATGGAAACAATCATAAAGTACAAATAATTATGGTCCCTAATGAATGAAACATAGCCAGAATTTATATGTGAATTTGTAAAAATTCAACACAAATGTAAGTTTTAAGAGTATATGGGATTAATTGGGGGTTATGTGAGTGATGTTATTTTGTTTCATTTTGATGGGTGTGATTCTCCATTAAAAATGTGGGCTAAGTTAAAGAGTTTATTTTTGAAAGTAGATCATTTTAGATCCATGTATCTTGAAGTGGAGTTTACTTCACTAAATACAAAAGGCTTTGCCTACAGTTTAGACTACCTCAGTAAGTTTAAGCATTTTTTGACATAGTTAAAGGGGAGTGGATGAGATAAAAAGGATGAATAATGTAAGTACTTGATCTTGTATAAGTTGAGTGTCCCATTCCAAATCTTTGCTTCTAAATTTTTTCTCTAGTATAAATGCCTTAGGTGTTGTATTCAAAATACTAGATCTAGAGTTGTTTTATGATAGACTTACTAGGGAGGAATCCATATTGTCTCACCTTGAGTCTTCCACCTATAAAAAATCATTAGTTGCATCATATCCTAAGACAAAGGGAAAAATTAAGGGTAAGAATAATAACACTCCTCTACCTCAAAATGAAACTAAGCCCAACACTAATACATCTAAAACCAAACCATCTTCCAAATCCAAGAATAAGTCTAGCCTATCTTGCTTCTATTATGGGAGGGGAGGTTGGTCATGAAGAGTCTAGGTGTTTCAAGAGAATTTAAGACATAGAGGATGCCATTAGGAAACATAAGAATTCTATCTCCACTCTTTTGTTATCTCAAGAGCATGGGAAAGTACTTAGTGTTATCAGGAGATCACAGTTACCTATTTCAAATAGTTGGGTTCTATATTTTGGTGCTTTTATATCTCTTGGTTTGAGATCTAATTATAAAATTGAGGTTGGAGATTATTCCTTCATTTATATTAAGGGGAAAGGTAACATACAATTAGATGGTGGCCACATCAATGATGCATTATATGTTCTATACATCACCACCAATCTAATTTTAGTTTATTAAAATTACCATTTAGTTCAGGGAAAGATAGTTACTTTCACACCATATGGTGTTGAAGTTCAAGCTTTGTTAGAGCCACACACACTTATTTCATAGTGAGTTATTGATCACATTTCTTGACTTTGATATTTTGAGGGTTTAAATGATACTCATCCTTTAGGGATGTGTTTAATTTCTCATGAAAATTATGAGATTCAACTTTGGAATGAGAGATTTGGAAATCTAAGCTATATATATTTGAGATATTTGAGCAATCACAATATGGTAGAGGGTCTTCCTAAAGTTTCATGTCTTAATAGAGTTTTCCCTAGTTGTGCATTGGGGAAAAAACACTAGGATACATTTCCTAAGGGCATGTCCATGAGAGCTTCTTCACCAATTGATCTTGTGCATAGTGATTTGATGTTCTTTCCTACTCCTTAGTTGAATAGAGATAAGTATGTACTTACCTTTATTTATAGTTTTTTGAGGCATGCTTAGGTTTATTTCCTCAAGTACAAGAGTGATGTCTTTTATCAATTTAAAGTCTTTAAGGCTTTGGTAAATAAATAGTCTTTGAGTTGCATAAAGAAGCTTCATACTGATAATGGGAGGGGAGTATTTCAATCCAAAAATATTTGATTTTCTTGCAGTCCATGGTATTGTTCACCAACATTATGTTACACATACTCCATATCAGAATGGATTAACAGAAAGGAAGGACCAAAATTTGAAGGATATGTCTAAATACTTGATGCATTCATGGGATTAACCTCATATATATTGGGCGGAATTAGTTAATTTTGTGAACTACATTCAGAACCACACACCACATTGAGCACTTGATCATATGACTCTAGAGGAGGCTTGGTTTGAAACCAAGCTTGATGTCTTATTTTTTTGAGTCTTTAGGAGCCTTACTTGGGAATTTATACCAAAGAATAAGATGAAAGTATTGGATAAGAAGAGAAAATCTTTTAATTTTGTAGGGTATTGCAAGGACATGAGAGCTTACCATATTTTATATCTTGATACTCATGATGTTCATTTTCAGACACATGTAAAATTTGATGATCACTTCATATATCATGTCTCTTCATTTTATTCAATTCCTTCTTATTCTTATTTTAATGATTTACCTCCTCTCGAGGATTCATTCTTTGAGGAGCCATTTTGGGATATTTTTTAAAAGGTTATAAAGGATTATGATCTTATTCAAACTAATGTTTTCACTATGCCTAGGTGGTAATGTACTATATTTTTTAAGGTAACACTTTTCATTCAGGATCTTCCACTAATTGGCATCATCATGCACATTCTATTAATATTGGACTTTTATGTCAAGCATTCTCTGAGGATCCATAGTCTTTTTCATAGGCTCATGGGGTATAGGCATAAGATGATATAATGAAAGATGAGTATTATCCATTGATGAAGAGTCACAATTTGGATTTGGTCACTCTTACTAAGGGAAGAAATTTGGTTAGGTACAAGTGGATTTACCACACCAAGTATGCAACTAATGGATCCATTGATAATTATAAGGCATGCCTTGTTGCAAAGGGGTTTTCATAAGTCAAAGGTAGTGACTAATTTATGAATTTTGTACCCATTGCCAAGATGGATTCTATTCACCTTGTACTTTCTATGGATATGTCATAGGGTTGTCTAATATATCAAATGGACATTAAGAGTGTTTTCTTGACTAGAGATTGGTATGAGTAAATATATATGGAGCAGCCTACTAGGTTTGTTCATGATTTTAATCTTATTTGTCAACTTAAGAGGTCTCTTTATGGTCTCAAATAAGTCCCTCAAGATTTATCTAAGAATATGGATTCATTTTTTCTCTCCACTAAGTTTGTTTGCTACCAATCTGATCCCTCAATGTATATTTAACATATTGGGAAGGACATTGTTATACTAGTCTTGTATGTTGACAACTTTCTTCTCATAAGAAGCTCCTCATCTCAGATTTATACTATTAAATAAGCACTTTTAGCATGGTTCAACATGATAGATCTTGGGATTTTGCATTTATTCCTTAGTTTATGGATTACACAATTAGATACAGGGATTTATTTGAGTCAAAATAAATATACCCTTGATCTTCTTTAATATTTTTTTATGGTTGATTGAAAGCTAAGTCCTTCTCCTTTTCAATCTGGAGTGAATCTCACTTATTATTGTACTATTCCACTTTATGATCCTATATTATATGGTATGTGGTTATGATTCCTATGTATTTGACCCACACCCACCTTGATAAATTATTTATAATTAGGATTGTATCTAGGTCTTAACATGACCCACATGATAGTCATTGGTAGGTTACCAATAGGATTATAAAATATCTGTAAGACACTACTCATTTTGGATTATACTACACTGGGGGTTCTAATTAGTTGGTTGGATTTAATGATTTAGATTGGGCAAATTATCTTGATGATAGGCTTTTTGCTTCTGGATACATCTTTTGTCTTGGTTCTTCACCTATTGCTTGGTTGTGTAAAAAGCATTAGGATATTGTAATTTCATATATAAAGGTTGAGTATATGGTAATAGTTAGAATGAATCACTAGATTCTTTGGATTCATCAGTTATTAACAGAGTTTGGCTTCATGAAGGATTCACACACTGTAATTTGGTGTGAAAACAAGATTAAAATTCATATATCTTGTAACCCAGTTGACCATCAACAAACTAAACATATTGAGGTACATATGAAATTTATTCACCACCACATTCATGATGGCATTCTTAACTTAGATTAAATTTTGACTCAACAATAGGTTGCTAACATCTTCATGAATCCTTTTGCATCACCTCATTTCCTTGAGTTGTGTATAATTATTGGAGTTATAGAATTTGTCCTTAGGGGGGGTTCATGAAGACATATTTATTCTTTTCATGGATACATATTGTACATGTTTACCTTACCAGGCATAGTTATCGAGACTCATACTATGGATATGACACTATTTATTTTTTATCTTTTGTTATCCCCTATCTTCACTTAAGGTGGGGGGGATTGTTAGATTATTTATTTCATGTATTTCTAACATCTGCTAGTGTATTAACTAGTTATTTCATCTTTTAGTGAGTTTATCCTATGTGAGGATTTATTTCACATTATCCAATTAGGATAGTTCTATGTTTCACCTTTATTATTTATGTAATATCTTTCCTTTATACTAGCATATCATATTTTTTAATAATAAATTATTTTCTTTGTTTTTTCATATCATGTCTGCATCTTTCTTGTGTGATATTTTGTTGCTAACACTTCACATTATTGGTTTGGAATGCCTCTACCATTCATAATTAAATTTCATAATTTTTTTAATGGTTTAGTGTATTTTTGTTGACCTAAATCCACTTTACCAAATAAACACTTTGGTAGACTATTGGAACACTAGTATATTACCTTGTCGGAGTCAAAACTTCTTGAGTGCTAAAAATTATGAATTATTACATCTTATAAATATCATATAAGGGACATTTTTATATACATATAATTAGTGTAACATGACTCTTTAAAATTAATTTTTGATTCCAAAAAAATATTTGATGTAATAATAAAAAAAAATACAAGCACGTATAAAAAAACCTAAAACAAAAAAAATTGTATTTTTATGAGTTAAGTAGCAAACATTATTTTGAGATTATTTGGGTAAATCTTGTCACATGAATTTTTCACATTATAATTTTAATCTCTCCATATTATAATTATAAAGAAAAAATTTCTTTCAAAAAATATCTAATATGAAATTATGATTTGAATTACAAACATCAGGAAGGAGAAGGATTAAGCATAGATTAAAAATAGAGAGTTTTCTATATTATCAAATATTCATATATATTACTACCAATTCTTTAATACTTGAAACATAGAGTGGTAGGCCCCTCATATCTACTCCCATTTTAAAGGTTTTTCAAGTTTATTTTAGCTTATTAGGGTTGTAAGGAAGGAAAATTATTTATTATATATCATAAGTGAATTGAAAAAAACATAGTGAGGTTTTTTAAGTAAAAAAATAGAGGAAGACATTTGTAAAAAAAATGGGATCTAACATAGTTTTATTATGAGTTTAAACTTACTAACCAAGGGCATTTTCTCTCTCTAATAGTGAATCAATCAACTTCTAGTCAAGCTTGGAACATATTATCACACTCCTGGCCATTTTTAAAAACTTGTCAAATTTATATAATATTTTTGGATTATTTCAAGATATGTCTTTGGACCCATTTACACTTATTTTTATCCTTTGAGAGGACACAAGTTTTATATGATCTATAATTTATCATATAACCCTCTTTTTAATTTAAATAATCTTATAATTTCCATATTTTTAATTAGGTTTTTTGTTACTATATATATTTTATTTTATTCAAATATAAAATACACACATGTATTTATGGTTTAATATAGTGGCATTTACCTAAATCCACTTTTACAAATTAACACTTTGGTAAACTATCAAAACATTAGTACATTGCCTTTTCGAAGTCACAACTCTTTGAGCATATCTCAAAACTAAAAATTATTTCATGTTGTATAAATATCAAGAAAGTAACTATTTTTTATATACATAAAATCATTGGAACACAATCCTTAAACATAATTTTAAATACCAAAAATTATCCAAAGTGACTAAAATAAAAACATATAAAATGTAGACACCCAAAATTGGTACTACACACTTAGAAACATCAAAATTGGCAAATATTTTACATACATGACTTGTGCATACACCTTTTAATTTTGTGTACACTTTCTCCTATCCATTTACTCATCCATTTTCTTGACCAATCTAGTTTTATATAATTTATAATTAATATCTCCATAGTTTGTGCTATAACACTCTACAATCCTAAGGAGACTGTCACCATATTCTGAACCACTATTCTTCCATCTCTAGATAGTGTTAGAAAGAGTGAGATGTTGATGGTTATAAAATGAATATGATAATAACATTAGTGCTTTTAGGTCCTTGATAGCTACTTTTTAAATTTAAAAATATCTCTTAGATCATCTTATACATATTTCACATGTTAATTGTGGGGGGGGGAAATATATCAGAGAGTCACCAATAATTAAAAAACAATTGTAAGGTATTAACACCAAGAAAGGTATTCAATATTTATTCAGTGAAATTAATTTCATTAGATGGTTTGTTTCCAATTTTTCAAAGATTACTTTACCAATCACTTCAATGTTGAAGAAGGATCGAACTATAAAGTGGGAGGAAAAGGCTACCTAATATTTTCAAGACATCAAGGTAGCCTTGAAAAGGTCCCCAATGCTTATTAGCTTAGACTATATAAAAGAGTTCCAAATATTTTCATTTGCCTCTATGCATACCATTTTTACAGTGTTGCAGTCAAATAATGATGAAGGTCATGAGCAACTAATTGCTTTTTCAGCAAGGCAATTCAAGGATCTAAGCTTAGATATACCATAATGAAAAAACAATCCTTCACTCTTTTGAAATATATCAAATAATTTAGGTCCTAAATTTTGAGTTTAAATATTATTGGCTATGTCCCTCACACTATGGTGAATGACATATTAGCTCAAAACAAAACTACTAGTAAGAGGTGTTGATGGGTCAATACACTAAAAGAGTATGACTTGGAGATATAGATCACCAAGCTCATTAGGTGCATGGGTTTGGTAAAGTTTTTGACTAAGGAAAATTTAGAAGTTTTGGAGGTGAATAATGTAGAAATAATGGTGGATAATTGTAGATCAAAGTATAGCAAATCCTCATGGTATAGAGACATAGTGTATTACGTAAAGACTCTAAGTTATCCTCCTCATCTAGAGAATAATAAAATAAGGAAATTAAATTTGGTGTCCCATAAGTATATTATGTTGTAGGATGACCTCATGTGGAGAAACACAGATGGTGTTCTCCTAAGATGTTTAGTGGAAAGTAAGGTCTCTCCAATAATTATAGAATTGCATAGTGGTGTGTGTGGCAGCCATTTCATCCCAAAGGTCACTACACACAAGATCTTGAGGGCCAAATATTGGTGGCCTAAATTATTTAAATATGTAAATAATTGGGTTATAAAATGTGAAAAATTTTAGTGATTCTCTAAGAGAATGAAGGCATCCAAATCACTTCCCTTACAATTGGTCTTTGTTGAGGGACCTTTTAGATAATGGGGGATGGATTTTATGGGTGAAATATTATATTCATCAAGTGATGGTCATAAATTGATATTTGTGGCCATTGATTACTTCATGAAATGGGTTAAAGCAATTCCTACTAGGAGATCAACCCACTAGGTAGTCATAGATTTCTTATTGAATTATATAATTTATCTATTTAGGGTATAAGTTAAGATTATATGTGACAATGCTATGTACACTATATAGGTAAATAGTTAAATGCAAAATGTGAAAATTATGGGATTACCTTAGCATATTCCTCCAACCATAATCCATAAATAAATGGACAAGCAAAGTCTAGCAATAAAAACCTATTGAAAATAATCAATAAGACTCTGGTTGATAACAAAATAAAATGGGGTGAGTAATTTATGTTTGTTATTTGGATAGATAGGTTGAATTTAAATAGATCCACTAGAAAGATCACATTTGAGCTCATGTATGGGACCCAAGATATTTTTTCTTTAAATCTAAAATTTCCTATGTACCAGTTCATGTGACAAATGACTAAGGTAGGAACAAAAATAAGCCATTGTGAAAGAATAATTGACCCAATCATTGAACTTGATGAGTCTAGGAGGCAAGATCATGAAAAGTACATAAAGTTTAAGGATCATCTCAAAAGTATCTTTGATAGGAAATTTACTCCAAAAACTTTTCAAATCAATGATCTAGTTCTTCTATGGGAAAATAGACATGAAGGCAAAGGGAAGCATGACAAATTTGATTCCCTTTAGACGTGTCCCTACACCATAAAATTTCAGATATGGAATCATACCTTCTATCTTAAATATATTTGTGGGCAGATTTTGGAGCTACCAATAAATGGTAGACATCTCAAACATTTCTTAGATTGAACCTTTGTTTGCACCTGTACATATGTATATAATTATCTCTTTTATGGTCCTTGTGATCATCTTGTATTTTTATTTATCCCTATCATTTTTCATTTGATTGGTTGCCTTATTAGAATAGTGATTTACCCATGGTATATTTCTTAATGATTGCATATCCCAATGAATAGGTGACTAGTCTAGTGTTCTCTTTGTACTTGTTAGGGGTACCCATACTCAAGTAGGAGCTTATGTTAGTGCCCAAAATTATGTTGGAGTAATTTGGGTCTTTTTATGATGAATTCCATTTTCCCAAGCTAAGTGATCTTCAATGTTTTAGTTTCCTACCTTCCCTCATTATAAGGAGAGGTTGGGACATGTAATTTGAGAAATCATGTTTATTATCTTGATTAGACGAGTATAGAGGGATGTTTATCAAAGATGGAAAATACCCTAGAAAGGCTTAGGAGAGATTGAAGAGTTACAGTGTGTGGATAAAAGATCCTATGGCATGAGAATTTATAGTGAACAAATGAGGGTATAATGAAGTGTTTTTCCAAACTTGGATCTTTCGTGGTTAAAAGACAAGATATGTTGGTGTCTCATATAAAAGTAACAGGATACACTTATGTGTTTTGGTGATTAAGGTGAGGAGTAGTCTGATGAACCAAATGAGAAATATGTATTTGACTCAAGGGACCCCCAGGAGCAAGATTTAGGGGATGGAAATATTTTGAACTTCTCCCCTTTTGAAGAAAGTTGGTATAAATGGTACATGTGGCCACAAACCTAGCTTTATTTTTGATTTAGACACATGGAAGAGTTTTATTTCTTAGACATTTTGAGCCTCTTTGAATAATTTCCCCATATACCTTTTTGGTGGGCATGGTGCTTAAAATCCCTAGGGCCATATGTCTGATTGTATAAAGAATTTTTGTGCCATGTGGAGGCACTCATGTGTTTATCAAATTTGGGATCTTTTTTGGAGATTGCCTCACTTCCTTTTATGGACATTTTCCAAAGGGTCCCTGAAGGCCTAAATGCCTAGTTCTTTTTGAAAGAAGGATCATTACAAGTAGTGTCCTTGGTATTAATGGGGACTCAAGACTTCTTGTTCCATAGCACCAGAGGGTCATAACAAGTGAAAAGCTACAAAAGTCCTTAAGAACCTAAATATAATATCTTAAATCTATGATTCACTCATATTTTACAACATATTATAAAAGGAAGGTCACTTGACACATAAGGGAAGGCTTTATGTTTTTCCTCTATTTTTTAGATGAGCATCAAGTAATTAATGGGGCATGTGTTGATTAACCACCTCATCTTGGAGAACTAATGGTAACCATAATTTTAAAATGAAATGGATTATAATTAAGTGTTATTTTTTCATTTGAACTCACCCTTTGCATTCAGAGCCAAATATTTGTGCTTCCAAGTGACTAAGTGTGCTAGAGTGAAGAACAAAGTGAATATAGTGAATTAGGGTATGAGTCTCAAAAGGTCTCCATTTCTACATGTTTATAGCTTTCACTAATACCAGTAAGTGTTTGGAAACATTTTTGTATTTTTTTTAGAGGAAATTGAGAGCTCAATTGAGAATTATTTTAGTGTAAATAAGTTTATTTCTAAATTAATACAGTAATGAGAGACTTGAAAAAAGATGATAGCTTCTTCAACAACATCTAAGGGAAACATCATATTAGTGTTGGAATCAATCAAGGACACTGATGTCATGAATTTGGATTTAGATGCCCTATTAAATGTCTTAAAAAACCCTAACCCACCACAAGTAGTTTTCAATGTTGGCATAAGCTACATTGCACCAGCAATAACATTCCCCCTAGCTGCTCCATACCTAAAGCTTGTCCTAACATGTGTTTGATCATATAAAATAGATGTCAAAACCCTCATCAATGGTATTCATTCATTGATATGCTCCTTTACTCTTGAAACCCTTAACACCATGCTCCACTTCCCCCTCAACCATAAAGTATCACACTCAACATCAAGGAATGCCAACAAATATGTTGACAAAGATGAGAGAGACATTTGGGAAGTCATGAACTCATTTTGGCTAGCCACAAAGATAAAAAAAGGTCTTAAGTATGTCAAATAACTTAAAATTGGAAGAATTCAATGAGATGCCTCAGTATGTTATAGCCATGGCTGCTAGAATTTATGGGATACCCAATACAAAGAAGTTTGAGATATGGATGTTTTTTATCATGATTACATGTTGGAACGAAAAAGGAAGATTGATTAGGTCACCATTCTTAGTGACAATTTACAAGCACAAATGATGTACCTTCAAGTGGCCATCCTCTTTAAGGAGGAATTTAAAGGTACATTTTATATGTCTTCCTACTTAATGTATAGCTCGGTGCACAACAAGGTTTTCGAAGGACTTACCAAGAACCCCATAGGGATGAGAATATATGAGATATATCTTGAGGTAACCCTAGAGGGGTCTATGAATAGTTTTTATAAGGTGCGTAACTATTTTTTCACCCCCATGATGAACATATTTTACCCCCTATAGAGCCTAACTAGAATGTCCACTATGGCCAAATAAGTAATAGAAAAATATGTGGCCACATACATTTAATTTTGGACATTCACATACATCAATTTTAGTGGCTATGTGGGGGCACCTCACAAGCTCCCAAGATATGTGGATGACAAATTAGTGGTCATGGAGGTGAGTTAGAAAATGGTGCCTCCACATGAGATGATTTTCACCAAAAATATCAACAAATCTTTCAAATTCCCTATAAAAATAAGGTATTACACATGCCCCTTAGTGGATAAGTCAAAGGGGTTAGAGAAAGAAATGAGCATGTATACATTTGATAAGATGCCACTCTAACCTAATTATGATATCAGGTGGTTGGTGAACATGGTGATAAATGTAATATTGTACCAGTCTCACTATGAAGACCTCTAGTCTGACATAACCACTAGAGAAGATGTTCAAAAGTGGGAATATATGAGGCTAATAGTGCAAGAGGTCATAGCCTACAACATCAATCCTATCCCCAAAGACATGGTAGATGACAAGTTGACACTCTCCTTAACATACAATAGGGGTAATATTAAATCTAAGACCATCACTCAATCAGACTTCATTGGGCATAAAGATAATTCCATCCCCTAATGATCAATAAGATAATGAGGAGAACATTCAAATGATTGAAGTAATATTGAATCGACCTCAAGACATATAACACCACTTCCCTCCAAGAGTTAAGAATGGTAAATGAATGCCTTCCTACCTACATACCTTAGTGACCCTCTAGCCCCATCATCATCTACAACATGTAAGGAGAAAAGGAAGTTCAAAGACACCAACTTCATGAAATATATGGACATCGAGAAGATGATCATGGCACAATCTAAGGCTAGGTTATCTTTCTTTAAAATAATTATATTGGTTGAGAATTGGGATAAGATTCTAATGGGGTAGGTCACACTAGCTAGTGCCACTCCCATATCAATTTTAGGGAGAGAATATCTAGTGATGATAGCCATCTCAATAGCCCCCTATAGCTATTCAAACACCAATCCCAATTGTCCTACCTACATAGTAGGTTATAATCAAGCCTTCTCCAAAAATATATTCAAGGGATAGAGGAGGCAAGCAACAAGAGGAACCACCAAAGAAAAATAGAGTTAAGAAGGCCCTCCAATCTTCAATCAAGTCTCTAACCAAGTAGAGGACATTTTTTTCAAATACCCAATCACCAAACATTTCCCACTATAGAGAAGAGAAGATCAAGCTTCTTATGAATAGAGGATAACGGATATAAGTGAGGGGGAAGGCTCAGATGAAAGAAGGCGAACAATATAGGTAATGAAAAAAAATTCACCTTCACTCCACCTATGGTAAGAAATAGGAAAAGAACCCATAAGGAGAGGTGTCATACCTCATTAAGGATCTTGATGGAGGGAACATCTATAGAGGGGGAACCTAACACAAAAGAAGGTGAAGGTGATGAGGAAGAGGGAAAGGCTCTAGATGATCCTCTATATTTTGATGATGTTTTAGAGGTTGGAATTGAGGTGGTTACCCAAGTAGAGGTCCCAATTGAAAAAGAGGCCAACTCCGTAAAAATAGAGGCATTATCTAGAATATTATTTCTTAGTCACCTAGGTAGGACAAAGCTAGTGAAGTTGAAGACACCCCAAAGTTAGATGAAAGGGATCAAGGTGGACCTAGGGATGACATTCAATCCCCCACTAGTAGTGAAAAGGTGGGAGAGTAGGAAAAGTATAAAGGAGGAGATGAGGGATTAAGCCTACAAATGAGCACCCCCACAACCTCAGAGGTCAATAAAGGTGTCAGGGAAGGTGCCCCCAAGGGTGCTAGTTTAATTGAAGTTCCCTAAGTGGTCCTCCTCACCATCAAGATGCATGACCTAGAGAAAAATAAACGTTTTGAGGATATGATTGGTGAATATTCACCCAAAAATGATAATGAATTCACCATAGCCTCTGTGGACACAGTAGCCCAAAGTAATAAGGATAAACCACTATTGCATCCTACATCCTACCCATAGAAAAGGTCATCTCCATTGACAAATTATGCATGAAGTCCCATAAGCTTGGGTCTAACTTTGAAATTTTGGAGTGAGTAGAACTAATCCCAAAAGAAGAAAATAAAAAATAGGGAACTAATGAGGAAATAGAATAGTTTGTTTTGATTTCTCCTCCTAAGCCATTGGTATTCCAGGCAGTTTTTTCCTCATTGGCACCACTCATCACTACCAAAAGGCCATCCTTCATGTCAACAACTTCATTAGGTTTCTATAACAAGCCGATTCTATAGGTTATAGACTAGGTGAAGGAAAATAAGGATGTGATGAGCAATATACGGGATATTAACAGCAAAAATTATTAAAAAATAAAAGGCTAATCCCCCAAAGAAGGCAAAAATGCATGCCCAAATGACATTCACTGATAAGTTGTAAATCATTGTTGAAGTAGCCATTCCCCCTCTAAATGTATTATAAAAGAATACTCCCCTAAAAAGATACTCCATTTATAGTTACAATCTCAAGGAGTCATCAAGGAAGGAATTTAAACATACATCACAAGTCTTGGCTAACATGGTGACACATAAAATGGACAAAGATAAAGCCACCATGGAAGAGCTAAAGGTGAAGAACTAGGCTATGATCCAATACTTTAAAAAGTTACTAAGTGAGCCTTAGGCAGTGACTTCAGCTTCCATCTAGTCTCTTAATCCTTCCCTTTTCTCCCTTCGATAACTAAACTTCACCAATGGTGATGATTTAAATACAAAATGATGCACAACAAAATATTGGCAACATGACTTGATAGCCTGAACTAATGAATTCATCCATACAACCATGGAATGTCTTGATAATGAGATGGACTGACAAGGAGAGTATAACTCCCTTACATTTTTATATGATGTCAATATCAAGAGTTGGGAAGCAATCAGGTCTAGAATAGATGAGATATCTAATATGGGCAAAGCTGATTTAATAATATAAAATATTGCCTCTTTAGATGATCTTAAAATACCCAAAGAATGTTAGTTGGCCATAAAACAAAGGATAACCATGCTCAAGGATGGAACCTTTGATATAAAAGGAGAAGATCCATCTCTCAAGACTATGAGGATAGTAATTGAGGTCACTCTGAGAGTAATGGTGAAGCTTGATGGTTTAGTGGACTTGACAAAAGAATTGGTGGAGGATGCTTTGAAGAACCTCATCAATGCACCCCATGAAACCTTTAATAGCTAAAAGATAGGGGGCCTAGTATCACTTGAAAAGTATTACAACTAGTTAGAGGCATTGGTACATAATAAATAGGGAGTGCTCTAGAGGACCACTAACTAGTTAGAAGAATATAATGCCAAATTCAAGTATTAAGTGGGCCCAAATAGAAAAATCATTGCCACTATAATTGTAAAGTTTATTAAATACAAGAACTAGCTAGTGAAGGACACAATCATCAATGTGGATTTTGCATCATGATTGAATGCCCCTGATTTCTTTCCCAAAATAAAATCATTGCATACCTCCCTTTTTATTCTTGTCCTTTTCTCCTTTTCTAAACCATTATATCTTACTCAATAGTGACATGTCCCTTTTAGCATTTGTTTTTTTTAAGAATGGGATGTCTTTGTTTCTTTGCATAAGTGGAGAAAGTTTTATTTTGTCTTTCATGAGTTTGTTTTGTGTACATAACTATAAATATTCTTCTATAGTGGAGAATAATATCTTTGACCATCATGAGAGCACAACTATAAGTTCAAGGAATCAATTTCGTTACAACCAAACCCATGCCTGTGAAGGAATCTTCTAGCTTGGATATATTTGTATAATATGCCAAGTATGGCTATGAAATTGTATAAGTAAAGGGGGTCTATCACATTATAAATGTCATCTTAAATTTTAGTATAGAAGATATATCTCAAAGAGTCATCCCTATGTAGTGCCATGGTGCCAAATCAATGTCAGTTGTAAAATCATTGGAAAGCTTTTAGATCATCCATGATGTTCCTATTGATGCAGTGGATTACACCCATCGGTAGGATGCCTAGCTCCTACCCTTCCACATGCAACAATGGAAACTCCCCTCTTGCCTATGGGACTGGCGAAGCTAGAGGGGAGAGTCTCTAGGTAAGGGCTAGCTCCCTTTGATGCATCTGAGTTGTTCAATAACTTCTAATATAGGTATATAGATATATAATGAAGGGGGTGAAAATGGAGAAGGATTATAGGAAAACAAATCTACTCTAAAAGGGGTTGATGCACCAAAATGATCTGACCTTCTCACACTCACACTTGAAATTAGACAAGCACATACATAAACTTCAAACTGGCAGAAGGACCAGGCTGCAAGAAGCTTGGCAGGGAGGTTTTAATGGGACATATAAGAAATAGAGACTCACCAAAGGTGTTGTGGAAAGGCACACTGTATAGTAACTTCTTCTATTTTTGCACTTCTAAATATAGTTCTCCTTGTTAGTTGTAGAAATGGCACTTTAAAGACACCAAGTATGTTGGTGTTAAACCTGTGGAAGCATTAAGAAGCAACGACTAAACACAAATTAACACTCAAACACACACAGAGATATCTAACCATAAAAAAGGTAAAAATGTGTTTATTGATTTCAAGTGAAAATTTCCCAGGGCTACGCCTTAAAAATGTGGAAGATGATCTCTCAAAATGACAAGTCTCAAATATATAGAGGAATAAAAGAGGCCTTTTGGCACTCTTTTTACAAGTGACCCATGTGCCTTCTGAGCATTGGGATGAGGGAGCCATATAAATATAATGTCATGTCAGCTCCTGTTAGGATTTGAATTTATGAGTCACACCATTTGCTTGCTCTTCAATGCATATTGAGGAAAACTAGTCGCATCGATTACTGTTTATGCCTCTTTGATGATCACATGGTAGGCACTATGTCAACCACTAAAATAACTTCTTAAATCAACATTTTCCTATGTCACTTGGATCACTTTATCTACTCCTGTGCTTGGCCATTTTACCTCCTCTTTGTTCTCTAGGCTCTTTGTCCTTTTCTTACTTTGTCTTCTTCTACTCCTTTGACCCTTAGGGAAGATCTTTTGGCAGTTCTCTACATTCTTTGGGCTCATTCCATAACTAGTGCACAAACATTTTTAAAGAACCAATGGCTATTTTGTAGCTTTAAATTTGACATCCTCAGGTCGATCACCCTTGGACTCTCTTTTAGCTTCCGGCTTTGCCCTTTTTGCTAAGAGCACATCCACCTTTGACACATGTTGTAGTTCACTACTTGGGAACTTAAAAGACAATCTAAAACATGGACATTGACACGTGGAAACTTCCACCGAGCTGATAATGGGATGTGGCAACATCTGTTTACCTTAGAGGGTCCTTTGAGATTCAGGCAGAAGTTGACATGTGGCCACTTCCACCTGACTCTTTTCACTTAATCAAGAGGCTTTGGAAGTATTTTTGATATTTTTTTGGAAGGCGACATGTGGTCGCTTCTAGAGAACCTTTAGCTACCTTAGAATAACCTTAGGGACCATTTTCTAATGCTCACAGATGCTGACACTTGGCATGCTTTGCATATCTCCTAGAAACTCAATCAAGCCCACCACAATATTCTTTGAAGGATGAAGCAAAAGGAGAAACCCATGGATGTTGACACTTGTCAGCTTCTATCGAGCCTTGTAGGGGACACATGGCATGTTTTGTTACTCCTAAAAAGCATGTAAAATTCTTCCATAGTTTCCACTTGGTGCTTTTCACACTCTGGCTTCCCTGGTGCAAAACTTGATGCTCTCGGGCCCGTCATCACTTGAAAACTTGATGGCTAGTTCACGTGCTTAAATTTGACAATTTTCAGGATGTCACCATCCTTGGAAAAGTTCATTGGGCCTTTTATGTGGTTTTTTTGCTTTGAGCCCTTTGAGCTACCATTTGAAACTCTTTCTTCCCCTGCATAAGGGCCTTCTAAACCTAGCATTACCCTTCATCTTTGGGACACACCCTTGAACCAAGCCATTGGAATAACCCATTGAACCCAAAATTGGTTCAATGGTTTAATGGTTCAAGACTGTGTGCTGAGCTAATTGAACCAAGCCGATAATCTATCCATTTGAAACACTTGTTGAACCAGATGCATTGAACCAATCCATTGAACTATCCACTTAAACTGGTTCAATGGTACAAAGCTGCACACTGAGCCCATTGAACTAAGCCTTTGAACTTTCTTCGCTCGCTTCAACCGTTGAACTTGCACATTGAATTAGAGGCATTAAACCAAGTGATTGAACTAGTTGAATGATTTAATGTTGCATGCTGATGAACTTACCAATGGACTAATAGACTAAAAAAAGTGATGAACCATTTTTTTAAACTTGTTGATGAACCTACTAAAGTGTCAAGCTAAGCTGAAGTGTTGAGCTAAGCCGAAGTGTCAAGGCATTGAACTAATGCATTAAACTACTCATTAAATATAAGCCTCTGAACCAACACTTTGAACCAACTCGTTGAACCGATTCAATGGTTCAACAGTTCAAGTGACTATTGAGCCAAGGTCATTGAACTCTTTGTTGAACCAAAGCGATGAACTTGAAGATTGAACCAAGGCTTGAAATTGAAGTGATGGACTTGAAGCGATGAACTAAGGCTTGAACCAAGGCCGATTGAACTACCGATTGAACCAAGGATTTGAACTAAAGTGATGGTTCAATGGTTCAAAGATGCTAACCTTCTTCTTATGATTTTCTTTGGACAAGAGCTCAGAGAAGCTTTGTAAAACACAATACTCTTTGAGACTAATTTTTCATCTGTCAAGGATTACACCCATTGAGTCCGTAAATAAACCTATACCTATGCAAAATAAAAAATGAATTGGCCTAGAACACTAGGGGAAGAAGGGGACCAATTTTTGGCCTGTTACACCAAAAATAGTCAACAAAATGGTGACTCCTAGGGGAAGCATGCCTATTATGCTTAGAATCTAGTTGCCTTAAAAATCCATTGGGTATGGGGTCAGATTGTAACTTAAAGATCAGCAATAGATTTGATAAATGTAGAACCAATCACATAGATTCACCTCAAAAGGAAAATTAAAACACACACAAAGATAATAAAACTACTAACATGTGTAGAAAGTACTTAGGGAAAATAGGAGAAAAGTAAGGGAAAATATATACATTATGGAAAAGGGGCTCAGTGGTAATACTTAAGATGTATCCCATTAACTGGGATACATAGTTCTTCACCATCCAACCTGGAGAGTTGAAATGCATTATGCTACTTACACTGAGTGATTATGTATGGGCCACTCCATAGGGTGTTAAACTTCACATGTTTTCTAGGCTTAGCTCAGACTTCATCCCATTTCAAGACAATGTCTCCTTCAGAGAAACCTTTTGATGAAGATTTCTTATCGAAGTGTCTCTTCACTTGCTATTGGAGGCTAGTCATGGAAGCCATATCCTAGTCCCTTACCTCTTGGAATTCCATTAGCTCGCATAATCTAACCTCCATGGTAGTTCCTTATTTTAATTGCTGATGGCAAGTGAGATCCAAGGCTAGTAGCTCGAGTGAAATGGGGAGCCTAACTTCCCTTCCATAGATGAGCGTGTATGGCAAGTTGCCAATTTCTCTCTTCGAGGTGACCCTATCTACCCATAGGGCTATTTTAAACTTGGCATGCCAAGTCTTCTAATTTTATTCCATGGTCCTCTTGATGATCTTGATCAAGTTCTTATTGGTGGACTCAGCCAACCCATTCCCCTATGGGTAATAATTGGATGAAGTGCTAAGATATATACCATATTTTAGTGCCCATTCACTTGTTTTGGCTCCCCAAAAAGCCAACGTATTATCTGAGATTATGGTTGCTGGAACCCTGAATCTTGCCACCAGGTCCTCATAAAAATCCAAGACCACACTTTTGTTTGCCTCCTTCAGAGCAACAGCCTCAACCCATCTTGTGAAATAGTTCATGGTAGTTAGGACCCACTTGTGTCTAGCACTAGAGGGAGGATTAATCATCCCTATGAAGTCTAGGCCCCATTGCATGAATGGTTACTCCACCTAAATAGGCTACAAAGGCATGGCAACCAACTATTGCTTCCCATAGAAAAGTGTGCACTTCTGGCACTTTCTTACCCAAGCATGGGTGTCCCTAAAAAGAGTAGGCCAAAAATAGCCAGCTCTCATTATCCTTGCTGTAGTAGCCCTAGGAGCAAAATGACCACCTGTTGGCCCATCATGGAACTTAGACAACACCTTGTCAGCCTAATTTGAGTCTATGCATCTTAGAAGGACTCTTGAGAGAACCTTCCTAAATAATACTCCATCAACCAAGACATAAGAGAGAGACTAGAGCCTGAAGTACCTTCTTTTGGTCCTATCAATACCCTATGGGTACTCACTAGTGAGAAGAAAATGCCTCAAGTATGATGTATAATCCTTCATGATAGCTAGTTCTTCTACTGTAGCTACATCATGAATTAGTAAGCTATCATTCCTTTTCTACTTGAAGTCCGCAGCAAGGTGTTCACACAGGCCTCTTCCCTTCACCAACTTGGTTGATCTTGATGTCTATGTCATACTCCATCACCTTGGTGATCAACCCCACTCTCTTTTTATTTAGGTCTCAATTGGTTAATAAATCCTTGACCCTAGGATGTGGAACCATGAGATGAATCCTACTGTTGGACATCATATGCCTGAATTTCTTCAAGCTCCATACTACTGCTAGGACTTGCTTCTCTACATATGTGTATCTAACTTCAAAATCATCTAACCCCTGGCTAAAAAATGTAAGTGGTTGTTATAGGTCATCACCATTTTCTTGGGTAAGCATGATGGAGATTACCTCTTCATTACCAAAAGTGTAGAGGTTGAAATCTTTGTTGAAGTCAGGGCTCATCAAAGCAGGAGCCCAGGTTATGGCGTGCTTGATGTCTTCAAAGCTATCCTTCCTTTGTGTTGTCCACTTGAACTCCTTTCACTTCCTCAGCATAGAGGTTAGTGGCTTAACTATCTCTACAAAATTTGGGATGAATCTCTAAATGAAATTGATCCTGTCGAAGAAGCTCTATAGGCTTTTCTTGTGCTTAGGTAGGGACATCTCTAAGATAGAATGAACTCTCTTAGGGTCAATGGATAAGACCTCCTTGGACACAATGTGGCCAAGTATTTTCCCCTCATGAATAACAAACATGCATTTCTTCAAATTGAGAGAGATGCCAAACTCTCTACACCTTTCAAAGATTTGCCTGAGGTGTTTCATGTGTTGGCTCACTTCCTTGGAGAATACCATCACATCATCAAGGTATACCAGAACATTATTGTTTATCAAGCCTCAAAAATCTATGTCCATGGCTCGTTGAAAGGTAACACTAGCATTAGATAGCCCAAATTGCATCTTCTTGTAGGCAAACATTCCCCATTTAGTAATGAAGGCTATTTTTTTCTAGTCATAGCCTTGCACCAGAATCTAAATATATCCTAAATATCCATCCAAGAGGGAGAAATGCTCGCTACCTATTACCTTCTGAAGGATCCATTCCATGATTAAGAAAGGATAATGGTCTTTCAAAGAGACTTTATTAAGGTCTCTAAAATCAACACATAGCCTGATCTCCCCATTCTTCTTTCAGATAGGAACAAGATTGGCCAACCAGGAGGAATGTTTGAATGGAAATATAATCCTGAACTCAATCAATTTGGCTAGTTCCTTCTGCATGAGAGGCTCAATCATTGAGTTGACATGTCTCTATTTCTACATGATTGGCTTGGCACCTTCTTCTAATTCGATGGTGTGCTAGGTGAGTCTTGGGTTGAAACCCTTCAAATCACTGTAATCCCAAGTGAAAACATCAGCAAACTCCTGACACAACAAAATGAAAGTCTGCCTTTCTTGAATCATGCAGAATTTTCCAAGTGTAAGCAACTTATCCTTGAAGATCTCAACCTTCTCATAATTTTCATCCTTAGTTGTGATGCATGCCTTGTCACTTCTTAATTGGTCATCTCCATTGAATATACTCTCTAGAGTGACCAAACCATTAGGGAGATTATTGTTCTTTAGTTGAATAATCTGGTTGCCATAATGTTGTTGCAACTTTGCTTGGTTCTTTATAGCAGCTTCTTCCTATAGAAAGAATGGTATTTGTTAGTCATTGTTGAAGACCTACCATTTTGTAATGTTGTCAGGGATAGAGGGCCAAACTACCACCTTCAAGTAGTGTGAACCATAGTCTTGATTTATCTCCTTGGAAACATTTAACTGAGCACTAATTACTGCTAGCCTATCCACTTGTTTGTTCTGCTCTTTAGGAATAGAGGTGATATTGATAGCAAGGAAATATTTCACTAAGTCCTAGACCTTATGCTTTTAGGACTTCAGTAAAGAATGTTTTGTCATATTTTGGCCTCTTACCTGATTTACAATCTGCTCACTATCACCCAAAACTTGCAACTCCTTGATTCCTCTTTTCCTTGCCCATTCCAGACCATGGATAAGGGACTTGTATTTTACAACATTGCTTGTGCAAGAAAATTAGAAATGGAAAGCTGAAAAGTATCTCTCCTTTGAAGGGGAGACTAACATCGCTCCACCACTAGCTCCCAACCTACTTCTGGAACCATCAAAGTATAACTGCCATAGACCTAGGTCCTCTTGGCTTACCTTCATTATATTTGGTATGAAGGTACCCTCTTCGTGTATGTAGTAGACTCCAATGCCTATCTCCTCTATGAACTTGTAAGGGTCATGCTCAAAGTTATCACTTCCCCATTCATCTAAGAGTAGGTTTGCAACTCCTTCAAGAGTAGAGGATGGAGATTGGTCTATTTGGGACTCTTCTTGGTTGATAATGGTGTAGCTGACATTTGCTTCCTTAAGTGAATATGGTTTTAGATGGTCCTTGTGGAGTGGCTCAGATTCAATCTTTACCTTGGTCCCGTACTTGGTTCCAAAAACTAGATAGGACCAATTCACTACTAGATAGCCACCTATCTTGGATGTGAAGTCCCTGGATAAGCAAATGGCAAAATAAGGAGGAAAATCTACCACTACTATATCATGGGGAATTGAGAAAGTTAGGCAAGAATGTAATGTCAAGATCAAACCCTTCATTATCCCAACTATCTTTGCAGGTGTCCCATCTAGTTGTAGAACTCCCTTATTCATCTCTTCATATTTTAGTCCTAGCTTGTCAGCTATACACTTGGGAATTACTGAGGTACTAGTCCCACCATCAATGATGCAGTTGTGCACCAAGAAATCTCCTATGACCAAGGATACATAGAAAGGGGGAGATTTCTCTTCTTTCTTGACTTGGCCTGAGGTGGAAGGTTGTCCATTCATCATCATGACATTATCAGTCCTTGTTGGGATAGCTCATCGATCCAGCTCATGCAATTCCCTTTGTACCATGTCCTTTTATCCTGGTAGAGACAATGAATCCCATAAGGAGATGTTCATATGCAGCTCCTTCATCTAGTCCACCACATTGACTTGAGGACTGCCTCCCTTCAAGCTTTCTTTGGGGTAAATTCCAACTTGAGGTGTAGGCTGAGGGGCTGAAGGTACAAACAATGGTCTAAAGTTTGGGACCTTTTGATTTAAGTGTGATGGAGAAGGTATTGCTACAATTTGGGTAGTATCTTGGGCTTCTCCCATTTATCTCCTCTTGAATCTTGTGTTGGCTGCAATGCAGTCAGCTTGATTGTCTGCAACACCCACATAATTGATTGCATGAAACTCACCTTCCAGGTGGTTCATAAGAGTAGAGTTAGGCTGACTCTAACTATTTCTTGTGTTGGGTTGCATTAGAGCCTTGAAGACCTGGGAATGAGTGGCTACCTAATTCTCTTGCACATTTAGGTAATAACCCATCATCTCATTTGTATAAATGGCTTACTCTTGACCATATCCCATGGTTGAATAACTTGGTTGTTCATGCACTAGATTGTTCTGAATGGGCACCATGACTTAAGATGATAAAGGGGGGCCTAGGTTGTAGCCTTGGAAAGGTCTGGTCTGAGTAAGCTAACCCTATCCTTTATTGTAATTTTGGAAAGGGGGTTTGGAGCTTTACCATACTGCTGGTATCCTTGGTTTGGTCTGTTGCTTTGAGCTTGCTGCCTTTTAAGAGCTACAAGTTCATTTGACATACTCTGTAACAAACTCTTAACTTCATGAAGTTCATTGGATGGAGTAGCAGATAGTTTATCTATGCTAGGTAGAGGAGCTAATGTGGGAGCAATAGCCTAAATTAGAGGTAGCAGTTTTGGGAAAAGTGGCATACAGGGTCTAGGGGCTATTTTCCCAGCCTGTACTAAGCAATTTTTAGCTGCTATGGCTATGTCATAGGTAGTAGGAATCACATTCCCTCCCATGGATTGTATCATAATAGTAATATCACTATTTAATGCTCTTAAATAATATAGGAAAGCATAGCTAGTAGTTGATCTTACCAAAATGGGGATTCTATCCCATGTCTTCTGAAACTGCATGTTGAAATATTGCATATATACATGTGGGGCTCTTTTCATGGTAGTCAAATACATAGCAAGTGAGAGGTGGTCGCTATTTTCTCCAAAATATTCTGTCAAGTGAGTACCCAATTCATTCCAAGAATTGATTGAATTTATAGCCAAAGTCCCATAACAGTCAAAAGCTTTGCCCTTCAGAGACAATGCCAGCAATCTGATTATGATATTTTCCTTTGTGACATTTTGAATATTGCAGAGGTTAGAAATATTTCTAATGTGCTCAAAGACTATAATGGGCCCCTCTCCATCGAAAGAAGACACATTTTTAAGGGCTGCCCCCAAAATTGGGTCATAACATGGGATATTCAAGGGGCTCTGACCATGAAAAGCCATAAAGGGTAATGCCATAGCTGGGATGGGATGTAACTGTGGCCTCGCTACGTATGTGTTCCTTACAATAGGTCTAGGAGGGTGGCTTGCTGAATAAGGATGGGTCTTTTCAAACCTTAGTCTTTTTGCTAAGTTTAAAGTAAATTCAACAAATTCAAAAGGGACACCCTTAGAAGCAAACCATGTGGTGACTTTAGGCATAGGAAGTCATACTGGTCTTGTTGGATGAGGGTTGTACAATAACTCTCATAGCTTTGATACCACTTATTAGATATCAAGCTCAAAAAACCTACAACCAAGCTCTGATACCACTTGTTGGTTGATCCCCAATAGGTCTTTGATTAGGAAATGAACTTCTTACTAGTGGAGTTGTTAGATGCTATAAATAGTTGATTTGTTGTAATAGGACCAGCATCAATCTTGAAACCTTACTAAGTTATAAAATTGGGTCCCATTAGGCATGCCAAAAACTATTGACATAGTAGATTGCACCTGAGGGCAGGACGCCTAGCTCCCACCCTTCCACACACAACAATGGAAACTCCCCTCTCAGCTATGGGACCGGCGAAGCTGGAGGGGAGAGTCTCTAGGTAAGGGCTAGCTCCCTTTGATGCATTTGAGTTGTTCAGTAAGTACTAATATAAGTATATAGATATATAATGAGGGGGGGTGAAAAGGGAGAAGGATTAAAGGAAAACAATTCTACTCTAAAAGGGGGTGATGCACCAAAATGATCTAACCTTCTCACACTCACACTTGAAATCAAACAAGCACAAACATAATCTTTAAATTGGCAGAAGGACTAGGCTGTAAGAAACTTGGCAGGGAGGCTTTAATGGGACATACAAGAAATAGAGACTCACCAAATGTGTTGTGGAAAGGCACACTATATAGTAACTTCTTCTATTTTTTTTACTTCCAAACACAACTCTCCTTGTCAGCTATAAAAATGGCACTTTAAAGACACCAGGTATGTTGGTGTTAAACCTGTGGAAGCATTAAGAAGTAATGACTAAACACAAACTAACACTCAGACACACATAGAGATATCTAACCAGAATAGAGGTAAAAATGCATTTATTGATTTCAAGTGAAAATTTGTCAGGGCTACACCTTACAAATGTGGAAGATGATCTCTCAAAATGACAAGTCTCCAATATATAGAGGAAGAAAAGAGGCCTTTTGGTGCTCTTTTTAAAAGTGACGCATGTGCCTTCTGAGCATTGGGACGAGGGAGCCATCTGAATATAATGTCATGTCGACTCTTGTCAAGATTTGAATTTATGAGCCTCATTGTTTGCCTACTCTTCAATGCATATTGAAGAAAACCAGTCGTGTCGATCACTATTTGTGCCTCTTTGATGATAGCATGGTAGGCACTGTGTCAACCACTGAAATAACTTATTGAATTAACACTTTCCCGCATCACTTGGATCACTTCATCTGCTTTTGTGCTTGGCCATTTTAACTCATATTTATTCTCTAAGCTCTTTGTCCTTTTTTGGCTTTGTCTTCTTCTGCTCCTTCAACCCTCAGGGAAGATCTTTTGGTAGGTCACTGCATTCTTTGGGCTCATTCCATAGCTAGTGTGTAAGCATTTTTAAAGAACCAATGACTATTTTAGAGATTTAAATTTGACGTCCTCAGGCCTGTCACCCTTGGAATCTCCTTCGGCTTCTTGCTTTGCCCTTTTTTCTAAGAGCACATCCACCTTTGACACGTGTCGTAGTCTGCTTCTTGGGGACTTAGAAGACACTCTAAAACATGGATGTTGACATGTGGCAGCTTCTGCCAAGCTGATAATGGGACGTAGTAGCATCTATTTACCTTAGAGGGTCCTTTGAGAATCGGCAGAAGTTGACACATGGCTGCTTTTGCTTGACTTTTTCCACTTAATTAAGAGGCTTTGGAAGTATTTTTGAGATTTCTATAGAAGGTGACACGTGGCTACTTTTGTAGAACCTTTAGCTACCTTATAACAACCTTAGGGACCATTTTCTAATGCTCACAAATGCTAACACTTGGCATGCTTCGTATACCTCCTAATAACTCAATTGGACCCACCATAATCTTCTTTGAAGGATAAAGCAAAAGGAGAAACCTATGGATGTTGACACTTGTCGACTTCTATCAAGCCTTGTAGGGGACACATGGAATGTTCTACTACTCCTAAAAAACATGTCAAAGTCTTCCGTGGTTGCCACTTGGTGTTTTTCATGCCTTGGCTTCCCTAGTGTAAAACTTGATGCTCTCAGGCCCATCATTACTTGAAAACTTGATGGCTAGTTCATGTGCTTAATTTGATAGTTTTCAGGATGTCACCATCCTTGGCAAAGTTCATTGAGCCTTTTTTATGGCTTTTCTACTTTGAGCCCTTTGGCCACCCTTTGAAACTCTTTCTTGCCATGTGCAAGGGACTTTGAACCTAGTACTACCCTTTAGCTTTAGGACACACCCTTGAACCAAGCTATTGAACCAACCCATTGAACCAAAAATTGGTTCAATGGTTTAATGGTTCAAGACTACATGCCGAGCTGATTGAACCAAGCCGATAATCTATCTATTTGAAACACTTGTTGAACTAGAGGTGTTGAACCAATCCATTGAAATTTCTGCTTGAACCAATTTGATGATTAAAATCTACACACCAAGCCCATTAAACTAACCCTTTAATCTTTCCTCACTTGCTTTATCCATTAAACTTGCACGTTAAACTAGAGGCATTGAACCAAGTGATTGAACTAGTTCAACGGTTCAATGCCACACGCTGATGAACTTGCCAATGGATTGATAGACTAAAACAAGTGATGAACCATTTATTTGAACCTACCGATGAAGCTATCGAAGTGTTGAGCTAAGATGAAGTGTTGAGCTAAGCTGAAGTGTCAAGGCATTGAACTAATGCATTGAACTTCTAGTTGAATAGAATCCTTTGAACCAACACTTTAAACTAACCCATTGAACCGGTTCAATGGTTCAATTGTTCAAGTGATTGTTGAGCCAAGGTCATTAAACTCTATGTTGAACCAAAATGATGAACTTGAAGATTGAACCAAGGCTTGAAATTGAAGTAATGGACTTGAAGCGATGAAATAAAGCTTAAAGCAAGGATGTTTGAATTGTCAATTGAACTAAGGCTTTGAACTAAAGTGATGGTTCAATGGTTGAAGATGCCAACCTTCATCTTGTGATTTTCTTCAGACAAGAGCCTAGAGAAGCTTTGTAAAACCCAATACTCTTTAAGACTAATTTTTCATCTGCCAAGGATTACACCTGCTAAGTCTATAGATAAACTTGCACCTGTGCAAAATAAAAAATGAATTGGCCTAGAACAGCAGGGGAAGAAGGGGACCAATTTTTGGCCTGTTACACCAAAAATGGTCAACAGTTCCCTTGTTACATAGTTATTATGCATAAGGTCTCATGATATCAATTTTTCAAGAAATATATTGTAATAAATCCTTTATCATTTAATGAATAAAATATGTTTATTTTTTCCATTATGTCTTATTGTTTAAGTGTAGTGTGTCTTTTTACAAGCTAAATAGATTGGTTGTCTAGTGTATGTTTCTTTTTGGTAGTCATTTAAAAGGTACAACCAGAACATAAAATCATTTCCATTTTAAATTTTGGGGGAATAATGCATTGATATCCTTTTTAAGGTTAGTCCTAAGCTCACAAATATAATAGGAAATAATTCTTGAGGGGTAACTTATAGTGTTGCTTGTAATTCTTCAAATACCATATGTGCATAGTTTCTTCCTAGTTGTCTCTAGAATCAAGAAAGCATATGTTGATAAATATGATATCATGATTGTGTGAATCCCTCCATGTTTATTTATTTACCCTCCACATCTTTTTATCAAGCTATTCATATAAACTTTTTCCTACCCTATTCTACCCCACATACAACATATAACTTGCATACCATAAGTGTTGCTTGCCCAATAGATGAATTATACATTATTTACCTAAAATGTGTTCATTTTGTGTGATCAAAATCCTAATGTTGTATTCCCCATTTATTTATTTTCATTTATAAACAATCTCCATATTTCAGATTGTATCCCTTTTTTCATTTATGTTAAGTCGCTGTCATATGACATAAGGCATTCATGTTTTTCATGTGGCATCCATTCCTGGGTGGAGTGTGTGAGTCCAGTTATGCTTTAGTCATATCCCTTCTTCCATAATTATAAATACCCATAAATTTTGAAGGTTTAATGTCTCTTCACTAGAATGAGCTACCCTAGTAGGTCCTCTCACCTTAGTTTAGGCAGAGCCAAAAGTAGTAGGGAACTAACCATCCACTTTATCAGGCCCCTCTTGGGCATTATCCCCATTAGGTTATTTAAAGGTGTTGGTCTCTCTCTATGTATAATGAAATATCAAGTGACTCTTCACCTTCAACTTTCACCCCACATTTTTAAGGGTGTGTGAGGCTGAGTGAATACTATGTGCAACTAGGAACCAACAAGATTTTTTGGCACCATTGTCGGGGACCTTATCACCCTTGTTATGGGTCTGGTTGTTAGAGAATACTAAGTGTTTATTTTTCCCTATTTCCAAGTTGAGTTTCTTTCCTAAATTATATTGTTAATATTTTAATTCTCCTTGGACACTTACCCTTGTTTGTGGAAATATTTTTTCAAAGAGTGTTATCAATGTGTAAAAACTAGCATCTCTCTATAGTTGTGCCTAGTTGTGTTGGTCTAGAAGCCTTCTTTCTAGTGGTGACTTCCTTGTATCATAGGTTTAAATAACCAATTCCTATTATTTTTACCTTTCATTATCTATAAACCTTATCTTTAACTCTATAAAATTGGAAGGTACTAGATCTTCTTTTCAAAGGAATCCTTCAAAAGAGCTTGTCCCTGAATTGTAAGCCCCATCTAGAAGAAAACAAGTTTGTAAACCTTTTGTGGGTCAGGGCTCAGGTTATCAAGTAGGACCTAATTAGTTTGTTCCTATTCATATGTACCCCTTGTTCTCTAACATCCAATTAGTTGAAGGGCACCAAAGTGCTTTAGATAATTCTTAACTTCTTATGACTCAAGCTCCCTCTCCCTAAAGAAACATTTCCCCTCTTTCTAGTTTTTTTAATAGTGTTCACTCTTGACTTCCCCCTAGTTTTCATTCATCATCTAATTTATAAATGGGACATGGTGACTTAAGAAGGGGGATGTTTAATGTAGATAATGAAAATGATGGAGAAGATTATCAAGATTTGGTTAATCGATGTAGACCATTCATGATCCCAAGATTTAGACCCATTAATTTCACTGGTATGCCTAGTTTTCCCAATGAAGTCCATATCAAGATTATAAATATTCTACCTAAGTTTTAGGGAAATAATGAGTTGTCTGGGGAAAAACATTTGAAAGCCTTTTTAATTATTATTAAAGACTATGAGAATGACTTGGAGGATGTGTGTATAAAACTCTTCATCAACACACTTGAGAATGAGGCTTAGGAGTGGTTCAAGTCCCTCCCTAATGGATCTATAGATACTTGGAAAGAAATGATCGATGCATTTAAGATGTAGTTTGGTGAGAGTATAGACCCCTAATTCTTGCTTGTTGAGTTTGAGAACCTAAAAAACAACCCCAATGAATGTGTGAAGGATTTAAATTCATGGTCTAGTAAGGTGTTAGGAGGTTACCTAAGGATATTAAGCCCAGTGGTGCCACTTATCTAATTAAGTAGTGTGAGGCATTTGATAAGAAAGTGGTCTATTATCTTAGAGACAAGGATCCTACAAATCTGAGGATGGATTTTAATTTAGTTGTTCAAATAGAAGATAACATCAAAGTTATGGGTAAGCCTTTGAATAAAAGGGCTGATGTCAAGCTACTAATCCTTGAGAAAATGCAAACCTCCCATAAAGGAGTGGACCTAGACGAAATAGTGAAGACCTTGGCCACTATGATCAAGGAAATCTCTTACAAGCTAGGTAGAGTACAGAAAGGATTATCCCAAGGTACCTCCAATCATGATGATAAGAGAGAAGAATGTAATTATCACTGAGATCAAGGTCAGGGAAGGACACCTTTCTAAAATAGAATTAATGATAAATGAAATGGTTTGGCAAGGAATGACAAGAATCATACTTAAGGGGCTAGAAGGGATGTATCAGATCCTTTAGTTATAAAGATTAATACAGTTGATATTGACATCAATTAGTGTGATACGTGTTTTCTCCCTCACCCCCCATGTAGCAAAATCTCTGAAGGTGGTTTAGAGGTAGTAGGTTCTAAAGCTAAATTTGATTAAAATAACATCTACATAGTAGATTTCTAAGAGGTGGAGAGTTATATCTTCAAGAGAGAAGGTGTAAGTAACCTATTAGTCCCAAACTGTTGGGACACCTTGACCTATGATTGTTTCACTTTCAATTTTGATAAATCATGTGTAATGGTTCCTTATTCATTAATGGAATTAATGGGTGTTGCCAATACTCAAGAATTCTTGGATGCATGTGAAAAGGTAAGAGCTCTATGCCTAGACTTTGTCTATGAAATCAATATGGTGCATGAAAATGAGTTACCAATTTATGATTTTGTGTTTCTGAGATCAATGATGAAAGAAAAGTATGGGGACTTTCCCACATCAATTGAGGATCGATAGTTGATGATTCATGATACAAGTGCCCAAAAAAAGGAGTATAATATGAGAAACAAGGATCAGAATACTCCCCTAAAAGATGAAGGTATTCCTATTCTTAGGGTAGAGACCAAAGAAAAAGCAACCGCTAGAACTAAGGAAGTGTAAAATCCTACTAAGCCCAGTCTTGTGCTGTATCACATTAAACTAAGAGGTGGCCAGGCCAAAAAACAAACCCTTTTTCTATATAGCATTCCTAAAAAGGATGAAACTAGGAATCATCCTTTGAATAATGAATTCAAAAGTAGTGTCCCTCTTATTTTTGTGCTCCTAGCACTAGAAGGGTATGTTTCAAGTGAAAATGTCACAAGTTTACACGCCAATACTCTGCTTCCCAAATAAAGTGTTTGTGGCATTACCAATGTACTGAGTCAACTGAAGGTTAAAATATCTTTTGTGGAGCTACTTAGGATCCTAAAACATAAAAGGAGAGCTTTCTAATATTTGGGATTCATAGAAAAGGTCACTACCAATGAAATTATTGAGGAAGAACCTCCCAACATCCTCCCTAGAGAAAAGAAGAATGCTTCAGAATCTTCTGAGTAACACTTGGAAGTATACTTGGTAATGACATTGGTGGAGAGATAAATGGATGTTGACCCATTCTATACCACCTTGATGATTAGTGGATTGATCATCCATAATTACATGTTTAATTCTAGCACATCTTGTAACATCATACCACTGGTTGTACTAAATGAATTATGCATAAGAATAACTATAGTGTTTGGATGTCATTATTATACACTATCCACCTAAGTGGGGTATGTTGCTCTCTAAGAAGTGGGCTGATAGCATTGACAATAGTTTTCATATGGATTTATCCTATGCCATAATACCTTTGGATGAGAAAATGGTTCACCTAAATTGGGAACCAAAAATGCTTCACATCTTGGAAGACCCCAAGTACCAGCTAGATGAAGTGTTTTATATAGATATAGATATCAAGAACTTCATGGGAAATGTCAAGTTTATATAAATACCCCTTGATACTGGTATCCAAAATGAAGACTCCATTTAGATTATGCATTTTGATAGAGTGCATTCCAATATTGGAAGTGGGGTTGGAGTTGTTTTCTATACTCTTAAGGGCCAAATTTTTAAGTTCTCCTTTTAGTTATCTTTTGAGTGCACCAACAATATTTCAAAATATGAAGCACTTTTGATAGGCCTTCAAATCACCTTAGTATGGATTCAAAAGGTTGTTAGTAAAGGTTGAATATGAGTTACTAGTTAAACAATTTTGGGTTGTTTACACCATGAAGCAAAAAAGGTTGAAGTAATACCAAAATATTATTTGGGACTGTCTAGAATGGTTTGGTACTTTCAACATCTAGTACCATGATTGATAGCTCAATCATTTGGTAGATGTACTCACCAAGAGAGATGTAGAATTTAGGATTGAGCTTGGAAATGTTGCTTGTTAATATCAAGTTGAAACATTGGTAATACCCTCTATTTTATAAAATATTAATCATTGACATGTCTTTGATGATGATGACCACATAAAAAGGTTTCTATGTTGCATAAAGGAATTTGAGGGAACTATTACAAACTAAGATTCTATGATCCATGTCTATGATGTGATAGAAACCTTATATGAGAAATAAATAATCTAACTTAAAACTACCACCATCCCTAGGGGATTGGTTATTCTTGAAGTATTCTTTGATGGAGTGGACTAAATAAAATATAAAAACACTTTTATATCAAGAGAAGTGATTTAGATTAACATTAGGACACTAGAGAACCAAAGGAAAATTTGGATTAGTGTTCACTTGAGTAAATATGAAAAGGAAACATTAGTCACCCTATTTAAGAAATACCAAGATTTCTTGGCATGGTCTTATGTAGAGTTAAAGACTTATAGAGAGGATTTATTTCAACATGTTATCCCCTACATCCCAATACAAAGCCATTCTACTAGAAATAGTAGTCGATCAACCCCTTCTTAGCCACCAAAATGTAGGAATATCTAAAGAAGCTAAGGGATGGTGGGATCTTTCAACCTATCAGATATTCATCATGGGTGGCCAACCTTGTCCCTATTAGAAAGAAAAATAAAGACATCTAGATCTATGTAGATTTTTTAAATTTGAACAAGTCATATTTGAAAGATAATTAACCATTGCCTAACATGGATAATGTGCTTCAATATATCATTAGATTGGATCTATTTTCAACCCCAGATGGTTTATTTGGATATAACCAAGTGGTGGTCAAAGAGTCAGATAGGGCTAAGACCACCTTCACCACCCCATGGACACTTACATATATGTTTGAATACCTTTTGGTTTAATGAATGTAGGTGTCACCTTTTAGAGAGTAATGAATGTAACCTTCACTAGATTGATTGATCAATTCATTACTATCTACCAAGATGATGTCATTATATACTCCAAAAAGAGGAGTAACCACTTGGCACATTTGGAATAGTTGCTTATCAGATGTTAGGAGTTTGAGAACTCCTTGAACCCCAATAAATGCCATTTTTTAGTACAAAGATCAAAGTTACTAAGACACATTATGTCCCAATAAGGTGTTATGATAGACCCTAAGAGGTTGGAGGCCACTTACAAAGTACCCATCCCATAGACCAAGAAAGGTATTCAATATTTCTTCCACCAAATTAATTTTGTTAGATGGTTTGTTTCTAATTTTGTAGACATTACTTTGTTGATCACTTCAATGTTGAAAAAGGATCAAACTATAAAGTGGGATGAAAAGGCTACTTAGTCTTTTCAAGACATCAAGGTAGCCTTGAAAATGGCCCTAGAAATTATTAGCCTAGACTATATAAATGAGTTCCAAATATTTTCATTTTCCTCTATACATACCATTGTTATAGTGTTGTTACAAAAGAATGACAAAGGTCATGGGTAGATAATTGCCATTATTAGTAAGGCACTTTAAGGATTTGAGCCTAGATATTCCATAATAGAAAAGAAAGCCTTTGCTATTTTGAAAGCTATCAAATAATTTAGGTCTTATGTTTTGAGTTCAAAGATTATTGCCTATGTCCCTCACATTATGGTGAAGGACATATTAACTCAAAACAAAACTATTGATAAGAGGTGCCAATGGGTCAATAAACTACAAGAATATGACCTAAATCTATAGACCACCAATCTCATTAGGGGTATGGGTTTGGTGAATTTGATGATCAAGGAAAAGTTAGAAGTTATGGAGGTGAATAATGTGCAAATAATGATGTATAACTATGGATCAGAGTATAGCAAATCCCCATGGTATAGAGGCATAGTACATTACTTGAAGACTTTGAGTTATCCTCCTAATATAGAGAAGAATAAAATAAGGACATTAAAGTTGGTGTCCCATAAGTATATTTTATTGCATGATGACCTCATGTGGAGAAACCTAGATGGTGTTCTCTTGAGATTTTTAGTGGAAAGTGAGGTCTCTCTAATAATTATAGAATTTCATAGCAGTAATTATGGTGGCCATTTTACCCCAAATTTTAATACACACAAGACCTTGAGGGATAGATATTAGTGGCCTAAATTATTAAAATATGTAACTACTTATGTTAGAAAATGTGAAAAATGTTTGTGGTTCTTTGGTAGAATTAAGGCATCTAGATCACTTTCCATAGAGTTGATCTCTATTGAGAGACCTTTTAGACAATGGGGGATCAATTTTATGGGTGAAATATCAGATTCCTCAAGTGATGATCATAAATGGATCCTAGTGGCCACTGATTACATCATGAAATGGGTTGAATCAGTTCCTACCAAGAGATCAGCCCACCAGGTAGTCATAGATTTCTTATTGAACAATATCATTTGTTAATTCAAGGTATCAGTCAAGATTGTATGTGACAATGCTATGTGATTTAGAGATAAATAGTTGAATACATTATGTGAAGATTATGGTACTACTTTAGCATACACCTCCAACCATAATCTTCAAGGAAATAGAAAATCAATGTCTAGTCATAAAAACCTATTGAAAATCATCAACAAGACTCTAGTTGACAAGAAAAGAAAATGGGGTGACCATTTGAAGTTTAATATTTAGGTGAATAGGTTGAATCTAAAGATATCCAATGAAAAGAGCCCATTTGAGCTTGTGTATGGAACCTAATCTATTTTTCCTTTGAATCTAAAATTGTCTATGTACTATTTCATGTGATAAATGATTGAGGTAGGAACAAAAATAAGCCATTATGAAGGGAGAGTTGAATAGATCATTTAACTTGATGAATATAGGAGGTAGGCTCATGAAAAGCACATAAAGTATAAGGAGCATCTCAAAATTATCTTTGACAAAATAGTTACTCAATGAACTGTTCAGGTTGGTCATCTAGTTTTACTTTAGGAAAATAGACATGAAGACAAAGGGAGGCATGGAAAATTTGATTCCATTTAGATGGGTCCCTACACCATTAACTTTTAGATTAAGAATCCTAATTTTTATCTTATAGATATCGATGTGGAGATTTTGGAGCTGCCACTAAATGGAAGATATATCAAGCATTTCTTAGATTGAAACTTTGTTTTCCCTTGTACATATATATATATATATATATATATATATATATATATATATATATATATATATATATAATTGTCTCTCTTATGGCCCCCATGGTCATTTTATATTTTTATTTGTCCATATCCTTTTTCATTTGATTGGTTTCCTTATTAAAGTAGTGATTCACCCATGGTATGTTTATTATTAACTCCATAGCCCAATGGATAGGAGACCAGTCTAGTGTTCTTTGTGTACCTAATAGGGATACCCATTCCTATGCAAGAGCTTATTTTAGTGCCAAAAATTGTAGTAGAGCAATTTGGGTCTTTGTATGAATAATTACATATGCTTGAGCTAAGTGAGATTGAATGTTTTAGTTTCCTTCCTTCCCTCATTAGTAGGAGAGGTTGGGACATGTAATTAATACAATCATGTCTGTTATCTTGATTAGATGAGTCTAAAGGGACATTTATCAAAGATGGAAAATACCCCAGAAAGGCTCAAGAGAGATTGAAGAGTTACAGTGTGTGGAGCAAAGATCATATGGCATGATAATTTATAGTGAACAAATGAAGGTGTAACCAAGTATTTTTCCAAGCTTAGATCCTTCATGCAGTGTCCTAAATGAAAGTAATAGGATACACTTATTTATTTTGGTAATTAAGATGAGGAATAGTCTTATGAAACAAATGAAAAATATTTATTTGACTCAAGGGACTCCCAAGAGTAAGATTCAAGGGATGGAAAGATTTTACACTTCTGCCCTTTTGAATAAAGGTGGTATAAAGAGTAAAAGTGGCTAAAACCCACATTTCATTTTTGATTTGGACATGTGGTAGTGTTTTTATCCATAAAAAATTTTGGGCCTCTTTGAATAATTTACCCATGTACCTTTTTGGTGGGTACGGTGCTTAAAATCCCTAGGACCCAAATGTCTGATTGTATAAAGAATATTTGTGCCATGTGGAGGCACTTAGGTGTTTGTCAACTTTAGGACCTTTTTGGAGATTTCCTCACTTCCTTTTATTGACATTTTATAAAGGGTCCTTGATGGCCCAAATGCTTAGTTTTTTTATAAAGGATCATTGCAAGTAATATCCTTGGTATCAGTGGGGACTCAAGACATCTTGTCCTGTAGCACCCAAGGGTCATAACAAGTGAAAAGGTGTGAAAGTCCTTGAGAGCATGAAAATAATATTTTAAATCTATGATTCAATCATATTTTACCACGTATTATAGAAGGAAGGTCACTTGGGACACAAGGGAAGGCTTAACATTTTCCATCTATTTTTTAAATGAGGCTCAAGTAATTAATGGTGTAATTGTTGATTATCCACCTAATTTTGGAACATTAATGGTAACCTTAATTATAAAATTTAGTGGATTATAATTAAGTGCTATTTTTTCATTTTAACTCACCCTTAAAATTCAAATTGAAATATTTGTGCTTCCAAGTGATTAAGTGTGTCAAATTAAAGAACAAAGTGAATATAGTGAATCAAGGTATGAGTTTTAAAAGGTTTCCATTCCACCTGTGTGTAGCTTTTACTAATACTAGTAAGTGTTTATTAACCTTATTGTATTATGTTTCAAGAGGTAATTGAGAGTTAATTTTAGAAGTATTTTAGTGTAAATAAGTTTAGTTCTAAGTTAATATAATAATGAGAGACTTAAAAAAATATGGTAGCTTCTTTAACAACATTTAATGGAAATATTGTATTAGTGTTGGACTTAATCAAGGACATTGATGTAATGAATTTGGATTTTAGAGCCCTATTAAATGTATTGAATAACCCCAACCCCCCACAATAAGTTCTTAATGTTGGCATAAGCTACATTTCACTAGCAACAACATTATCCCTTGCTGCTCATACCCAGAGCTTATCATAACATGTGCTTGAGAGTATCAACTAGATACCATAACCATAATCAACAATAGTAATTCAATGGTATTCTCCTTTACTACTAAATACCTTAACACCATGCTTGGCATTCCCCCTCAACTAAAAATTATCACACTCACCATCAAGGAATGCCAATAATACATTGATAAAGATGAGAGAGTTATTTGGGAAGTTGTGAGCTCATGTTGGCTGGCCAAGATGAGAAAAAAGGTATCAAGGATGTTAAAGAACTTTAAATTGGTAGATTTAAATGAGATACCTCAGTATGTTATAGCCATGGCCACTAAACTTTATGGGATACCCACTACTAAGAAGTTTGAGATAGATTTTTTTGATCATGTTTTACATGTTGAAAGGGAAAAGGAGGATTGACTGGGACACCATCCTTAGTGATAATTTTCACACAAAAATGGTGTACCTTAAAGTAGCCATCCTCTCTAAGGAGAAATCTAAACATAGATTTTATATGTCTTCCTATTTATTGTATAGCCTGATACACAACAGTGTTTTCTAGGGACTTGAAAGGAAACTCACAGGGATGAGAATCTCTAAGATATATCCTGAGGTAACCTTGTAGGGTTCTAGGAATAGTTTTTTCAAGGTGCATAAATACTTTTTCACCCCTATAATGAGCATATTTTACCCCCTATAGAGCTTAAATAGAATTTATACTATGGCCAAACAAGTAATATATAAATATTGGGCCACATACATTCAATTTTAAACATTCACATACATCAAGGTTAGTGGATACATAGGGGAATCTCACAAGCTCCCAAGATATGTGGATGACAAATTGCTAGTCATGGAGTTGAGCTAGTAAATGGTGCCCCCATATGAGATGATTGCTATCGAAAAGATCAACACTCCTTTCAAATTCCCTATGAAAATTGGGTATTACACATGCCCCTCAATGGCCAAAGAAAAGGGGTTAGAGTAATATTGATTATGACATCAGATGGCTGGTGAACATGGTGATGAATGTAATATTGCATCAGTCTCACTATGAAGATCTTTGGTCTGACTACACCATTGAGGAAGATGTCCAAAAGTGGGAATATATGAGGCTACAATATATTAAAAAACAAGTTGACACTCTCCTCTCCACAAAGACATGGTAAATAACAAGAAGACACTCTCCTAAAAATAAAATAGGGATAATACTAAATCCCATTCCATTTCTCAACTAGCCTTCACTAGGTTAGAAGATGACTCCACCCCCCAGTGAGTGACGTGGATAATGAGGAGAACCTTCAAAATGGTTGAAATAAAATAAAATCAACATCGGGACATATAAAACCCCTAAAATCAAAGAGTTAAGGATGGTAAAGGAATTGAATGCCTTCCTCCCTACATATAGTGGTGACCCTCTAGCTCCATCATCATCTACAATAAACAAGGGAAAAAGAAAGCTCAAAGACATTGACTTCACCAAACTAGTAGACGTCGAGTAAATGACCATGACAAAATCTAAGTCTAGGTCTTATTTATTAAAAATAATGAGCTTGGTTGAGAATTAGGATAAGATTATCATGGGGTAGTCAAATTAGCTAGTGTCACTCCCATATCAATTTTAGGGAGCAAATCTTTAGTGGTGCTGGTCATCTCAATAACACCCCTATGGCTAGTCAAGCACCAATCCCAACTATCATACCTACATAGTAGGTTATAGTCAAGCCTTCTCCAAAATTATATTCAAGGAAGAGAGGAGGTAAGGAAAAAGAGGATCCACCAAATCAAAAGAGAGTTAAGAAGGCCCCCCAACCTTTAATCAAGTCTCAAACCAAGTAGAGGATAGTTATTTTCAAAGACTTGACTACAAAAAATTTCCCACTGAAGAGAAGAGAAGATCAAACTTCTTACACATAGAGGGTTAGGGATATGAGAAAGTGGGAAGACTCAGATGAAATAAGGTTGATAGTAGAAGTAATGAAAAAACAACATGACTTCACTCCCCCTAAGGTATGAACTCAGTAAAGAACCCATAGGGAGAGGCATCATACCCTGTTAAGGATCCTGACGGAGGGAGCATCTATAGAGGGGAAATTTGCAATAGAAAAAGGTGAAAGTGATGATGAAGGGACCAATGCTCTAGATGATCCTTTATATTTTTATGATGTTGTGGATGTTAGAGTTGAGGTGGCTACCCAAGTAGAGACCCATATTGAAAAATAACCGCACTCAGAGATAGAGGCATTTATCCAAAATGTTATTTCTCAGTCACCTAGGTAGGATAAATCTGGTGAAGTTAAAGACACCCTAAATCTATATGACAGGGATTAGGGTGAATCTAGGGATGACATTTAGTCCCATATCAGTAGTGAAAATATGGGAGAGTAAGAAAAGGATAAAGGAGGAAATGAGGGATCAAACCTACAAATGGGCACCCCCACAACTTCAAATGTTGATAAAGGTCCTAAAGAGGGTGTTATCAGGGGTTTTAATTCAATTTAAGTCCCTCAAGGGGTCCTCCCCACCATTAAGGTCCATGACCTAGAGAAAAATAAAGGTTCCAAGGCTGTGATTGGTGAAGAGTCACTCAAACACAAGGAAGTCACCATAGCCTCTAAAAACATAATTACCCAAATTAATAAGTAAGGAGAAGCCATTATTTTGTCCTTCATCTAACCCATGAAAAGGTGAGCTCCATTGACAAATTGCACATGGAGTTCCACCAGCCTAGGTCTGACATTAAAATTTTGGAGTGAGTAGAACTAGTCCTAGAAGAAGAAAAGAAGAAATAAAGAAGCAATGAGGACAAAAAATAATTTATGTTGATTCCTCCTCCCAAGCTAGTGACATTACATGTAGCTATTTCCTCATTGGCACCACTCATCACTACCACAAGGCCATCATCAACATTAACAACTTTGGTAGGTTTCTAGACCAAGCCCCTTATTTGGGTTATAGAGCAGGTGAAGGAAAAGAAGGATGTGATGAGAAAGAAAGGGGATATTGACATAGCACAAATTATTCAAAAATAAAAGGTTAATCCCCTGAATAAGGATAGAATGCATGCCTAAATGACATTCACTGATAAGTGGGAAAGGAGTGTTGAGGTATCCATTCCTTCTTTAGATGCACTAAAAAATAATGCTCCCCTAGAAAGATATACCATCTATAGTTACAATCTTGAGGAGCCATCAAGGAAGGAATAGAAAAATAATTCAAAAGTCTTGGCTAACATGGTGACACATAAAATGGACAAAGATAAGGCCACCATGGAAGAGCTTAAAACAAAACCAGGCTATGATCTAATACTTACAAAAGTTACTGAGTGAGATTTAGATAGTGACTCCAATTACCATCAAGGATGCTAAACCTTCCATTATCTCCCTTGGATCACTATACTTCTCTCATGGTGATGTTTTAGAGACTAGAGAATGGGCATCAAAAGATTGGCAACAAGACTTGACAGCTTGAGCCAAGAAAGTCATCCATATAACCATATAATGATTGGATAATGAGATAGATAGAAGAGGAGAGTGTAACTCTCTAAAATTTGTATATGTTGATGATATCAAGATTTAGGAGGAACTCAAGCCCAAAATATATGAGATATGTAATATGGGAAAATATGTTTTAGTAAAAAAAATGTTGTCTCTTTAGATGATCTTAAAATGCCTAGAGAATGCTAATTGGCTATAAAGCACAGGCTAGCCATTCTCAAGGATGGTTCCTTTCATATAAAAGGAGACTATTAGTCTCTCAAAACTATGAGGATATAAATTGAGGATATATTAAGATCAATGGTGAAGTTTGATGGTGTAGTCGACTTGACAAAAAAATTGGTGGAGGATGCATTGAAGAAACTCATCAATGTACCTTATGGAGCCTTCAATAGACAAAAGATAAGGGACCTAGTCTCACTTGAAAAGTTTTGTAACTAGTTAGAGGAATTATTACATAAGAAATATGGAGTGCTCCAGAGGACCACCAACTTGCTAGAAGAATATAATGCCAAATTCAAGTATCAAGTGGGCATGGATATAAAGATCCTCACCACTATGATTAAAATTTTTGTTACATATAAGAACAAGATGGTAAAGTACATAATTATCAATGTGGATTCTACATCATGATTTGATGCCCTTGATTTATTTTGAAAAATACAGTCATTCCATACCTCCCTTTCTATTCTTTTCCTTTTCTCCCTTTTTAAACCATTGTACCTTACTCGATAGTGGCACATCCCTTTCAAGGTTTGTTTTATTTAAGAAAGGGACATCCATGTTTATTTACGTAAGTAGATGAAGTTTTGTTTCATCCCTTGTGAGTTTATTTTATGTGTACATAACTACAAATATTATTTTGTAGTGGAGAATCATATCTTTCATCATCATAAGAGCACAACTGCAAGTCCAAGGAATCAAGTTCATTGCAACCGACCCTACGCCTGCAAAGGAATCTACAAGATGGGGTATCTTTGTATAATATGCCAAGTATGGCTATGAAATTATATATGTAAAGGGGGTATGTCCCTTTACAAAGGTTAGATAAAATTTGAGTATAGAAGATATAACTCAGAGATTCATCCCTATGTAGTGCCCTAGTGCCAAATTGATTTTGATTCTAAAATCATTGGCAAGCTTTCAGATCATCCATGATGTTCCCTTGTTATAGAGTCATTCTGCATAGTGTATCATGATATCAATTTTTCAAGAAATATATTATAATCAATCCCTTATCAGTGAATGAATAAAATATGTTCATGGTTTCAATTTTATCTTGTTGTTTAAGTGCAGTGTTTCCTTTTGCAAGATAAATAGATTGGTTTTTTGGTGTATGTTTCTTTATGGTAGTCATTTGGAAGGTGTAACTAGAATGTAAGATCCTTAATATTTCAAAGTTTTGGGGAATAAAGCATTGATATCATTTTTAAGGGTAGTTCTAGGCTCAAAAATACAACAAGAAAGAATTCTTGAGGGGTAACTTGGAGTGTTACTTTTAATTCTTCAAGGACCATCTATGCGTAGTTTTTTCATAAATATCATTAGAATCAAATAATTATCTATTGATAAATATGATAACATGACTATGTGAATCCATCCATGTTTATTTATTGTCCCTCCACATATTTTTATCAACCTATTCATATAAACATTGTCCTACCCTGTTCTACCTCGCATACAACATATAGCTCACACACCATAAGTAATGCTTACCCAATGGATGTATTATACATTGTTTACCTAAAGTGTGTTTGTTTTGTGTTCTTAAAATCCTAATAATACATTCCTAATTTATTTCTTGTCATTTAGTAAAAATCTCCACATTGTAGATTGCAGCCATTTTCTCATCTATCTTAAGTAACTATAATATGACATAAGTCATTCATGCATTTCATGTGATAACCCTTCCTAGGTGGAGTGTGTGAGTCTAGTTATGTTTTGGTCATATCCCCTCTTCTCTAATTATAAATCCCCATAAAATTTTAAGGTTCAAATCCCCTTCACCATAATGAGCTACCCCCATAGGTCCTCTCTCATTAGTTTAGGCAAAGCCAAAAGTAGCAGGGAACTAACCATCCCCTTTGTCAGGCCCCTCCTAGTCATTGTCCCCATTTGGTTATTTAAAGGTTTTGATCCCTCCCTAGATACAAAAACATCTCAAGTTGTTCCTCACCTTTGACATGCACCCCCACTTTTTAGGGGTGTGTGAGGCTGAGTGATGTTGGTGCATAACTGAGAACCAACAAAACCTATAAACTCTATGACATGTAAAATATGGCATCTTTAGCCAAATAGTCATGCATTCAAAATACTTACATATATGTAATGATATATATTAAAACACACAATTCTTATATAAATTCCATGTAGGTTTTTATGGAATCTTTAATGCATGAAAAGAAAATAATTAGTATGTAGTTTATTTATAAATAAAATGCAACCTCTAATTTAATACATAATCTTCCATAATAGATATCTAACTATCTAAAACAAAACATAGATTGTAGGCTAAGAGATAAGATGCAGGGCTTGAAGACCCTACTAATAAATAACTCAATAATACAATGACATATTCCATTATAAACAACATATTTTAGAATAGTGGCAATTTGGGAAAGTGGTGGTGCAGAGCAGTTTGGTAGTACATGATGCCATTTACATTGGTCAATAGTTAAGAGTTTCATAGACCATGCTGTAGTTTTTACTTCAACAAGATGCCCATCATAAATGAATGATTTACCCTCTTTATGGATGCTTTTCAATGGACTAACATCCCCCTTCAAACATATGGCAAGATGATTATTATTAGTATTACTGTTACAACTAACCTGTATAGAAGCAATAAATGGTGGATGATATTCATTGTTACAAATCATAATAAGGTGCTAATTGAGCCATAGGTTCAGTGCTAAAAGCAACCTATTGTAAACCAAACTTATTTTTATTAGATAAACATGCAAACAACTATATAGAAAAGGAGAATGCCTCTTATAGCATGGGATAACATATGTAAACCTATCAGGGAAGGTGGACTTGGTATAAGGAAATTAGAAGTATGAACACAACCCTCTTAGCTAAACAAGGGTGGAGGGTTTATCAGGAAAAAAAAGAATGGAGTAAAATATGGAAGCACAAGTACTTATTCAAGGCTAAGTCACTCCCTGAATTCTTTTCTACTCTGAACATTTCTCATCCTTCTGCCATATGGGGGGCAGTCCAGGGAACAAAACATATTATAGAAGAAGGAAGTTCATGGAATGTTGGCAATGGTAAAAAGGTGAAGTTTTGGGAAGATATTTGGTTAAAAGGAAAACCTTTACAGGAAGAAATCCAAGATAAAGAGGTTATATAAAGATGCAAACAAAGAGTGGGAATTATGGTTTATCATTACTGGCAGAACAAATCTTGGGTTAACCTAATTGACTATGATCAAGATCTCAAGGAAATTCAATTAGCTCTAAATGCTATATCTCTATATCCTAACCTTGAAGATAAAATTGTTTGGCATAAAGAGCCAAGCATATAGTTTAAAGTCTCTTCCATTTTCACCTCTAAGGGAAATGGTAGCAATCCATTTTGGACGAGAGCCTGGATTAAGGGGCTCATCCCTAAAATCAAATTCTTTTTCTGGACCCTTCTCCAAAACAAAATATTGACTTTGGATAATTTACAGAAATGCAAAATTAATATTGTCAATAGGTATATTCTATGTAAAAAAGACCTTGAAGATAGAGATCATCTGTTCGTGAATTGTTCCTTCACTCAGCTAGTTTGGAAGGAGATTCTCAATTTGTGGGGTATTACATGGATTCACCACTAAAATGTGGAATTATCTTACAAAAGCTGGTACTGCCCCTTAAAGAATCCTAAATTTCTTTTTTTATGGAAACTTACTCTTCCCCATATTTGGTGGGGAATATGGAAGGAAAGAAATAACTGAATCTTTAGAAATAAAGAACTTCCTGGATGGGTGGTAGGACAGAACATCATAAGAGGTTTAAGGAGAATTTATTATCACAAAATAATCCAAGCTCAACTCTTCAAATGGAAAATCCCTTGAGGACGGATAATTCTATTGGTAAACCTAATAATCCCAGAGTAGGAGTTACTTGGAATGTTCCCCCTCAAGGATGGATTAAAGGAAACTTTGATGGTGCGGCCAAAGGGAACCCAGGGAATGCAGGTTGTGGTGGAGTGTTGAGAAACCATATGGGAAAGGTAATTGATGTTGTAGCTATCCCTATTGGAAAATTGAATTGTCACATTGCCGAAGCTACTGCTGCCCTTCAGACTCTCAAAATTGTTGTGGATTCGGGATATCCCAAATTGTGGCTTGAAGGGGACTCCTTGAATATTATAAATATTCTTAACAATATAAATACTGTGTCTTGGACCATAGAGAATAAGGTAATGGAGATGAAAACTTTAATTAAAAAATTTGAAGAAGTGATCATTACCCACACCTATTGTGAAGCCAATGGTGTTGCAGATTGGCTAGCTAATTGTGTAGTCCGGCCTAGTCAAACAGTGAGGTGGCATGAAACATTAGTAAAGAAAGTGGATTTGAGAGCGCTCATTCTTCATGATGCAACCCATGCAAAGGAAGGAAAGATCGAAGTGTATAAGAAATAATATTAGTAGGAGTGGCAGTGTGGGGAAAGGACAACAATCATTAAAGAGTAAGGCCCTCAAGAGAGAGAAGAGGATCCTGAATAAGCACAATCAAAGCTGATTTTCCTATCAACTCAACAACAGATGGGATCATTGCAATGACCTTAGCAATTGGGGTTCTAAGATAATGAATATGGCAAGCGAAAGGAAGGGAGAACCTTGGAAACAGGAACCTAAGAGCTGTGATGAATGGAAAGAAAAACATGAAGTCTGGAGAATTTTGCAGAAAGGAAAAGTTGTGAGCTATTTGGAAAGACTTCATGGATCGAAACCGCATATCACTACGGCTTTTTTCAAAAATTGGAAGGATGAAAGGGTCACCCTGCATGGTGTCATAGTGAACTTAACAGAGGATTTTATAGCTGAGGTTACTGGGCTGCCTACCGATGGACTCAAATTCTCCAAACAGACAAGCATTTCGAATGAGGCCTTCTTTAGGTTCCCTAAAATAGAAGTGGAAGAGCAGAAACTGGTCAAGAACGGGGATTTATTTGAATTGGATCAGATTAAAGGGATATGGAGGGATGTCTTAAGCTGCATAAGGGAGTACTTCATTCTGGACGGAAGAAGTAAGCATGTGCACAAATTCCACTTTGTCTTCCTTAACCATTTCAGGCACACGGTTAGTTTGTCTTTTCCCTTTTATCTATGTTTCTCCTTGGTCCAAAGTTTATATGCTCATAGGAAAAAGGAAACGCACCCTATCCGTCATGAAGGCCTTATTCTATTAATCGAAGGCTACTGTAAGAATAATGCTATGGTTAAGCACCCTAAACAGGGGGAAAACAAGGAGTCAGGGAATAGAAAGAGTGAATGTGTTATTGAGAAAGGCAAAATCAAGTTCCATAGTACTAAAAAGCAGATTGTAGAAGAAGATATGGAGCGGGAGAGTATTGATAAACCCAGTGAGGAAAACTTGGAGGAAGAAGAAGGAAATGAAAGTCGGGCTACAAACTCTAATGAGGATGAAGAATGTCCTGAGAAGAATGAAAAAGATGATGTCAATACAGAGGAGGATTCTACAAACAGAACTGAAGACACTGAGGAAAACCAGAAAGAGGCAGAGTCTGATTTTGTCCAAGATGACCCTATTGAGGACCCAGCATCAAAGAACGAAAAGGAAACCACAGGGTAGGATGATAATCAAGATATGGAAATGGAAATTAAAAATGGAATTAAAGAGTGGGAACATAAGGGTCGAGAAGATATCACTGAAGAAGACAGGAACAGTCCTAATAAAAATTCTAAGGAATGGAGGGGGAAAAAACTGAATGATGAAACACATACACCAATGAACTGGGTTAATTGCAAAGCAGAGGCATCTTCTCAATTTGATTCTTGGATGTGCAGGGAGGTTATGAACCTCAAAAGGAAAGTGGAAACAATGGAAGATACCCTGAAAGAGGTATGGAACAAAATTAACAATATGGATAATCAGATAGGAGAGATCCCAGCCAAGCTCAAAGCCTATGAGAAAAACCTCTGGGAACTAATTAAGGACAATAGAATGAAAATGGAGGAAGCTACATCCAATATTTGTGCTGCTGTTGTCAATATTGGTAAAAGAGCCAGTGAGGAGACTAAAGCTTTGGAGGGACCTAGCAAAAGAACGAGACAAAGTCCTAAAAAGAAGGTAACACAAAAAGGAGCAATGCTGGTGGAAACCACTACCCAGGATACTATTTTGAAAGAAAAAGAAACAATGAAAATCATATTGGAATTGGATGAATAATCTAGTTCCTCTTGCTGGTAAAGAATCTGGTCTAGTTCTTTGTTTTCTTGTTGTCTTCCTATGTCTAAGGTGGTGCCAGATCTCTGTTTTTTTGGGTTGTGACTGGTTGTCTTTTTGGTGGTTTCAGGTCCATTTAAAACCTATTTTTACTACTTCTTTGTAGTAGTTTTTAGACTTTGTCTGTGTTTTGGTTGCTCTATCTTTTTTCCTTGTACTAGGGTTTCAGGGCCCCTTCAAAACCTACTTTTACCATTATCTAAAACTATATAAAAAAATTAAAAATTTAATTAAATATAATTTATATATTGACAAGCCAATAATGATATGTAAAATGCAATCAATATAAACACAACACTTTAAATTTTGACTCAACCTTTCAACCTAGTGGTTGGGTGCTTCACGAATTGACTCGAATTTTAAGTTATCTAGTTCTATGTTATAATATGTATGACTGGGGTATCGTGATAAGGTTGGGTGATTTATTATGGTAGATAATTTTATATAGGGTTGGGTACTTTAAATAATAACTCAGCATTTTAAATTAGCATATTAATATTTTTTATTATTAAAACTCACTTAGTGTTTTTTTATACTTAGATTATAATATAAGGCACTACACAGGTTAAATAATAATGAAACGTAGCTATTGAAAATTCTACCAAAGCCAAAGCGACTAAGATGTTTATTTATTCTAATGCTTCCTTCAATAAATGATACACATGCTCTATTATAGCAACACACATATTTAAGATTTAAATTTGTTTATATTAAATTACATATATATATGTGTATATATATATATATATATATATATATATATATATATATATATATATATATATATATATATATATATATACACATACACATATATACATACACACACACACACACACACACACACACACACACAGATATATATATATATATATATATATATATATATATATATATACATATATATATATATATATATATATATATATGTATATGTATATATATATACATGCATATATATATATATATGTATGTATATATATATGTATATATATGTGTATATATATATATGTTTGTATATGTGTGTGTGTGTGTGTGTGTGTGTGTGTGTGTGTGTGTGTGTGTGTGTGTGTGTATATAATTTAATATAAAAAAATTCAAAATTTAATTTAATATAATTCATATATTGACAAGCTAATAATGATATGTAAAATGAAATCAATATAAACACAACACTTTAAATTTTGACTCAACCTTTCAACCTAGTGGCTGGGTGCTTCACGAATTGACTTGAAGTTTTAGTTATCTATTTCTATGTTATAATATGTATGACTGAGGTATCGTGATAAGGTTGGGTGATTTATTATGGTAGAGAATTTTATAGAGGGTTGGGTACTTTAAATAACAACTCAGCATTTTAAATTAGCATATTAATATTTTTTATTATTAAAACTCACTTTGTGTTTTTTTTAGACTCAGATTATAATATAAGGCACTACACAGGTTAAATAATAATGAAACGTAGCTATTGAAAATTCTACCAAAGCCAAAGGGACTAAGATGTTTATTTATTCTAATGCTTCCTTCAATAAATGATACACATGCTCTATTATGGGAACACACATATTTAAGATTTAAATTCACCATTTTCGGAATGAAAATATTGCAAACTAACTTAGTACTTTGTCCCTTTCCTTGCCTTGTATTTCGCTATCCATGCCTATTTTCCTTTCTTCAAATTCAATATGATTTATTTATAATAGCCAAAACCCTCTATCTACATCATTATACCTTTTTGCATGCAAATTTATGTATTAAATTTTGCTCCCATGTGTGGCATTAACTTCCCTTTCCTATAATTATCTTTTCTTTACAAGTCATAAATTTTTTCTTAACTACAATAATTAATATTTAAATCTACCAATTATTATGCCAGACTTTCCTTGGTTAAGTTTAAACATAAGTGTAGTTAACTATTTAAATATAGATATCTAAGTTCTAGTTTTCAACTAATTCATGCATAATTCCAATTTTACCTTCAATTGCATTAACACCATTTTCATACAAATTCTCAAAAAAATAGAAAATAATTATTTAAATTAAAAGATAGGGTAAGTTATTAATTGCCCTTATATTTTAAAAATAATTATTTCCACAATAATTATTTCTATTGGTACTAATATATTTATTTTCTATATTTAAAATAATAAATAAAGTTAATTAGGATAAATAAATTAAATGCATACTATAATAAAATCCACACACACAAATATAATAATAAGCAATAATTTATAATTATGCACTACCATTTATACCTATCATTTAAAATTTATTATTTGTGTGTGTAGGGTCACTAGTATTTTTCAGTAGTATTTATCCTAATCATTCTATCTGGTTGACCTTCTCTAATGATGCTCTCACTCATCAAGATCTAAGGGTAGGACCTATCTTATATTGACCTCACAACAAATAGGTAGTTAGTTTGAGTCATCATAAACCAATGATGTAAAACTAACAATTATTCATCTTCAAAGTAAAAAATAATCAAAATATAACTTATCATACAATGCATACTATTCAATAATCCATACCAGTATATGTCAAAATTTTCAAATCAAAGCAACTATAATCAAATATTAAACTTACTAATCAATAGATTAAAGGTCATTAATTATAAGTTGATATTAGGATGTGACATATGTTTATGTTTCAGTGTTTCACCAATGATATTTTGAGTAATGTAGTTGAGGTTCTATGTCTCTCAAAAAACACCACTCTGTCTCTAATGGACATTGACACACTTATATTTCCTAACCCTTTTTCTTAGTAGTTACATATTCTTGGGGAAAAATCACCCCATAGATTTATCTAATTATTTTAAATGGAAGTTTGGTTCATGTACTACTAGGTTTATTCATTATTTGAATTTTAATTACAATTAATTCAATTATATATTTTATTTTATTTTAATCATGAGTTGGAATTCATCTATACATGTTTCATAATAGGTTTTCTACATAAATCAAGTTGGATGTGTGGGGAATACCTATGAACACCTAATGAAACTATGTGAAGGTACCAAATTTATTTATTTTATCCTTTTAATCTATCTTTTTCAATGCTAAACTAAAATGTGAGATTTTTAAACAACCAAATGTGGTTTTAAAAACTTGAAAATATAAATTTTAACATTTTTTTGACATACATGAATTTTTCTTAGACATTTGACTATTTTTCACACTTTACCCTAACATTTTACTCATCCATTTCCTTGGTTAGTCCAATTTTATATCATTTATACTCAAAATATCTCTAGTTTGTGTTATAACAATTTACAATGCTAAGTAGACTCTCATCATATTCTATATCATTGTTTCCTCTCTACACAATGGTGTAAAAATTCAAATGATAGTGATTATCATAAGAATATACCTATACCAGTAGCATTTTTAGGTCTTAAACAACTACATTTCAAATTCAAACATCTCTCTTTGGTTGGATTATATGTACTTCATGTGTCATTTATGGGGGTAAATATCAACGAGTCACTTATAAATATAAATCAATTATAAAGTATTATTTGATTTTTAATTACATTAATAACTACTTAAAATTTTATATATTTATTTTTACATCCTTAAGACATTATAAAAAAAATCATACACATCCAAAAAACCATTAAATGAATATCCCTAAATCCATGTTTGAACAAAAACACAAGGTCAAATTTGCATGTTTTCAAGTATCAAAACTAGAGAATTGCATTGAATTATAATGGAAAATGATTGATCACACACACACACACACACACACACACACACACACACACACACACACACACACACACACACACACACACACACACACAAAAACACAGGTGGAATAAATACATGAATATTGATGCACTTTTATATTTTTAAAATGTATGAATTCTTTAATCATGTAGTGTGGAGTGGTTTGGGCTATCCAACCCATATTTTGCCCTTATTTTAGGTTAAATTTTCATTAAAATTGAAGCCAAGGTTTCAAGGAAAACAAAATAAAAAAAGGATTTTTTCATAATATTTATGTTATAAAAACATCTATAAATCATGAAAAAAGGCATGTGTAGTGATTTATGGTATAATAAACAAGAAAATTCAATGTAGATAGTACTGGTTACTACTAGTGTTAAATAATTTAGTAGAAGTGCCTTGAAAGATTTTGAGAATTAATTTACTTATCTGAGCAATTCTGATATATTATAGAGTCATCTTAAATAATGTGACATATGAAGTGAGAAATAAATATCATAAAATATACTAAGTGAATTTTCTCTCCTCTTTTATTAATCATTTCTATATTTAGTAAACCAAAGTAACCTCTCTTTAGCATTCATATCTGTAAGGTAAATTTTATATATTGCATAATATAATTTTCAATAGTTTTATTATATTTATATCACCTAAATCTTATAAAAATAAAAATAAAAATAACTAAAAATATAAAAAATATTTTTTTCATTTTATTTTAATGAGTTTCAAGGCAAAAAAGACCCCGTCAATTTCTTTTGATAATGTTTGTCACATATTACTTTCACATTCCAAGTCAAATCACTCTATATTATATTTATATTTTATTAATGTATTATTAAAGATAACCAATATGGAATTTTTATTTTAAATAAAATGTTGGACCCAAATTTTGTCAAAGTATTGGAACATGTAATTATGAATACACTATAGTGAAAAGTAAGCATGAATTTTGAAGATAGATATGTAGAGGTGGACTAGTAATGTGAAATAATGAATAAAGATAAAGGTGTATCTATATAAACAAGAGAAATAAATAATAAATTTACCAATTATTAGGGTGCACATATGGTGGTGCATTGGTCAGTATAAAAGGATTAACAAGATCAAAGATGAGGTTATATAGACCACATAGTGTAAAATTAGTAATAATAGTTTAACCTACTATAGAAATCCCATTAATAAAAGACATCATGAATTTATAGTCATAAAAAATGCATCTAGCATAGTGGCATAGATATAGGGAGATGTTAGAACTAAAATATTTAAATTAATAAGTTATGATTGCTAAATATATAATTTTTTAATTTAAATATGGCACACATTTATGTAATATAACTATAAGGTAATGTTTGGGTTCTATAAAATCCCCCTCGCCTAACATAAGGTATGGAGGGAATAAAATGATATAGAGTTATTATATTGAAATCATAAATGGTTATTACTAAGTGAATATTGGATGAATCTATGTATTAATCTGAGGGATTGAATGAAGCTATAACAATTTGGTTCATGGGTGTGTACTTTTTAATTTTTTGTGTAGTTATTTTTATATTAGTTTAGAAATGGCTAATGATTACTTACATGTGTAGATGTGTTCAAGTTTGATTTTATGATTACTCTATTATAAACATGTACTAAAAAATAACAAAGTAATGATTTTTGCTTAGTATTTATTAGGTAAGAGAGGATTTAAATGATATATCCATGAATATCTAACCAAAATTTGACTCGGCATGTTCTCTTTATGCCTTGGGTGAGTTCATTACATGTTGTCATAATATTTGAGTGTAATGGAGTATATAAACTTTGGGTAATGACTAGTGGCATATAACTCATGAAATGTGAATTTTTTTCAGCATTTTGGTTATGTTTTTGGAACATAGTTTAATGAGTTGTTTTTATGGTAAGGGGAGATGATTTATATAATATTTAACAATGGAAATAATATTTACAATACACCTTTACAATGCATAATTATAGCCTAGTTATTCAATCCCCAAAGGAGTTAGTAGAGGAGAATTTGTGTGATTTTCTTTATGAGGTATTATTATGTGAATTTATAAGACATTTGCAAACATAGTTAGTTTCATATGAAATGGGAAAGAGTAAAAATTAATGATGAAATAAACATTGGATATACAAGAATGTTGAGAAATAAAAATGATCCAATTCCTTGTGGGTAATATTTTGTTTTTGTGGTGACATGGAAAATTAAATATTTTTGTATTAGAATTTATAGTATTCACTTATTCCTACTATAAGAATCTAAGTATCAAGTTTTTAATGAACCAATAGGTTTATACATAACTCAATTACCATCATAAATAAATAAATTGATGGTGGAATTTGGGACTGAGAACCTATCTATGGTTGAATAATTTATTAGGTACATGGGTTGCATGGATGATAGATGGTGAAGGGTGGGCATGATTTGTTTACTCTAACAAGGATAAATACTTCAGCATGAATAAACTATATGATCATGAAATTAGGTGATGTAAATATGATGAGGATTGAAAATTTTGATTTCTACCAAGGAGCCTAGGGAGAGGGAAGAACTAATTTCAAGAGATAGCATGAGAACCCACACCAAATAGGGTTGGCATGTGGATAACTCTTGTGTAGAGAATATATGTTATGTTGAAGGTGAATCACATGTTATTAAAAATTTAGGAAGTTTGGAGGCCTTGGAGCATACATAATAATGTGGAGAAATAATTTCCCACCTAAGTTATGCCTAAAACACAAGCATGTGTATATCTTGATTAGATAATAACAAGTAGGGAATATGTTAGTTTTGTTTAAATCATATATTTTAAAAGAAAAGAGTTTTTTATAGTAATTAGTGCCATATAAATTATTAAGATTTATTAAACTAGAGTTATAGAAGCTAAATAATCTAGTAATGTACAAAATGCCACAAATAGGGAGTGGAAATCCACCCATTCCCATGAGTAATAATATAGTGGGTGAAATGGTGACAGCTTTATTAACCTAAATAGAAAACATAAGGCATCGATCTTAAAATGTCACAACCTATTTCTAGGACTAGTAGAGTTGTAGACCAAATATAGGGTAATCTAAGAAACCAAGGTAGAAAACCCTAGAGGAAGAAAAATATCTAGTATACAAGAAAGATCAAGCATACTACCCATAATTGTACCATTCACACCAACATCAGTTCCAAAATAGTTATTCTACATGATGTCATTGGTTATACCTAACTACATAGGTGTAGATAATATAATTGAACACATTCAAAAGTGTGAACTCATCTAGTGTGCCAAAGGTGTCACTATTCTACACCAACAGGACAATTCATTTTTTACCATGTTATTGGATCACTTACATACTCAATATCATAAGTATGACCCCAATCAAGCCATTATATATTATTAATGGATAAAGTAAGATTTCTTCAAGTAATTTGACATTTCGAAATTCTTACATTGGATAATCTCTACCTTGAAGGATATCAAACAAGGGTTGCTATAAAGCATTCACCAATATGGGGAAAGATTCAAAACATGTTCACCAATACTATGTACTATCCAAAACCCTAATATTTAATATTCAATATGGTATACACCTACTATATCACATTTAATGACATTTTGGTGGGTTTTTCACACCATTCTGATGTACATGATCTATGAATACCTTTATAGACCCAATGGAAACACTTGAAGTAATACTCTAGGAAGAGGAATTTGAAAGAATTGATATAGGAGTGATCAAATTTATGGAAATGTATAATGTTTTTATGGCCTGAAAACTATAAAATTTCAATTCCAATAATGCACACAAAACATGTAGTGGCCTTTGATGTATTGATTGTGAGGTTAAATGTCATAATAATAAAACTTTACCTAGGCACAACATTTGGAAACTAATTAGATCTTGTGTAAATTACCCATTATATAATGGGAAACCTATACAAAATCCTCCTTGTGATTTAATATATCTGATTTTCTACTCCTAATAATTAATATTTTAGGGTGATAAACATGATTCATGAGGCAAGTGAATGTAGGGTGTGTTATAAAACTATTATTCTAGCCAACTAAAACCAAGGAAAATATGGTGGTCATTTCCCATATCAAAGAAGATGTGGTGGATGTGAATTTGGACTATTCTATTTTCATACATGTTATAAGTGTAGTTTACCAAATAGTGACCAAATAAATTTCTATAAGTTTCTTACTTGCAAACTTTAAAGAGGTGAGTACAAAACTCAAGAATGCCTTGACCTTTATTCCAAACTAGCACAAAATAATAAGTAATATAAAGTTACAAGGATGGTTTTTATTTAATTCCCATTAGGTATATGGATTCAAAATGAGGAAGGTCAAAAATCATAAGGACCAAAATTAAATATTACAATGTGCGGTGGTGTCACCACCTAACACTAGGTTAGACCCTCTGACAAGGTTCAACTAGGATATGATACTAAACAAAAATATAAAGTGAATTTTGAAAATAATTTTACCACCTAATCCATAAAATTGTACTAAAATGAGATACCTAAAAAAGAAATGGAAATTATAAAAAACTTTCGAGGTGAGCTCCATTTTGTTCATGACCAAGATGTAAAGACATACGAAACACTTCACAAGAAGCTTTAACAAGAACCTATGGAGAATTATATATCATATATAATATTTTTTTCACATATAATGGATTATTCATATGATAAAAATAAGTTCATGTAGTACCTTTGAAGTAGTATTGAAGTACTTGCATCATGCCTCATCAGAGAATGTGAGATCAATATTACACAAAATACAAGTTTTGATCAAGAGTTTCTCATTATTGTTAAAATGGATGGATGGTATGTATTTTATATCATAGTTTACATAGTTTTTAAGGTTAATATTTCTATACAATAATAATGGTGCAAGATAGGAAGTCATGCTTTGCAGTCTTTCCCTTATGTTTTATTAATGGCAAACATAACTTTCACACAACCCTATATATAATTGAGGATTGTATTTGCTTATGTGATGGGGGTGAAATTTAATTTATAATTTTAAGTTATTTATTTTCTTTAAATTTAAATTACCCAACATTACTCAACAAACCTTGGTGTTACAACAATAAGGCTTATATGAGCTTCAGGAAGAAGTTCATGAGATTTGAAAATGAAAACTAGTGCGTCATTATCCCTAATGATCCTAACCATGGACCAAATTATGATAAAATTATATAAATAGATGAATTTAACCACATCAAAAATATTAATGCACAGGGTGATAAACATTTTGATGCCTATAATGAAGGCATTTTAGGGTAAGGAGATGTAAAGTTTATTTTACAGATGCTACAAGATCCCTTCTAATTAATGGATGAAATAGTCATATGAGGTAATTATGCATAAATTTACTATTTTTAAATAAAAATTTATATCACTTACACAAAAATACAACATTATATTACCTAAAGGAAGAATTGGCTCAACTCATAGAAACAAGATTTGGGTTTTATGAGTAGCCTTCAAAATGAAAATAGTATACTACCTTAGTAGGTGTAAGACTTTTGATTTTAGTAGTATGAAGGATATAAACATATGAATTTATTTATAGTTAATATATATTCATGTTTTATTAAGTAATAAAATCAATTGATCACTCTAATTTTCACCTTCAAGGGTATTTCCACATGTTGGTTGGATACCGACAAGCCCGAACTACCAACTGGTCTAATATCAAAGTGGCCATACACACCAGATTTACATGAAGAAGCAATCATTAGGTTTTTAAAATTTATGTCATAAAATATTCCCCATAGATACATATCCAAATTTTTGGAGACACATAGATACAGTTAATGTATCAACTTAGTGATGGGTTATGGGTTAATGTGTTTCATCAAACAAGGATGGCATGGACACATCTATTGTACGTTATCTACAAGATAGGATGTAAGGAAACTAAATGGATAGAGTTAAAGTTTTAATTTTTTCATAATTTATCATTTTTATCACCTAATCTAAAGCTACACCAACCCTTTATTTGGATATGTTGACCTATCTTATATGATTAAGTCACCGTGCAGGAGTGCATATGCCAATTTCAATGTGAGAAAGGCATAGCATTGCATAATATGTTTTAATAATATGCCATAAATAATGATTCAATTGAATAGATTAATAGGTTTATATGAATCATAATTGGTGCTATAAGCATGGTAAGAATAAATTCATGTGCTAAGTGGAAGAAATTTTGGAACATTTAAGGGCTAAAAAATCTTATAGATAGCTCAAGGTGATGAATGCACAAGAGGATAAGTAAAATTAATATTTGGATCCCCTAGATTCCACTAAATTAAATATCAGCACCAAATGATAAATAAATATTTCCACTATTAGTGATTATTAGATAGATGGAGAGTTGGATTGTATCATCTAGCTCTTACATGAGTATTAACAAATTTTCCTATGAATATAAAAGGAAATGAAGGTATTCCACCCTTATCTCTAGAATATGAATATTAAACTAGTGGATAGAATGAGAACAATTAAAAATAGGCTATATAGGATTAACCCCAACCTATGTTCCAAATTAAAATTAGAAATCAACAACATGTTGGCTACTAAAGTTATTTATCCTCTTGGTTAATCAAAATGGGTAAATCCCATTATGATCAACATTAATAAATATGGGTGCATTAAAATATTTGTTTATTTCATTTTTATAAAATTTCATGTGTCACTAACCCATTTCCAACCCCATTAATTGAGTATATTATTGAATGGTTGGTGGTAGAAAGATTTACACATTCACTAATGGGTTCTCTAAATATCATCAAGGGAAAATTAAGTACAATCCCAAAATAAAATTTGTGATAAAATGAGACTCATTTTATTATAAATTTATGACATATGGGATAAAGGACAAGCCAATAGTTTTCTCACACATTATGGTGATGACATTCAAGGACTTAATTCACCACTTCTTTCAAGTATATCTTGATGACTAGACAATATATGGGTTGGTCAAGGATTATCATGTAATTTTTGTTTTATTATTTTAAAATTGTTTTTGGTTGCATATTTCATTTAATATGAAGAAGTGTGTATTTTCAACACAATTTGACACATTTCTTAGGTATGTTATATATAGATCAGGTAAGCTCTTTAACACAACTAATAAATCTATTATATTTAAATTAGAATTACCAACCACTCAATGGGGTGTAAATATATTCCTTGGGCACATAGACTCTTATCACTATTTAATTATAATACGTGAAAAAAATGATACCCTAATGGAATAAGATTTTTGAAATTATAATTACCAACCACTCAATGGGGTGTAAATCTATTCCTTGGTCACATAGACTATTATCACTATTTAATTAGAATACATGAAAAAAATTATACCCTAATGGAATAAGATTTCATAAGGATGGCCTATTCTTATGGATGAAAAGTAACAAGAGGCATTTGAAAAAATGAAAGAAAATATTGTAAGTGCACCAATTATGTAATTATTGGATTGAGATAATCTATTTCATGCCTATATTAATGACTTAGAGATAAAAATTGGAACTATTTTAGTCCCAATAAGTGGTTAATAATATGGATCATCCTATCTACTTTCATATTTGGAAACTTACTCCAATAGAAAAAACTTACACAAGCTGGTTTATGCACTTCAAAATTTTTGACAATACCTTATGGCCACACTATTTATATTTTTTTCAAACCATGAAGCACCAAAGTGTCTCATAAAAAATATAATAATTCATAGGATATTATCACAAGGGATTATTACAATCCAATAATTTGAATTCTACTTGGTTATCAAGTCGAGCAAGCATAATTCTAACCCATATCATTTATCGTAGAATCCACATGTGAATTTGTGAAAAAAATAGAGGATGGCATGTCAAATGAAAAAATATACTATATATTTTTCATTCCTAAGTACATCATTTAAATTTACATTTTTATCACTTTGATCATTAATATAAGTGATTAGAAATTGAAGGACAAGAAATAACTTGAAATCCATGAAACACCTTATTGATTGATTGGTGGAGATATCTATAATATTGGAAAAGATGAGGTCATATGGTATTTTTTCTAGAACATAAACATGATAATGTTATGCATGAAAGGAATAAATGGATTTTATGTGGACATTATGCCAATAGGGCCACCATTAAAATTCTACTTTCTAGCCTATCACAGTTGACATTATTCAAAATTTGAAAAAAAAATGTGAAATATATCAATGATTTATAAAACCCAATCAATGATGATATTTCAATGACTCCTATTACTAATAAAGGTCAATTTTATAATTTTTTTTATTAATTTTATTTGATAAATATCCTTAGCTATGGATATAATTTGCTTGCATTATATTATCACCAAAAAAAACTACCTAAATTAATGGATGGAAATCGTTCTAACAAAAAATTTTACTCCAACAACATTGGTGCACTTACTATGTGAAAATTTTATTAAAAAATATGGATGTCCATTGATATTACATAATGATTAGGGTGCACATTTTATAATTGAAACAATTTGTGTTTTATTTTCCAAATGCATGATTATACACCATAAGATTACCCCTTACTATCCTCAGGATAACAATACGATTGAGGCATTCAACAATATCCTTAGTAATTGATGAATTTTGTGACATGCAGAATAAGGAGTAAAATTATCGAGTTTATGAAATATTATGGGAATATCTTACCACTTACAAGTACTTGAAAAAATATAGACTCTCTAGCTAATTTTTGTGATGGAAGTAGTCTTACACATGGAATTTTTGGTACCCTCTCTCTATATTTCACATGTTGGTTAAATGGACAATAAGGAATATCTTGATGCATGCCATGAGGAGATCATAAAGATTGATAAAATAAGGAATTGTAGTGAAATGAATCTAATAAATAAATAATGTTAGAAAAAAGGTTTGGTGTGATAAACACATTAAAAGGAAGATCTTGCACAAGGGTTCTTATTTTCTATTGTATGATTCATAATATGCTAAACATGAAGGAAATTTTTTTTTTTTTGATGTGACCCAACATATTTCATGACATTTTTAAACTAGCATATGTAAATTGCACACTTTAGGTGGTGAAATATTCCTTGGGCACTTTAGTGGGGGTAGACTCAAGACCTATCATATGTAACTTTACATTCTCTGATGAGGCAAAATTCAATACAGATAGTACTGGTTACTACCAGTGTTAAATCATTTAGTAGAAGTGCCTTGAAAGATTTTGAGAATTAATTTACTTATTTGATAAATTTTGATATATTATAGAGACATCTTAAATAATGTGACATATGAAGTGAGAATATAATTTGATGCCTATAATGAATGCATTTTAGGGTAAGGAGATGTAAAGTTTATTTTACAGATGCTACAAGATCCCTTCCAACTAATGGATGAAATATTCATATGAGGTAATTATGCATAAATTTACTATTTTTAAATAAAAATTTATATCACTTACACAAAAATAAAACATTATATTACCTAAAGGAAGAAGTGGCTCAACTCATAGAAACAAGATTTGGGTTTTACGAGTAGCCTTCAAAATGAAAATAGTATATTACCTTAGTAGGTGTAAGACTTTTGATTTTAGTAGTATGAAGGATATAAACATATCATTTTATTTATAGTTAATATATATTCATGTGTTATAAAGGAATAAAATCAATTGATCACTCTAATTTTCACCTTGAAGGATACTTCCACATTTTGGTTGGATACCAACAAGCCCAAACTACCAACTGATCTAATATCAAAGAGGCCATACACACCAGATTTACAAGAAGAAGTAATCATTAGGTTTTAAAAATTTATGTCATAAATCTTCCCCATAGATACTGTTGACGTAGTGGATTGCACATTGTGTTGAAAAACTTGGGGAGGTTGAGGGATGCTAGGAAGAGACTATTGATGCACCAGAAGAGACTCTAGAAGAGGGGTGTGATGGCTCATGGTATTCCCCCCAATGGAAGATTCAAAATATAAGGAATTTAAAAAGTTCATCTCCATGGGGGGTTTCTCTAATGTACTTTGATGTTGGAAAGCTAGGCGCACGGGATTGAGAGCAGATGCATCAAATGAACTGGAATGAGCAAGTGCTATCTGATAGAAAGGATGTGGTGCACAAGAGGGGCCTTTCTTCAGAATAGGAGGGGGCACAGAAGGATGACTGCCTTGAAGAAATGGATTTCTCCATTTTTATATCTCCTCCTCCATAGATTGCAAGGCCTGAGCTTGCCTAAATAAGCACTCCTCTTTATACATCAACTCCTATTGATATCTGTACTACTCCTCTAGTCTATCAATCTCCATTGTCTGCTTCTCAAACTCTAGTGCCACCTACCTTATCATTGCAGGGAAACTAGGAGAGCTACTTGAGGTGATTCTCTAAAAATATTGAGTCTGATCGAAGTCATATGAAGGAAAACAAGGTCCCTAATTTTGTGCAGAGGAATTATACATACAAAAATATGATTTTTGATGGCACTAGGTTGCTTAACCAACTGATTCAACTCGGAGTCACCATTAGTGTTGATACAAAAGCCTCTAAAGGCTGGTCGGTTGAAGAACACACCAAAAATTCTTCAACTCTTTGGACACAACTTGTCCTAGTTGGTCACACCAGGTGTGCCAAAAACTGTTGACATAGTGGATTACACCCAGGGTAGGAGGCCAAGTTCCTGCCTTCCACACGTAATAATGGAAACTCCCCTCTCTCCTGTGGGACTGGTGAAGCTAGAGGGGAGAGTCTCTAGATGAGGTATAGCTCCATTTTATGTATCCTTTAGGCCCTAGTTTCTCCTACTGCTAACAAATAAAATGTAAAAAGGGGGGGGGATGAAAAGAGAGAGAGAGATGCTAAAAATAGAACCTAAGCCTAAAAATTAAAAGGTGGTACACCAAAAAAGTTTTATCTACTCTACCCAAACATAAACTTTCCATCGAGAACCAACTCTCATACACTTCATTTGGCATGAGAAAACCTTTTGCATCAGTGGGTCAAGGGTCTGTAGAGATATAGGGAAGAAATAACTAATAGAGGCATTCTAAGATGCACTACAATAGCCTATCCACTTCACCTATACTCCTTTAGGGACACTTCTGATAGACCTAGAAAAAGGAAAACTCAAAAATACACCAGACATGTTGAAATCATTTTGCAAAAGCATTAAGAAAATGACTTAACACAGAATCAAGGCATAGACACATACTAAAGATGCAAAACTCAAAATAGAGGTAAAAATGCTATGTTTCGATTCAAGGTAAAATTTTGGCAACTCTACCTTATAAGCCCAAGAGATTTTTTGGGCAATGTTTTTCCATAAGGCTGAGAATAGATTCTTCTCAAATGAGAATTTTTACAATATCTAGAAAGAGGAAGAGAACTTGGCACTTCCTGGGAAATATTTTGGCACTCTTTTTTCAAGTGGCCAATGTGTATTCTAAACCTTAAGAAGAGGAAGCCATTTGATTTTTAGTTCCTACTTTGACTTTAGCATCCCAACCTTAATGAGGAACTACAAGTTGCACTTTTTCTCTATAAATAAACTACTCCTTTCAATGCATTTACGTTGCTTTTATATTATTTGTGACAATTGGTGACTACCTGGCAAGCACCATTCCAACTGCAAGAATAAATCCCTGAGTTGACATCTCCTCTTGCCACTTGGATGCTTTGTCTTTTTATGCACCTTGTCTCATCCTACTTTTGTCTCCTTCTACTCTTTCAGCCCTTGGGGGTGATCTTCTAGTGGTTTGTTGCATTCCTTGGGCTCTTTCCATGGTTGATGCTCAGGAAATTCAAAAGAAAATGGCTATTTAACTGTCTTAAAATTGATGTTCACACAGCCGTCACCTTGAAATTGAATACCCAACAGCTAGTCTATCTCCTTAAAATTGATAGCTTCTAGGATGTCACCATCTTTGGAAAATTCCATCGAGTCTCTTCTTGCTTGGCTATTTCTCTTTGTAGGCTTTTATCCTCCTTGGTCTGGCTTTTCTTTTGGCCTCTTTTCTTGCAGACAAAATGTCTACAAGAATGATCTCACGCTCGCTTCCTTTCCTTTGGAGTATTTTCTCAGGTTTTGTGTCATGGCCCTTTTCCAAACTTATTCAAACTTTTTGTCCAAAGGAATTCCTTCAGATGAAAATTTTGAAAGAATTCATGACTAAATAAAAATATAAAAAACTTACCCTTTACGGCTATCTTCCCTTTGAAATGTTTCTTGCCCTCTGCAAGGGCTTTTGGACTCATAACTACCCTCCGCAAGGGCACTTTCCCTTCACCTTTAGGATGCTCCCTTGAACCAAGCCGTTAAAACAACCCATTGAACCAAAAATGGTTCAATTGTTCAACACTGTGTGCCATTCATTTAAACCAAGCCTTTCAACTATTCACTTGAACCAACCATTGAACCAATCCATTGAATCAATTCAATAGTTTAACACTACGCGCTAAGCCTTTAAACTAAGCATTTAAACCAAGCTCATTGAACTGTCTGATGAACTAAGTGACTGAACAATCCATTTGAACTAAAGTGATTGAACCTAGGCATTGAACCAATGTGTTAAACCAAGCTGATGAACTGATTGATTGAACTAAGCTGATTAAACCAAGGCATTGAACTTGAGCGATGAACTTGCCAATTTAAACAAGTGGTTGAACCAATACATTGAACCAAGGTGTTCAACCAAGGCATTGAACTGGTTTAATGGTTTAATGGTTCAATAATGCCAACCTTCCTTATGAATTTCTTCAGATAAGAGCTCGAAGAAGCCTTGTAAAACCTTGCACTCTCTAAACTGGTTCTTCATCCACCAAAAGACTAACCTCCAGAGTCCATAGAAAAACATGTGAAGTTTGTAGAAACCTGTAGAGTCCATAGAAAACCAAGCTCTATAGAGTCCATAGAAATGGACCTATAGAGTCCATAGAAAAAGACCTGCAGAGTTCATAGAAATTCTTGGACTTGTGTAAAATCAAAAATGAACTGGCCTAAAATAGCAGGGGAAGAAGGGGACCAATTTTTTCCCTATTGGGCAAAAAATGGTCAACAGATACATATCCAAATTTGTGGAGACACATAGATACAATTAATGTATCAACTTATTGATGGGTTATGGGTTAATGTGTTTCATCAAACAATGATGGCATGGACACAACTATTGTACTTTATCTACAAGATAGGGTGAAAGGAAACTAAATGGATAGAGTTAAATTTTTCCTTTTTTCATAATTTATCATTTTCATCACCTAATCTAAAGCTACACCAACCCTTTATTTGGATATGTTGACCTATCTTATATGATTAAGTCATCATGCAGGAGTGCATATGCCAATTTCAAAGTGAGAAATGCATAGCATTTCATAATATGTTTAAATAATATGCCATCAATAATGATTCAATTGAATAGATTAATAGGTTTATATGAATTATAATTGGTTCTATAAGCATGGTAAGATTAAATTCATGTGCTAAGTGGAAGAAATTTTGGAACATTTAAGGGCTAAAAAATATTATAGAGGTCACAAATCTTATAGATAGCACAAGGTGATGAATGCACAAGAGGATAAGTAAAATTATTATTTGGATCCCCTAAATTCCACTAAATTAAATATCAGCACCAAATGAGAAATAAACATTTCCACTATTAGTGATCAATAGATAGATGGAGAGTTGGATTATATCATCTAGCTCTTGCATGAGTATTAACAAATTTTCCTATGAATATAAAAGGAAATGAAGGTATTCCACCCTTATCTCTATAATATGAATATTAAACTAGTGGATCGAATGAGACCAATTAAAAATAGGCCATATGGGATGAACTCCAACCTATGTTCCAAATTAAAACTAGAAATCAACAATATTTTGGCTACTAAAGTTATTTATCCTCTTGGTTAATCAAAATGGGTAAATCCCATTATGATCAACATTAATAAAAATGGGTGCATTAAAATATTTGTTTATTTCATTTTTTTAAAATTTCATGTGTCACTAACCCATTTCCAACCCCATTAATTGAGTATATTATTGAATGATTGGTGGTAGAAAGATTTACACATTCACTAATGGGTTCTCTAAATATCATCAAGGGAAAATTAAGGACAATCCCAAAACAAAATTTGTGATAAAATGAGACTCATTTTATTATAAATTTATGACATATGGGATAAAGTACAAGCCAATATTTTTCTCACACATTATGGTGATGACATTCAAGGACTTCATTCACCACTTCTTTCAAGTATATCTTGATGACTAGACAATATATGGGTTGGTCAAGGATTATCATGTAATTTTTGTTTTATTATTTTAACATTATTTTTGGTTTCATATTTCATTTAATATGAATAAGTGTGTATTTTCAACGCAATTTGACACATTTCTTAGGTATCTTATATATAGATCGAGCAATGTCTTTAACACAACTAAGAAATCTACTATATTGAAATTAGAATTACCAACCACTCAATGGGGTGTAAATCTATTCCTTGGTCACATAAACTCTTATCACTATTTAATTAGAATATGTGAAAAAAAATTATACCCTAATGGAATAATATTTCATAAGGATGGCCTATTCTTATTGATGAAAAGTAGCAAGAGGCATTTGAAAAAATGAAGGAAAATATTGTAAGTGCACCAATTATGTAATTATTGGATTGAGATAATCTATTTCATACCTATATTAATGACTTAGAGATAAAAATTGGAACTATTTTAGTCCCAATAAGTGGTTAATAATATGGATCATCCTATCTACTTTTCTATTTGGAAACTTACTCCAATAAAAAAACTTACACAAGTTGGTTTATGCACTTCAAAAATTTTGACAATACCTTATGGACACACCATTTATATTTTTTTCAAACCATGAAGCACTAAAGTGTCTCATCAAAAATATAATAATTCATAGGATATTATCACAATGGATTCTTGCAATCCAATAATTTGAATTCCACTTGGTTATCAAGTCGAGCAAGCATAATTCTAACCCATATCATTTATCGTAGAATCCACATGTGAATATGTGAAAAAAATAGAGGATGGCATGTCAAATGAAAAAATATACTATATATTTTTCATTCCTAAATACATCATTGAAATTTACACTTTTATCACTTTGATTATTAATATAAGTGATTAGAAAGTGAAGGACAAGAAATAACTTGAAATCCATGAAACACCTTATTGATTGATTGGTGGAGATATCTATAATATTGGAAAAGATGATGTCATATGGCATTTTTTATAGAACATAAACATGATAATGTTATGCATGAAAGGCATAAATGGATTTTTTGTGGACATTATGCCACTAGGGCCACCATTAAAATTCTACTTTGTAGCCTGTGACAGTTGACATTATTCAAATTTTGAAAAAAAATGTGAAATATGTCAATGAATTATAAAACCCAATCAATGATGAGATTTCAATGACTCCTATTACTATTCAAGATCAATTTTATAATTTTTTCATTAATTTTATTTGATAAATCTCCTTAGCTATGCATATAATTTGCTTGCATTATATTATCACCAAAACAAACTACCTAAATTGATGGATGGAAATAGTTCTAACCAAAAAATTTACTCCAACAACATTGTTGCACTTACTATGTGAAAATTTTATAAACAAATATGGATGTCCCTTGATATTACATAATGATCAAGGTGCACATTTTATAATTGAAACAATTTGTGCTTTATTTTCCAAATGCATGGTTATACACCATAAGATTACCCATTACTATCCTCAGGAGAACAATACCATTGAGGCATTCAACAATATCCTTAGTAATTGATGAATTTTGTGACATGGAGAATAAGGAATAGAATTATCGAGTTTATTAAATATTATTGAAATATCTTACCACTTACAAGTACTTTAAAAAATATAGACTCTCTAACTAATTTTTAGGATGGAAGTAGTCTTACACATGGAATTTTTGGTACCCTCTCACTATATTTCACATGTTGGTTAAATGGACAATAAGGAATATCTTGATGCATGCCATGGGAGATCATGAAGATTGATAAAAAAGGAATTGTATTGAAATGAATCTAAGAAATAAATAATGTTAGAAAAAAGGTTTGGCATGCTAAACACATTAAAAGGAAGATCTTGCACAAGGGTTCTTATTTTCTATTGTATGATTCGAAATATGCTAAGCATGAAGGAAATGTTTTTTTTTTTGATGTAACCCAACATATCTCATGACATTTTTTAAACTAGCATATGTAAATTGCACAAATTAGGTGGTGAAATATTCCTTGGGCATTTTAGTGGGGGTAGACTCAAGACCTATCATATGTAACTTGTATTTGAGATCATAAAAAATAAGGCATATTCCATAGTATTTTTTTAATTTTATATTGTAATTTGTTTTTTTTTCCTTCTATTAATTGTATACATTTTCCCTCATGTATTTATATGTAATTTTAAAGTATAAAAACCTGTAAGACTAGTCAACTGAGTTGAGATTGGTATTTTGATTATGATCCATATGTGAGACATACATGATTATAAGAGAGTGTTTTCATGAGTTTTTTATTATAAATTTGTACTTATTAAATTTAAATTTGGGTTTTATGTTAATACTTCTTACATTTTTTTACAAAATTTTATTCTTCATTAATTTCATGGTGACGTCTAATCAGGCTAAAACATTAGCCTAGAATCATGTATGATTATTTCCACTTCCTTATCAATAATACTTGTCATTGGGAATGTTGATAAAAGAACTTTATTCACCTCTATAAATAATCTGAATATGTTTTATACCATGATATAGAATCACATGTGTAGATATTAAAATATGGGATTAAGTACTTAATAATTACAAGTTTAACATAATTACCACACATAACTTAAGCCCATAACTAAGGCCCTAATATTCCATTCCCTCAAACTATATGTTATGAGTTTTAACCTTTAATTACACTATTACACACATATACAAACTCCATTATATATTCCAAACCTACTTAATATCCAACACATACATCTCTAATACTTTAATTTAGTCCTCTTATACATAGGTTTGCTCCATCATTTTCAATCAATAACACTATTGGATATTAACATGATCTTGTTAGACCTGACCCTCTCCCAATATTGATAATTGTTAAAATAAAACCTTTCCTTGTGTTCACCCCATCTACCTTTCATATTTTTGTCTTAATAAATTACCCAATTGTACTCTTATATAAGCAAATCAAAGTCCCACTTAAAAGGGGAATCGGTAGTATACATCTATATAATATTTTCAATTAAACAAGTTTGTCATATTCTTACAAAATTATGAATATATCACTAGGATAAATAATAAACCAAGTCTGAAGAATACCAAATCTAATTTAAATCAATCATTTTCAAGTATCAAATCTAAATAATTAGTTGTATACATATAGTTAAGGATCACAACTTCATAATCACACTAGATGGGAGAACTAAGTGTGGCTTGATTTATATCCTTGTAGTATTTGATACATAAGCATCATTAAATCATAAAATTAGGGTGATTGGGGTTAGCTTAACCCATTACATTTTCATAGTTTTATTTAAGTTTATATTTCTCATAAGCACACTTAGGGCTTCAAGGTGAAGGAGACCCTTTTTTTTATATTTTTGTGCATCATCATGGTTCACCATCACACATTCAAATATTTTAGAGATAGGAAAAGGTGATTTTATGGTCATAGTCCCTTATTTATATATAGGTTAGTACCAGATTTGAATGGTAAACTAGATATGATGAAACTAGCCATGTGAAAACATAAACATAATTTTTTAATCAAATGAATTGCATGCCTACTTAAATTTAATTTCACTTTCAGAGCATATTCATAGTTAGATAATTGATTAAACCATATGTACTCATTCTTTTATTTACTTACTATATTTAGTATATTCCACTTATGAAATCATTAAAAGGAAGATCTTGCACAAGGGTTCTTATTTTCTATTGTATGATTCAAAATATGCTAAGCATGAAGGAAATATATATTTTTTTGATGTAACCCAACATATCTCATGACATTTTTTAAACTAGCATATGTAAATTGCACAAATTAGGTGGTGAAATATTCCTTGGGAATTTTAGTGGGGGTAGACTCAAGACCTATCATATGTAACTTGGATTTGAGATTGTAAAAAATAAGGCATATTCCATAGTATTTATTTAATTTTATATTGTAATTTGTTTTTTTTTCCTTCTATTAATTGTATACATTTTCCCTCATGTATTTATATGTAATGTTAAAGTATAAAAACCTGTAAGACTAGTCAAGTGAGTTGAGATAGGTATTTTGATTATGATCCATATGTGAGACATACATGATTATAAGAGAGTGTTTTCATGAATTTTTTATTATAAATTTGTACTTATTAAATTTAAATTTGGGTTTTATGTTAATACTTCTTACATTTTTTTACAAAATTTTATTCTTCATTACTTTCATGGTGATGTCTAATCAGGCTAAAACACTAACCTAGCATCATGTATGATTATTTCCACTTCCTTATCGATAATACTTGTCATTGGGAATGTTGATAAAAGAACTTTATTCACCTCTATAAATAATCTAAATATTTTTTATACCATGATATAGAATCACATGTGTAGATATTCAAATATGGGATTAAGTACTTAATAATTACAAGTTTAACATAACTACCACACATAACTTAAGCCCATAACTAAGGCCCTAATATTCCATTCCCTCAAACTATATGTTATGAGTTTTAACCTTTAATTACACTATTACACACATATACAAACTCCATTATATTTTCCAAACCTACTTAATATCCAACACATACATCTCTAATACTTTAATTTAGTCCTCTTATAAATAGGTTTGCTCCGTCATTTTCAATCAATATCACTATTGGATATTAACATGATCTTGTCAGACCTGACCCTCTCCCAATATTGATAATTGTTAAAATAAAACCTTTCCTTGTGTTCACCCCATCTACCTTTCATATTTTTATCTTAATAAATTACCCAATTGTACTCTTATATAAACAAATCAAAGTCCCACTTAAAAGGGGAATTGGTAGTATACATCTATATAATATTTTAAATTAAACAAGTTTGTCATATTCTTACAAAATTATGAATATATCACTAGGATAAATAATAAACCAAGTCTCAAGAATACCAAACCTAATTTAAATCAATCATTTTCAAGTATCAAATCTAAATAATTAGTTGTATACATATAGTTAAGGATCACAACTTCATAATCACACTAGATGGGAGAACTAAGTGTGGCTTGACTTATATCCTTATAGTATTTGATACATAAGCATCATTAAATCATAAAATTAGGGTGATTGGGGTTAGCTTAACCCATTACATTTTCATATTTTTATTTAAGTTTATATTTCTCATAAGTACACTTAGGGATTCAAGGTGAAGGAGACCTTTTTTTTTTTTTTTTGTGCATCATAATGGTTCACAATCACACATTCAAATTTTTTAGAGATAGGAAAAGGTGATTGTATGGTCATAGTCCCTTATTTATATATAGGTTAGTATCAGATTTGAATGGTAAACTAGATATGATGAAACTAGCCATGTGAAAACATAAACATAAATTTTTAATCAAATGAATTACATGCCTACTTAAGTTTAATTTCACTTTCAGAGCATATTCATAGTTAGATAATTGATTAAACCATATATGTAGTCATTCTTTTATTTACTTACTATATTTAGTATATTCCACTTATGAAATCATGTCAATTAGTTTAGTATTTTACATTCAGATGGAAGTGTGCATGTCATATTTATCAATCTAAATTATTTTATTATTTTACATGTTATTATGGTTTAAAACACAAATTATGGTCAAACCTATAGGTGAACATATACACTAATAAAAATATTTTAAACCCTATTTCTCCTTTAAGATTTCATCATTCTAGGGTTTTACATTTTAGCTTTAGAGTTTTATTTTGACACATGATTTTTTATTTTCCCTTCCCCTCTTCACAAATCAAAATTTTTAATCTTTTACACTAGGTGTTCACTCTCATTGCCCTATTAAGGTTTCTTCTATTAGGGTTATTCACACACACACACACACACACACAAACACACACACACAGATATATATATGTGTGTGTGTGTGTGTGTGTGTGTGTGTGTGTGTGTGTGTGTGTGTGTGTGTGTGTGTGTGTGTGTGTGTGTGTGTGTGTGTGTGTGTGTGTGTGTGTGTGTGTGTGTACATATACATATACATATATATACACACACACACACGCATACATACATATACACACATATATATATATTGTATATATATATATATATGTATATATATGTGTGTGTGTGTGTGTGTGTATGTATATATATATATGTGTATGTATATATATATATATATATATATATATATATATATATATATATATGTATGTATATATATGTATATATATGTATATGTATATGTATATATATGTATATATATATATATATATATATATATATATATATGTATATATATATATATACATATATATATATATATATACATATATATACATATACATATATATATATATATATATATATATATATATATATATATATATATATACACATACATATATATATATGTGTGTCTGTGTGTATATACATATATACATATATATATATATATACATATATATATATATACATATATATATATATACATACATACATACATACATACATACATACATACATACATACATACATACATACATACATACATACATATATATATATATATATATATATATATATATATATATATATATATATATATATATATATATATATATATATATATATATATATATGTGTGTGTGTGTGTGTGTGTGTGTGTGTGTGTGTGTGTGTGTATTGAAATCACTGTGATATTTTTTATATTCTTATTGAGTGGATTAAAAATAATTTTTTTTCTTACTAAATTAATGTACAATGTTTTTATAATTTTCAATTTACTATTTTAATAAAATTAGCATAAATATGAGGAATAAACCTATTTTAAAATATATTTGTTGGGTTTTTTTTATATACTATTTTTAATGAAAAACATGTTTCTATTTTAAACAATTCTTTACATTTTTCTTATAGTTATCAAGTATTTATTTGATCCATATCAAGAAATTAATTTTATGCTTGCTCTCCTATTAGGAGTATGATTTTTTATTTATTTATTTATTATTATTTGGTAAATTAAAAATGAATAATCAATTATAAAACCCTAAATACTCTGCTACTATCGATTCATATATTATTCTTTCAATCATTCATCAAGGTGGTGATATCTACTTTTCCTCTAAAGAGGTCCATATTGTCATTATTATGAGAGTTAAGGTGACCCTCCTATAGCTTTAAAAAAAATTAATATTCTTCCTCATTCCCATCCACCTCTCACAAACCCTCTTGATGGTATTTATATGCATATTTAATGAAAATTGCCTAGGGCTTGTGATTTTAGATCCATTCAAGGTCATATGGTCACTATGAGATGATCCATAGAGGAGCTACAAAATTAAAATAAAAAAAATTAAAAATAAAATCACTTGAAACTAAAATCAAATATATAAATAATCTAGATAAAAAAAGTTTCAATTATATATCTACATCTCTATCCAAATATTTTGTGGCCTTAAAATAATTTATCTTAAGAATCAAAACCAACATAGGATACATATAAAAATAGTGATTAAAAAGGTGTACACAAGTATAATAAGATTTAAAATGATATTCTAAGGGAAATTATTTTCAAAAACTCATTCACATTACCTCCTATGCATCCTCTAAGGAAATCAAAATACTATTTAATTTATCATATAATGTATGGACATCATACAAATAATTGTTGGGATTTGAAGAATATAATACAAAATATCATTCATAGTGATGATCCTATACTAGATAAATCCATCAAACCACCACCCAATTCAATAAAATGTCTACAATAAATAAATATACTAACATTATGATTGCATATCCTATGGAACAAATTGAGAAATAAAGGTTTAAAAAGTAACTATTTGGAAAGTAAAGGACACAAAAGGAACAACTTGAAAAAGAAAGGTTAGAAAAGGAAAAGTTAGATAAGAAAAGGTTACAAAGGGAATGAATTGAAAAATAAAGGTTATAAAATGAATAGTTAGACAATTAAAGGTTAAAAATAAATAGTCAGATAATAAAATGTTACAAAGGTAACAAATTGAAAAGAAAAGTCTACAAAAATAAAAATTAGAACATGAAAGGTTACACAAGTGACATCAAGATAAACTATTAAAATAAAAATCACTAAAATTTAATTTGTAAAACAAACTCAAGATAATAAAAAAATCCTTAAGAAAGGGTTTTTCATGAAGTCTAGAATCTAATATATACCTAAAATGATCAATGTCACAAGCAAAAGTTACAAGGAGGAAGCTAAAAACATTCTTCATATAAATATACTTTCACTATCATTTCTCACATGTATGGGAAGTAATGTATCAATGTTATGGTTATGGACTACCATATAAACATGTTTTTACTATACCATTTATTGTATCTATTAGATATCACCTTCAACACATAGATCAAAATACATCTACATAACTTGTGGGATCAATCTAGGTTGAAGTAATTTTTTTATTTGAAAGTATCATATTACATTCAACATTCTTCCTAATATAACCACATAATATTTTATGCATGGAGGATCATGGTTAAAGTAAATGGGGAAAATGATTGATTTAAAAATTAGATAAATTACATTTTATCATGAAGGTAAGGCTAATTCCATTTTTATAGAGGGAAAATATATAGGAAAAAAATGATATTGAAGCTATTTAATCAATTACTACTCATGATATAAATTATGATACAAATTATAAAAAAATTATAATACATGATATGGTTTCTTATACATATTATGTGAAATATACTAAATGTAATCTAGATAATTCTAGAATAGGTGTTACTAATAGTACAATATCACAATTATAGAATCAAAATATATTTACTCATGAGGATCCATATTGTGCACATTTATTACTTCCAAGAAGTTTGATTGTTTCCATTTAATAGTTAACCACACATCATATATTTTACATACCCTCTCATTTTTTGCATCCATGATATTATTATAATTTTAAATATATGTGCTCATATGCCATTTCATAGACCATTTTTATATCCCTTTTATTTATTTTCATTTATAATTTTCCTTTTGATTTTTATCCTAATATAAACATCCATGAAACTTATCCTAAAATTATTATAGTGTAAATCCTTTATGGCATTATAATTTCTCAATCCTACATATGGACTAATTATACATCCTTTATGGCCTCCATTTAAATTACATGATCCTATACATCAATATCCACATATCACATGAATGTAAATCAATTATTTACCACTAGGAACATGCATATCCTTATCTACACATAATATATTGAGCTAAATTTTGTGATACACATATAAAATGTGGGCATATTTATTACTTTCACTTCCTCCATATTTCCATTAGATCACATCTAGTGCACATTATACCTTAACACATGTTTTGGATTGTTTGAATCCCTCATGTTATTATATTTTTTTAAGATTTTATACCTATTATCACATGATTATATTGATGTGCCACAAATAAATAATAAATTAAATAATAAAAAAATTAAAAAATTCAACATATTTAAATATATATATATATATATATATATATATATATATATATATATATATATATATATATGAGACTTAAGAATGACATGATTACTATATTACACTATTTACATATGTTACTTATCACATTTTTTGTATATGTAATATTCTTGTTATTCACACATGCTTTTCAAAATATATAAGTATGATGCATAACATATGTGTTACACACAGACATATAGATGTTTTAATTTTATCTACCTAGTGGCCATGTCAATAATGGGGTATATTATTCCATATATTTCAATATTGCATATTATGCATTTCTCTATCCTCTCTACCATGTTGAGCTATCAATATTGCTTAAACTTGTCTTGTTAGTTAATCATATCTTACACAAATACGTGGACATGATATGATACTATTATATGACATTGATACATATGAATGGTGTATGATAGTATTTATTTTTTATATGATCAATTAATGTTTTTAATTTCATACATGATAGGATACTTTGTGCTTTTATATTGTGTGTGGCCCTTTTTCTTTACTTGTGACATTTTTATGTCCATTTTATGTGGCCGTTATAATTTATTGATGTGACATATTTATTCTCATGTGTGTGTCCCTTGGAATATTTTAGGTGACATATTCATGTCCCTTTTATGTGTCCCTTATCCTTATATGTGACAATAAAATTTGAGCTTGTTGTATTTATTGAGGTTGTTGACATTGTGTGGTTCCATGATCCATATCATGCACCTTTACTGAGTAGTCTTATTCAATTATATTTAAGTGATGGTTACTATTATGTGTCTCATTAATACATTTATCTATACACGAAACTTATATGCCATGTGTTATTATGTTATATATATATGCCTCTATTGAGACACACATTACTATGATGACATACTCTTTACATGTTCATATGATTACATGATGTAATTAATTAGTATTTTTATGAGTGAATTAAATGAGACATCCCTCATCTCAAATAAGGGGCATTATATTGGGATTTTCATACATACATAGGCTTACATGCACATAAAATATTATCAAAGTATAAAATTCATAGATTTATAATGTTTCATATATTAGATGATGAAGTTACATGATAAATATTTACACATTAGTACATATTATGGGGGAATATGCTAACATATTTACTTAATTTATAGGTAATTTTATATATAATGATACACGCTATGGTGCTTATGCATGAGATATGCACACACAAGAATAGGAATTATAGGTTTACACACACATAAATTTGAGATGTATGTTATCAATTTTAACATGTAAATGAATATCATTTTATATCATTTGATATATATTCCTGGTCATGATATTAGTTAATACACATATAAACACATTCATATAAAAAAGACATGATAGTGTTTCATGCACATACATGAAAACATATGTTGTAGTTGAATGGAAAATGGTTTTCATTACAGTTCACATTTAATGAATTTATGTTCATGATGGGGGCATGGAAATTGTTCATTATCTTTTGATCATTCATTTTATTCTACATTGAGCAAACTTGAATGAACTTAAGAGAATCTATACAATCAAGCATTCATTCATGATGGGGGCATGGACATTGTTCATTCCATTTCAATCATTCATTTTGTTTACATGGATAAAAATAGATAGAAACTATATATTTGAATTTATTAACCATCAATAGTGATTTAATTATTTTTTATTTGAGTGAAAACATCATGCGGTTCCCTATTTTCTTGCATATTTATTTAGGTTATTTCATTGCATACTACTCATAACATTCATGAGGTTAGGAGATGTATTCCTAACCCAATGGCGTATACATTTAGACAAATTTGGTGGAAAATCACCCCAACTATCCATGTGATTTATCAAGGAATCACAAGTTTATCTAATGCTTCAACAATGAAGCATCATATTCAAAAAGTTTCATGGGAAAAATGGTTTTCACCAACACATGTGTACTCCTTTACTCTTAAAATTTTCAAAAATTCAATTTCAAATTAAAATTCTCAATCTATGGACATTGACTACACATGTTGGTTATAGTTTTTTATTGAATGACATGAACAATTGGAACTTATTACTAGATATGAAGTGTTTTATACACACTCAATGACATCATATCCTTTTACTATAGTAATTCCATTACTAGAATAAAATGGGAAAATTTTTAGATACTAAAATATTGTATTAAGTAATTTAAAATTACAATCTTTACACACATTTACCATGCATGACTTGAACTCACAAACAAGGTCTTAATCCCTTATTATCTCCTAGTTACATGTTATCTTATGAGTTTGACCCTTACATTATTTTGTTACTTGTATACATAAACTCCTTTGTTTCTTTTAAACCTACATAATATCCCACAAAAACATATTTATACCTTTAGTATAGTCCATTTGTGCATAGTAACATTCCATCAATTTTTGTCAGTATATTTAGTTTATACTAGCCTAATATGGTTTCAATTGACCCTCTCCCATTAACTATTACTTTTGAAAATCAATCCTTTCAATAGGGTCAACCCATTTTCATATCATGTTGGTGGTATAATAAATTACCCAATTTGACTCATATATAATCAGATTAATATCTTGCCTAATAAGGGACTTGGCACTTAAATGGTACACTTATATACACTATTGTACAATGAGAAAATATTCCTTATTCTTCATGAATTGTGAACCTATCACTAGGATAAGTCACAAGATAATTTTTAAACATACATAATCTAATTAAAATTAAAAAAAAATAAAAATTATTAAATAGTAATCATTAGTTTCATACATATAGAAAAACATCACAATTTCATAATCACATTAGTTGTGAGAACTAGGCTAGATTGATTAACCTCCTCATAGTAAAATATATGTAGGTAACACTCAATCATAAAATAGGTTTGATTTGGGTTAGCTTATCCCATCACACTTTCCCAAGTTTAGAAGGTTTTTAATCCCTAGAAGCACACCTAGGGTTTTAAGGTAAAGGAGATTGATTTATAGAGTTGTGTTCATCATCATGGTTTGGCATTGCATGTAAATAGTTTTCAATTTTTTTTGACAATATGGTCATAATACCTCATTTTTTCATAGGTCATTACCAATAATAATAGGTTATTATTGACATCCGTTACTGAACTAGATGAAATATAACTAACCCTTTGGAGATAGAAATATAATTCTTAATCTAGACAAATCAAACTCCTACTTCAACTTGATTTCCACTACCATAACAAAGTCACAGTCAAAAAATCAACCTATAAGGCTAAGTACTCATCCATTTTTTCAACTTACTATATTTAAAATTTCTGCTTGTCATATCATTATAATTAATTTAATATTTTACTTTCAGATTTATTCTTGGATGCCATATTTATCTATTTAAATCATTCTACTAGTTTTTATCTTATTAGTATTAAAAAATAAAATTATAGTAAAAAACATGGATAAATTAAATGCATAGGAGGACTTAACTTATTTTTAGTGAAAGGTGGGTTATAAAAATTGAGAGAAGGCTTAATCAAGGAAAAAAATTAATAATAGGTGATACACAATAAAATTCTACCAAGTATTTGGATACATGAGGTCTTCATGGTATGTACTGTGAAGGATCAAAGATACACACTAGACATATAAATTTGGTAAAAAAAATAGAGGCGTAGGTCATTCCTAGTAGGAATTATGCATTGATGAAGTCATCAATAATAAATTCAAATATATGGAGTAGGTAGTTATTATATAATTATGTCATCACATGTGTTGTTATGCAATTCAAAATGTTTATTGTGTTATAAATATTCTACCTAATGTATTTTTACCACTATCATTATCAAATATGTTTGAATCCCACAATGCAGAAAGAAAATAGAGTAATATGGGGTAAACAAATTCACATGGATTTTATAGAAAATAAGGAATATAAGACATGAATTCTCATCTAAAAGTAATTTCAAAGTGATTTCAACAAGAATTTGAGACAAAGGTGAAAGGAGGAGGTGGTATTAAAATAAAATAGGGTTGCAAGGAGGAAAAGGTGTCATTAACACCAGTGAAGATCAAAACTGAGTTGAGACACTTAAATTATAGTGGTAGATGTCTCAATTAACATGAGAAAATCAAGGTTTTTTATAAAATACAAAGAAAATAATGATATTTTTTCATGTTAGTTCACTATTAGCACTACATACAAGTCTTTGAAATCATTAAAAATTAATTTTGAATTTATTACCCCTCTTAAGTGGTAAGGAGTCACTTATACACCAAGAATTTCTAGAATTGATCATATATAATATCTATAATAAATAGATCACATTTCTTATAAAATAATGGAAATTACCTATGTGTTAGTTTGAGGTATCCTTTGGTTTACTATTATGACCCTATTATACAACAAGGACATCCCTTTACTAGATTCATAACTTATTGATTATATCTCAGAATTATTAATTCTTTTGTGTTAAATATATCATGGAAGGAACTAGTTTTTATGCTCCTAAAGGTTATGGTAAAATAACCCTTTAATTGAAGATTTAAGGAAAAAAATGTATGAAATGCCTAAAAAATATAAAATATGAAAAAAAATAAAAACACATAAATACAAAAAATGCCTTTTTGTATTATTATGAGTTTCAAGTTGTGACAAATACTCTCTACTTCTTGGTTGAATATTTGTCACATGAAATTTCACATTCCAAGTTGAGTCACTTAATATTTTATTTTTATATTATTTATTTATTTCTAACAATATATTTAAATTAATTGTTATTCAAATTTAATAACCACAATGCAAAAGAGGTAGATAACATAGAGAGAAGACAAAGAGACTCTTAGGTTTTCAACTTTCAACATAGATTACAACTATTTTTTTAATATTCATAATATTTTGTGGTAACTCCACATGTATTATAAGATATCAATTCATTTTTTAATATAATAGAAAAAGAGAAATAAATTTCATCTCTTCTCAAAGATAAATGGCATACCTCCCATATCGATGAAGTAAATTATTATATATATTTTTTATTTGGGTGTAATTTAATATTTTTTCATTCATGGTTAATTTTTCTATAGTTTAAAAAAATTATCAGAGGCTAAAATTTGGTTTTTTTAAGGGGTCTAAACCCTTTTACAAGATACATAGATAATAAAATAATTAAAAAATAAATAAAAAATAGAAATATTCACGACTACAAATAAAAAACCAAAGATAACAAATAACTATCAATAAATAGTAAACCTACAACCACTAAAAAGGAAAATACATCCAAGCCAGATTAGATTTCATGGTAGGATAGGTTATTTAGTGTAACTATTTCCTTCCATTTGTCTTTTATATTATAATTTTTTTTAATGAATCATAGTTCATACCTTGTGTATCCATCTACTTTGTCTTATTCTTACTTCTTTTCATTTTACTAGGACCCTCTTCAAAATGGATGTATTGTATTTTACTAAGCCCTTGTTATAGCACTTTGATCCCTTCAACACAACTATTTAGACCATGCAAAATTATTTATATCACTTTATATATGTTATGATTAATGGAAAAAAATCCTTTTCAACCCATTTTGTACTTATTTTCATGTTAGATAAATCCCTTTTTATGTGAAAAATTTATTCAACTCTATTCCAATATTTTTTTAATCAAAATTCATTTCAATTTTAAGTGAAAATATCCCTCCATTAAATTGTTTATTTATGATGACCAACTTCATCTTTAGTCTATTTTCTTGATATTGTACCATTTGAGGATACTCAAATGAAGACTCAACTCATTTTCAAGTTTGGTTGTTTTATCCTTCAATTACTCAATCAAATACCTATTATTTTTATACAAAATATCCTTATCCTCTTCATCATGTATATTAGTGTTATAAATAGAGGTGATGGTATTATATTTATGAATATGAAGTTTTTTATTTGAATTATTCTCATCCTTAAAATCATCAATGACAGCTACACAAATGTCACAATATTTCATGTCAAAATTACCTTTATTAATTTTACTCTTTTTAGCCTTCACTAACTTTTTATTAGAAACATCCTTCCCAACCTCCTTATTATTTTTATGGGCATTTATTTCATCCTCTATCTCATTTGATAAATCATGATAATCCTTCTCAATCTTTCTCTATTCATCCTTCTTATCAGTAGGAATTTTTATTGTTATGGTTATGGGACATTTTTCCTCAATGAGCCCACATTATTTACATCCCCTATATTAGGTTTTTTGTGTCCTTCACCATCAAATTATATTTATTATATTCAACCCTCATGGGAGTCACTTTGACTAGGGAGACAACTATTTGGGCATCTTGAAACAATAATAAAATTAGGACTTGGTGGATAGCGAATTTAAGTTTTTAAAATTAGACTTCCATTACAAATTTTGTAAGTGACAATAATAAGTAAAATAACATAATCACAAACTTATTATTCATAAATTGGATTCATAAGTTAAAGTGGTAAGAGAATATTATTTTTTACCTACCTTCTAGCATGAGGTATTTGATAATGAATAGAATGCACTCACTCCATATACTTGGTAATGAAGTTGAAAATGCCATATTGAAAATATTAAATTTTCTCTTTGCCTTTGATGGAAGTTTTTATATCCTCTTCCTTATTATTTATATTCTTTAATATTTTTTTCCTATAATTAATATAACCATCACTTTGGAAATTCTATCCTCTATGACTTCAAATTTTACCCCTCTGAAATTCACCACTCTAGTCCCATGCTTTGTAGAAATACATTGAAATTTGAATATTATGTCTCTTTATTATTTCAATATAGTTCACCAATACCCTTTTTTTCATAATATGTCACACTTTATATATTTTACCCTTATCAAAGGAAGTGGGTTCAATTCATACTATTCCCCCACCCGTTATTGACAAATACCATAAAAAATTGGAGAGATATTAGTGAGGAGAATGAGATGAGTGGGATTGAAAATACCCACTCATAAACACATTGATGTTTTCAATCTTCACCAAGTGACACAATAATAACTTATCATCATTAAAATTTATTGATACCTAATCAGTCTAAATGAAAATGAAATAATGATCAATGTGACCAATCATATTAACATTATGAGGACATTTTAGCCTTTTCATCTTTGTGCTTACTTTCATTAAGTATGATAAATTAAACTAAATTAGGAAGTGAGTCCAAATCGAACCATTTATTGTCCTTTTATATGACTCCTCTATTAGAAAATAAATATACAACCATGTTACCTTTTATCCTTAAGGAAAAGGAGTGTTTGAATCTACAAACAAGAACTTAAAGAAGGCAATCAAGAAGTTTATTGTAGATAAACCTAGGACTTGGCATAAGATTCTCAAGTATGCCCTATGGGTAGAAAGGATAAGGATCAAGTAAGATTAAATGCATCACCATTTATATTGGTATATTTCCAAGAGATTATATCCCCTATTAATCTAAAGCTACCCACATATAAATTTATGAAAGAATATATGGAAGAGGGCCAAGAGCTTATAAATTCAAGATTACTAGATATCATCCAAATGGAAGATTCATGGGAAGAAGCGTCTACTAACTTTAGTAGGCACCAAACCATAGTGAAGAGGTGGTTTGAAAAATGGTCAAAGGTGAAGGTGTTTAGAAAGAGAGACTTGGTCCTCCTTTAGGATAAAGCATATGAACCAAAGGGTAAGCATGGAAAATTCATACCCTTATGGATTAGCACTTATCAAATTATAGATACACTTGGAAATAATACCTTCAAGTTTAGAGACCTTCAAGAAATAAAATTTAGATTACCCACTAATGGGCAATATCTCAAGCATTAATTTTCTATTTCTCCACCAAGGGTCTTCATGGAATAAACCTATAAGATTGGTTAGAGCTAGTGTAAGTAGGCTAGTTAGTTTCCTTCTATTTTTTCCTTCCTGAACCTAGTTTGTTTACTTCCCTTTTAATTCTTAATATGTTTGATTTCTATTATTTTATTGTTTTATTGATTTATTACTTACTTCCAATAAGTCCTTTGGATAACTCTTCACTCAAAAACCATTTATTTTGCTTAAAATTCCCTAAGCTCAAAAATGTAGGTATGTACCTCATTAACATGTTGACCATGGATTTGAAATATGAGCTTGATTTTATAATTTAGAGGAACTAACATAGAATAATAAATAGGTTAACTATTTTCTGAGAACTAGAGAATTTTTCTAATCTAAACTTGGTCTTAAGAGGAGTTACACATGTAGAATGAAAGCTTGAGCTATTAGGGCACATTCATGCTTCCACTTAATATACATCCTTTCTTGGGAAAAAGGTCATCACCATAGGTGATTAGCTAAAGATCAAACACTTGACCAAATCTTTCAACCTGTCTACCTTAGTTCCCAACCTTGTTGAAAGTATAAAAGATCTAAAAAATACAAAAATAAGAATTTAATGCAAAATCAAAATCTTTTCAAGCATAGGTGATTATAGTAATCTACATCAGGGATATGGATGCCTAGAGGGCAATGGAGCAAGGCCATGAGTAGAACCAAAGACATCTATATCAAGGACATAGATGTCTACTAGAAGTAGACCAACGCCCAAGCCTTCCCTGAACTAGAAGCATAGTCCTTAATAGATATCCAAATATGCTCTAAGTCAATGTTAATGATTAAAGGCATAGACATTAGAATTTTTCCCCTAAATTACATGAAAAATATTAAGTCAAATTAAATCACACACAACATGGCTATGTCTTAATGTTTGACCCTAATTTTTCATTTGCAAATCTTGTTTCAACCATGAACTATTCTTGGTGATGACAAAGATCAAGTAAACTAGGTAACTTAGTCACTTATCCAAACTAGAGCCTTTGAGTTCTAATGTAATGCTATGTTTACCCTATAATTCACCATTTGTTGAGGTCAAAATACCCCATTTTTTGAAAATTAGGACCCTTGAGATATTTTTAACTTTAGTACTAAGATCTTTATGTTTTACTCTTTATAATGGTTTGAAGATCATCCATGCCTGATGAAATTGGTCCATTCATTTATGGTATTTATTTAAGGATACTCAATATTTCTAAAATTTTATCTTCATGTTATAAGTTATAGGTTTTATGTAGCCCTTATGAATATATCATGCTTGGATATTCATAATTTATCTTCATTAAAACTTTTACTTACCTTGGGTCTATGAAAATTTGGTCTAGGATTCATGTTCTAAAGACTCGCTTTCAAAAAAACCTATCTTAAGTCCTTAATTCAAATATTTTTAAGAATGATTTTGGTAGGAATATTTTAAATTTCATTTTGAATTAAGCCTAATTTTATGTTAAGACTTATTCATGTTTCATAACATGACCAAACCCTAGCCTAAAATCATGCTTGGTTCCCTTTCATTCTTTTCCCTTTTTTGTTTCCTTTATTTATAACCAAATTTAACTTTCATATTTGTAGGGTCATTTTAATTTTTATATCATGGTCCCCTTTGTTACCTATTTATCCTAAATTCTCAATTCGAAGTCCCCATTCATGTTCATCAACATGAATGAGACCTTAACCTTAATGATTTAGCCTAAGTTTCTATCTATCGAAGTCCTAACATAAATACCTTACTTCTTTTTAGATCTAATGGCCTACACTTCATCATGAGGGATAATCTAATTAAGGAAACCCTAATGAACTTGAATATTTAGTCCTTTAAAAAAATCATGTGTGAGCATCTAGATCATGATTGATGGCTCCCACCTCATCAAGATAAAAGATCCAATAGAGTGAATGTAATGAAAAAAAGTCAAAATCCCTATGAAACACCATGGATCTTCTAAATAAGACTTATACATAAAATATTAATGTTAATATAACCCCAAAAAATTGCATGAAACTACTCATATCATGATCAATGGTGTGTGCCTCATCATAGAGACCTTGAATGGATGGAGCAAATTAAATCCAAGATCTATGGAATACAAAAACTTCATGATCTTAAATTTGTTGTTCTCATGAATGTCATTTGACGTATACAAGGCTATCATTAACATCCATGAGATGGTCAAATTCAAGAACATCTAAAATTTTGTCTAGGTGAATAGATGTGTTTATATCATTTGAAGGGGCCACTTTGATACCATGTTTTAAAACTTAGCATATAATACTTTAACCTAAGTCTAATACATTTTTAATTAAAATGAAATAAACTTATCTTAACAAAATTTATCCTAAGTTCCTTTCTATGACCGTGAACTAATTAAAGTTCATGCATCTTGTAGGATCAACAAATCACACTTTGTCGAGCCTGAATGATCTAATGACATAAAATCACCTATGACTATTCAATAGAGCTCTAAGAACATGTAAGATAGACACATGATAGACTCACATTAAATACATGATTGACGTAAAGTATAGAGATTAGAAAGCTCATCAAGGTTTCAAGTGGCACAACCATGGGGCATGATACAAATATGAACATTAATAGGTGAGGCTCTAGATCATAATCAATGACCCACATTGATCCATGGGTAATGATCTAATGAAGAAAAATAAAAGGACAAATTTTAAATAACAATGGCTAGTGATTTAAAGGCATTCATGAAAAATGCCACAAAAGTGCTAAATAGACACCAAATAACCACCATGCAAGCACAAAGTGACAAAAATGAAGATCTTGTGTGATCAAAAATTCAAATGTATAATTTCAAAGGTCAAAATCAAATTTGAGTCATGAATGAGCCTAAGTATGAATAAACTATCACTAGTAAAGCTCTAAAATCCCTAAAATTTGCATAAAAGGACCTAATTCAAGCTTGAATCAATCATAGTTAAGATAAAAGGAGTTTAATTATGATTTGAACAAGAATAATTGACCCAGAGACCATTTAAAATTCAATCATGAGTAATTCTTAAGTTTGGTAATACTGGTAACTTGGAGGCAATAACTAAGGGATGGGACAAAATTGTATCTATCCACAGACAATGAGGGAAGGGTTTTTAAAGACATATACCTAGACACTATGGCATTAAACATGGGTAATAATAACTAGTCTGAAACATTTTGGACTGCTGAATAAATGTATCCCATCACAAAGAAGGAATAAAATATATAAACTATGAACAAAAGATACTACAACTTGGTTACAATCCAAATGGCTAGTCACCATCATGCTACCACTCAACCTAAGGTACTCCATTATATTGACATCTTTTCTTCTATTTTTAAATATTATATAATTGAACATAACTATATAATTCATGAAGGGAGATCTAAGAGAATTGCATACATTCCCCCATTAGTTTTTGAAATATACTACATACTAGGATAACCCCATTTGGATTTACTAACCATCAAGGAATAGAATGATAATAATGACTTAGATACCATCATTAGGCCCTAGTTACTCCAAGGGAGCCATGTGGTCTAAGACCCTGTAAGAAACATACCAACTACCCAATTTTGAGAAGGGATTAGGGTAATTATGACTTTGTTGAATAGAATCTACAGATCTCCTTAAACCATTTATGTCAATAGGAGTTGGGTATCTTATGTATACTTTAAGGTAGAACATGATCTCACTCCCCCAATTAGAGAGATGATCAACATCTATCTAGGACATCAATTAAGAAGAAGACAAATACACAATTCTTCATGATGTCATATCCATTTAATGCCTTGCTAGCCTTCATTAGGATCCCTCATATTAAAAATTGATCACCTTAGGGTAGATTTATAGTCTCCTACCATTATTCAAAAGTACACATTTTAAAATATAGACACCACCTGTAATTCATTTTTGATTGCTTTTATGTTTCTTTAATAGAAGCTATAACAGGGTCCCCCATGCCCCAGATTAGCCCTCTAATCAAGAAATATTTAGAGCTAATGGGAGACATCTGGTTTTACCTAGATTGTATTATGATCAGAATTGAAGGGATTTTAATTCAACCTTACAAGTTGCCTATCTATGTTCCCACCAAACTAGTAGAGAAAGAGATTGTAGGTCAACTTCTTCATGGTGTTGATGGAGTGTGCAAGGTGAAAAGGAAATTCTTACTCCATCCCTTTCCTTTGATAATTGGTAGAACTATTTTACAAAATTAGAAACATGTAGACACTATTTCCAAACATAGGGTTATTTTGGATTTCAGCTAGATTACCTAAGGTAGTGGGATCCTAATAATAAGGTCACCAAGAATTTTAAAAGCAAACAGCTAGCTAAACTAGTTTATGAACATCAACTTGGACCCTATCACACTCTACACATCAAGGCTAATAGTTTTGAGGAGGTATTGGCTAGGTTCAATAGACACAATGTCAAACTTGAACATAAATTGACTAGTAATGAGAAGCCACCAAGTGACATATGGTAGATGGGACCTTTGTAGTACCATTTCTTGCCTAGACCTTCTAGATCCACTCAAGAGAAAATAGAGACGTAAGTGTTTCATCCCCATACATAGATTTCATAAGGTCATGGGAAGGAAAATATAGAAGAAAGGCCTGGTGAGGGACCCTCACCCTCAACCCTAGCTCAAATACCAACATCTCCCACTAAGTACTTAGACAAGATTGCCCTAGAGCCTAATGAGACATTAGAGGATGCCCTTAAGGTCCTTGCTGAAGCTTATGGCTCTGATGAAGAGGAAGAGAAAGTTGAAGAATCCTAAGCCCAAATAAAGGAGGCTAAGAGATAAAAAGGGAAAGAAGTTGCCCTAGACCTAGTCCCATTATCACCATTGAAGAAAAGAAATGTAGAATTGGTAATAGTCCCAGTTGAACTAAAGAATCGAAAGGTGAATTTCACTCACCCCATGAGTGAATTTATCCTATTTAGTGAGGAATACCCCATATATGGACCAATCATCCCTAATTGATTAATCTATGGGAAAATTTATAGGATCCCCTCCTTATCTCACTCATGGGCCTTGACCCAAATATCAATATTGATGTGCATGATGACATCAAGCCATAGATAAAGGATCTAATGAAGGAAGTGTAAGAAATAAGAATAGTGGCCATTATAGGGTTAGCTACCAGGCAAATGGATGCTCTAAGAGCATCAAGAAACACAAAGATAGAGGTCATAAAACCTCTTAAGTACACAAAACTAACTACTAAGGTCCAATTCAATCTTGAGTAGTAGGGTTAGAAAGAGTGACAACTAAAAAGGCCATGGTGGGGACTAAATAATTTACCTTTCAAAAGGTTGAACCATTTGTAAGCTTAACTCTAGTTGGAGGTTAGATACTTGGTGAGCATCGTATCCATGTAGAGGAAATTTAATAGCTAACTAAGGCTCACTCATCTCAAGTTATGACATGCATTAGGGGCATGAAACAAATAATAAATAACCAAGAGAAGGAAAAGGAGAATTTTTAAACACAATCTATCTTTTTAATGTTTGAGGCAATGATTAAAATGTTTGATGAATCTTTCTTTGACATGTTTGATTCATTAAAAATAATGAATCTAAGGTAGAGTGCATTGGTGCAGTAAAACAAAATGGTTAAGGGTCTAATAGCCTGATGGTATGCTTTAGAGGACAAAATAATAGGGTTAATAAACATTTAGATTGAAAGGAAAACTTCTAAGCTCAAAACAATTAGTTTAGGACATCTGAATTCAATCCTTCAAATAGTTTTTGAAAATATCTAGAGTTTAAGTGCTTGGTCATAGGAATTAGAGATAATCTTGAAAGATGACGGGGAGATAATTGAAATAATTAAATAGCTACTCAATAGCATGATCACCAAACCCATAAAAATAAGTGCCCTTGGCATCATGGTAGATGATGAATTCAAACATAGGGATATTTTGGTGACTAAAAAAATAAGCAAGAGTCAAGGCTAGTTTAGGGAAAATAATAGTATGATCCTAAAAATGATCCTCAATGTAGGAGAAAGGATAATTGAGGCTAAGAGAATTATAGAAGCTATGGCTAAGAATGATAAGGAGTTGAATGATCTAGCTAACAAGGAAGAAGAGTGGCTATGGTCAATAGAGGCTATGGTGATGGAAATGAAAACTTTAATTAAAAAGTTTGAGAAAATCACTATCACCCATACTTACCGTAAAGCAAATGGAGTGGCTAATTGGATAGAAAATTATGCAGTTTGAGTTGGACACAAGGCGAGCTGGCAGGAGACATTAAACAAGAACGTGGATCTAAGAGCGCTCATTCATCATGATGCAATTCATGCTAAGGAGGGAGAGATCAGAATGAAATAAAAAACTAGTGATTTGGGGGAGTGGATCCACGGAGGAAGATATACACTCATTAAATAGAAATGTTCTAGAGTACATAAGGAGGACTCAAAATGTGCCAAAATATAGGCGAGTTCTGTTCCAAATTGGTAATAGTCAGGTTCATTATTTAGCTGACAGGGGATGGGCATTAAAGGAGATTCGTATGGCTCACAATAGGAAAGGAGAACCAAGGAAGCAGGAACCCAAATATTGTGAAGAGTGGAGAGCAAAAGAAGATGTCTGGAAGATACTATAGAGAGGAAAGGTTGTGAGTTACATGGAATGGCTTCATGGCTCAAAACCTCATATCACAATGGCTTTTTTCAAAAACTAGATTGATGATAGGGTTACCTTGCATGGCATTACGGTGAATCTCATAGAGGAACTCATAGTGGAGGTGACAGGGCTTCCTATGGAGGGAATAAAATTATCAAAGCAGACAAGCATTTCTAATGAGGCTTTTTACAAATTCCCTAAAATGGATGATGAGGAGTAGCAGCTATAAAAAAGCAGAGATTTTTTTGAATTGGAGTAGATTAAGGGCATCTGGAGGGACAATTTATGTTATATTAACGAGTACTTCATACTTGATGGAAGAAGCAAAAGAGTCCACAAATTTCACTTTGTATTTCTCAATCACTTCAGACACAAAGTAAGAATCTCCTTTCCTTTTTATCTGCATTTTTCCTTGCTCCAAAGTCTGTTTGCACATAAGAAAAAGGAATCTCATCCCATCCTGCATGAGGAGTTAATTCTTCTAATTGAAGGGCATTGTAAGAATAATGCCATTGAAAAGAATCCTTATCTGGGAAAATATAAGGATTTACGAAGTAATAAGAAAGAAATAGTAAAAGGGAATGAAAAAGCTAAATTCAAACTCTCAAGCTTCAATAACCAGACTGCTGATGAGGAAACAGAGTGGGAAAGCTCTGAAAACACTGGGGAGGAGAGTCTGGAGGAGGAAGGAGGAACAGAAAGTGGGAATTCAAATTCTAGTGAGGAAGAAGAACCGCAAGATAAGAATGAGAAAGAAGGAGTTACTATAGAGGAAAAGTCTAAAAATAGCAACCATGAGTGTGAGGAAAACCAGCAAGTGTTTGAGGAAATTCAAAAAGATCTAGATGATCCTGCTGAGGACCCTGATCCGATTAATGAAAAGGAAAATCTTGTTTAGGTTGCTAACCAAATATTGGAAATGGGAGCTCAAGTAAAGGAAGTAAGTAACAAAGAAGAAAATCCTGCTGAAACAAAAGAACAAAAAAGAATGGAAATGGAAGACTATATTGAAAAAGTTGGAAGCTATCCCAATAAGAACATAGAAGGTAGGAGTGACAAAAGGCAGAATAACGAACCTACTAGAGTGGCCAATTGCAAAGCTAATGATACTCTACAATTCAATTTATGGACATATAAGGAGATAATGGAAATCAATAAGAAAATGGAAACAATGGAGGGTAAACAGGAGGCAGTTTGGAACAAAATCAATAATATGGAAAAGCAGTTGAGGGATATTCCTATAAAACTCAAAGATTATGAGAACAACCTAAGGGAACTCATAAAGGAAAGCAGATTAAAGATGGAGGAGGTAACCTCTAGCATTTGTGCTCCTGCTGTCAACATTGGGAAAAGAGAAAATGAGGAAATCAAAACTTTGGAGGGGCCTATCAAGAGAACTAGACAAAGCTCAAGAAAGAAAGCAATGCAAGAGGGATCTAATCAGGAAACTGATGCCATCTAGGATACTATTGTGAAAGGTAAGGAAGTAGTGAAGATGATAATGGAACTAGAAGAATAGTTTCTGGCTCTTTTTGTTGGTTCTACTAGTTGGTTGTGTTTTCTGGTCTTGGAACCTGGTTTTTTGAACTTTTACTATGGAGTTTCCAGGTCTCTATAAAACCTAGGGTCTATCTTTGGTTGTTCGTTTGTTAGCTTCAGGGCTTTTTTTCTTGGTTTTGTTACTTCGTTGAAGTAAGCTTAAGGCTTGCCTATGGACGATAATGTTTTATCTTTCTCCTTTTGTTTAGGGTTTTGGGGTCCCTTCAAAACCTATTTTTACCTTAATCTAAAACAAGGAAGAAGAGTGCCTCTTAAGGCTAGCTGTAGATTTGGGACTTATTAATGAGGAACATCAAAATGCTATGAATATACTTTAACAACAACAAGCAAGTTCTTAGGCATATGTCCCACTAACTAGTTAGCTAATATTCCACTTTTGTAGAGCAATGTAACATTTTGAAAATGGAATATTATTTTTTAAAGGCATATGTTATTTTGTTAGCATATTTACCTCTAGGTCAATCTATTTTAGAAAAGAAAGTGTATTCTATAACTTTGTAGAAAAAAGATAGCTATCTTTACTTCTTTTACATTTGTATCTTGCAACTAACTGGTATATTTCCTTGTCCTTATAGAAAAGATAGTACTATGATTTCTTAAAGGATGGAATTTTGAGTAAAATTTGTAAACTTTGAGTAGTTAATACAATCAAGGAAATATAAAAATATTATCCATGTATTTTTTGTGTTAATTATTATATGGCATTTTCTCTCAATTTCTAATTTGAAGTCTTAAATTTGAATGGTTTCTATGAATTATGAGTTACATATTTGATTACAGGGTTTCTAATTTGTGCGTACACTAGATTAGTTGAATGATCTTGGATTTTATGCATTTTATTTACTCCATATTAGGATGTGCACATGCTATTTTAAGTGTGGTAGTAAATATTTAAAGTAAATTTAGTTCTTACGTATAGTTGTTTATATCATCCTTAGAGGTGTGCCTAGTGTGTAGTGAGATTTGAGCTTATGCTATTTTTCACTATATACTAGTTTAATTCATACTCAATTGTAATTAAAACTTTGTCATAATGTTTGAGGATAAGATTAACAATCACTTATTCTCTTTCAACCCTACCCTTCTCTTTTGCTTCTTTTTTAACCAAGTCACTTTAGTTTAGATTTCATTGTAAATGCCCATTTATAATTAGTCTATAGTCTAAAGTTTGATCATAATTCACTATTATTAACATAAATACTTACACTTCATAAATATTAATACCATGATGGCTCCCAATGATAAATTTAATATAAATTTTGTGAAATAGTTAAACATTGCTCTTCTGCTATTTCACCATAGGTAACATAAGTTGCCAAAACCTGATACTCATACTCTGAATTCCCAAAATTATAAAATGAAAAGTGTTCTTTGAACACTAGGGGCACCTGTGATACATTTAGAGCCATCAACACCTCTACAATTTTTTCAGCCATTTTATACATTTATCTGAATTAGGAAGGATTCAATGACTACATGAATACCATTGAATGTACCCTATGTGGAACTGACAAGCCAACTAATATGTCCCCTATGTTTTTATTGGTCATTTTACTTTTCCTTATTTCACACACATTTTATTTTATATATCGCTACTTTCAATGGTTATCCATTTCATGTGGCATGTCATATATATCCTTATATATAAATCATTCCTAGTCATTCACCAAGTAAGAATCATAAAAAAAGCCTTACATAAGTTATATAATTAAATTGATCAAAATACATTACCACAATTGGTTTTTCAGTTACATTAAAATTAGTGTTTTAGATAATGTTCATGTAGTTACATGTTTTAATTATTTACAACATAGTAGATGTATATCTGTTAAAGGGATGAGTATATAAATAAATATAGGAAATAGTTGATCTAACAAGTTCTTCCAAAAATAGTAAAGACGTAAATAAAGTATACTTATCTAGAGACAAATAGGTGTTTTTATGACTCAAGTGTATGGAATATACTTGGAGATCATCCAGGTATCTCTCATTCTATGATTGTAGTTGAAAATATACTTTATACAATAACATCCTTATAAGGATAGTAACACCATGTGACATTAGTGTCCAATTATTTCACTAATGTATTTATTATAATATCTATCTAATAATTTCAAAAATGTTATGGGTGAGTTAAAGGGACATATAGGTGATTCTATGACTTTTATAAGATTGTATGTGTCACTATTTTGCATAAATTTATTTTAAAACCCTAATAAACACCTACACACATGAAACACCAATTAGATCAGATGCAAAATAAATGTAAAAATTGGGTTGTGGGATATTAAAATCACATGATACAAAATCCCTATTTTCCTATCCACTACCTACACAACCCCAATTTTAAGGGTCTCAGATTCTATGTAGTTCTCCCTTACAGAATGTGCATAATCAATGCACATAGTATGCTAGAATGACTTTTGCTTATACCCGTAGATGTGATAAATAACTAATAAAAAATATGTTGAGCTATACTATTGACTAATTTTATGTAAATATGTGATAATATAGTAAGTGCTAGATGTAAAATTAATTGTGTGGCTCTTTATATAGAGGGAACATTGAGTTGAATGTAATATCTTATTTGAAGGATGACAAGATGCAAATGAGGGATAAAAAGATAACAGAATGATCAAGGGAGGGTTAGTACCCAAAACGCATAATAAAAAGACCTTTAGAAATTAACACAAAAATGTGGACACTAGTGCCACATGATGATACTATACAGATACGGGCACTAGTGTCATGATGTCCTAAAATAGAGTTAGGACCAATTAAAACAAGCTAAGGGACCCTGTGATTGGGAAGGGTAACTCAAGAACACTAGGGGTGTGACAAATATGGAAAAAAAGACACAAGAAATACCAAAAGACCCAAAATGACCATGTGAACAAGGGTTATATTCATCACTAAGACCTTCTAATGAAAGAGAGACAAAAGACATAATATTTATGATTGATTGATGAAATTAGGGTGTATAAATTTACCCTCCTTTTATTCCAATAGTGCAATTGAATGAAATTAATAGAGTGAAATAAAAATAAGAATGCCTACCTATACTTACCTATGTGGATGTGTTATGGACCTAACCCACTTCTTGGCCAAAGAAGTGTATAGGAGATGGAATGAAGTATGTGAAGAGGAAACCCATAATATGGGTCCCCCTATACTAAATCTAAATAATGAACTAAATTATGAGAAAAAAAACCTTGTTTTACCCCTACCCTGATATCAATAATGAATCTAAGTATATAAACTAAAACTATGTATAAATAAGGCCTATTTTCCCCTACTTTAATATCTAGACTAAATCTATGCATGTAAGATAAAAATGTGGATAAATAAGGCATGTTTTCCCCCACTATGATATATGGACTAAATCTAAGTATGTAAATTAAAGCTAGAGCTTAAAAATATCACTTTGCCTATACAATATGGTTTTATTTGAAGGCTATGGATCAACCACTATATATGGTCATGTAATCCAAAATAGGGAAATCTTGGTGACATCCTTGTAATTATTTGAGTGTAACATGATAATCTAAACATAAAGAATGATATAACTTGCCATTCCATCTGCATGATCTAGTGAATCCCTATGGGATCAAGGATGTGTTTCCTACATCATGCCCCCAAACTTGATATCTGAATAATGTAACTATGTATGTATGTGTACATACATACATACATACATACATACATACATATACATATACATGTGTGTGTGTGTGTGTGTGTGTTTATGTGCGCATGCACACACACACACACACACACACACACACACACACACACACACACACACACACACACACACACACACACACACACACACACACACACACACGTGTGTGTGTGTGTGTGTGTGTGTGTAAACTTATGTGATAAATATGTATAACTGAGTAAACTTGTGTCTCTGAATATCTATATATTTAAGTCAAATTATATATTTAAGTAAACTTGTGTGTCTGAATATGTATATCTGAGTAACCCTATGTGTCTAAACTATATATATACGTAAACCTATGTGTTTGAGTATCTATATATATAATTCAAACTATATGTTTAAGTAAACCTATCTATCTAAATATTTGTATATCATAGTCAAATAGTATATTTGAGTAAACTTGTGTGTCTAAATATCTGAGTCAAACTATATATCTAAGTAAACCTATGCATCTAAATATGTATATCTAAGTAAATAATTTATATATCCCCCTTTCTTAATATAGTTTAAACTATGGTAAGCATGTCTAACCAAAATAGATAATAACCAATATGGTGGTGATAGTTAGTTGGGGTGATAATGTTATTTTTAGGTTTGAATATTTTATCGATTGTAACGAGTTGTTTTTTAACCACACACACACACACACACACATACACACACACGATTAAACATGTGTGTATAAATATGTATATCTGAGTAAACCTGTGTGTCTAAATATCTATATATTTAAGTCAAATTGTATATTTAAGTAAACTTGTGTCTAAATATGTATATCTGAGTAAACCTATGTGTCTAAATTATATATATATATATATATAAAAATAAATCTATGTGTTTGAGTATCTACATATCTAACTAAAAATATATATTTAAGTAAACCTATCTATCTAAATATTTGTATATCAGAGTCAAATAGTATATTTGAGTAAACTTGTGTGTCTAAATATCTGTGTCAAACTATATATCTAAGTAAACCTATGAATCTAAATATGTATATCTAAGTAAATAATGCATATAATCCCCTTTGGTAATATATTTGAAACTATGGTAATCATGTATAACCAAAATAGATACTAACTAATATGGTGGTGATAGTTAATTGGGGTGATAATGTTGTTCTTAGGTTTTAATATTCTATCAATTGTAACAAGTTTTTTTTTTAAAAATTTATAGTGGGATAGGCATTTGTTTTATATTGAGTTTCTTAAGATAATATAGGTTTTTTAATTTTTAGAGTTAATTTGATTAGGATATTAGTGTAATTAATGTAGGGAAGGTTAAATCGGTATCAAGTCCCACACATAAGAAATGGATCAAAAATCAAAGTTAAAGTTTTATATATATTGAATTTATAAGAAGTTGGTATTAGTTAGTGAAATTGGTGCACAAATTCAACCTTAGTAAAGTGTAATTTTTAAAATTTGGCTTGAATATGTTTTTTGGTTTTTTTGACAACTCATTAAACCATTTAACTTTATAGTGGTTGTTTATTCTGAGCTAGAGAATATGTCAAGGAGATGAGGAGTGAGTGTGACCTAGTATGAGGAGGTAAAGTCACTTATCTAGGAAAAGGAGGAGGTTACCCTAGTAATTATTTTATCCTTTTTCCCTTTATCCTAGTTGTTTCACTTTGCTACATCTCTAAAATTAATTTGGGGTAAATGTAATCATATAAAATTTCACTTAAGTTGAAAAACTGTCACTAAAGTCTACTATATCCCTAGCTTAGCCCCCAACATATATAAAAGCCTATTTTGATCATTATATATATTTCATGTAGGTCTAACCCATATCCATATGTACTAATATTAATCTTAGACCATCGCTTAGGCATTCAAGCCCCTTTAGTACACTAGATTTTACCATTTGGACACTAACATGACCCTTTGGACACTAATACATTGAACTAGTGACCAAGGGATTATGTTATTATACCTTATCTATATTATCCTCAAAAAAAATATTTAAACTTATAGAAAAAATTAGGGTCATCCTAGACCTATTCCATTTCTCAACAAGCAATATATTAGTATGTATACACTACGTTTATCCCTTTACCCACTAAATGAAAATTAGATGCAGATACATGCAAATAAACTTATAAATAGTTATGAAAATAAAGGTCATTAATCCCTATTCTATCTACTTATACATAAAGCCATCTACAACATTATTAAGGTCATATTTCTCATATTTTTAGTCTCAAACACACTCAAAATACTCAATCCAACACTCATACTAGCATTCACATTCACTTTCACCAAACACTTAGGTGGGAGAACTACATTGGGATAGATCCCCTCTCAAGTTATTAGAATGTATGAAACTTTAAAAATAGTATGGTGTTGAGGTCACATCTATCCTATCTAGACAACATTAAAAAATTTCTACTTATGCTCTTCAAATACCCTAACAACATGGATATCTAGGGTTTTAGTTCCAAATCAGTTAAAAACACATCATGAGTAGTGAATCAAGGTTCATCCTCACATTCATAGGTGTCTTATAATTAAGTGAAAACATATCTAGAAGATCATATTTCATTCTTACAAGGGGCACTATCATACCCCTAAGGATACTATCATAGTGTGTTACTATCTAGAGGACTGTGCTACTATCTAGGAGTTATGACTTTAGATTCTAGTTTGTGACACTTTGATCAAGATCTATAATATTTTATAGCCTCCCATTCATTCATCTTAGTCAGCTTCCATCTAAGTATGTACTTATGTGACTAATTACTATATTATAATAATTAAATTAGGTTAAATATTGTCCAAATTAGTTGTTGTATTTATTGCATATTTATTCCCTAATTTAATGTTTTATCCCTTTAACAACCTAGTGTTTACATTCCATAAATCCCTTATAAGTTTTTCCAAATCCCAATTTCTTTCTCACAATCATATAAATTTTCATATATATGTCTCAATATATCTAATATGAATCAAATAACCTAGAAAAAAATTAATTATCTAACTTTAAGCTCAGATCTATAAGAAAATCTCATTATTTACCCCTGTATGAGGTAAGGGTTAAATCTTGTGACTCACTTATCTCAATAGAAAGCGTTATGGGCATCATGTATTATGTATAAATATGTAATCATGTAAAGTTTGTATAAGTATTTTATCAATCAAGATCATATGAACATGTAATTTAAGATAATTAGCATACAATTATCATGCCTATTAGATATAAAAATTAGGAATGCAATAATAAGCAATGTAGTAGATGCATGATATACATCATGGCATCACATATAATGGAAACATACATGGTATAAATCATGTAATAAATATAAAAAATAATCATATATGTAATCACATACACACATAAGCAGACATTATCATAATCATGAACCACATAATCACTTAAGACATGAATCATATATGACTTGACACAAACATGATATGGGCATCACATGGATTAGAGTATCCTTTGATAAAAATGATGCATGATGTGAAAAAAAAATGAATGCACTCATATAAAAACATAATATGACACACATCAACTATCACACATGTAATAATAAATAGCATCAAATAATCATAGAACAAGTAATGTTAATCTACATAATCCATCAATGTCATCATATTGTATAATAATACACAATATCCATAGGTAATAACACCCTAAAAATTATACTCAAGATTAATTCATCTATAAAAAATATTAGTATATCAATGAAATCAATGGAATGATATTAAAAAATAAAACCATGTAAGTGTACCAAGATTACCAAAGTGTAGGCATGCCCTCAATGTATAAAGGTATTCCATGTGTGTAAATAATATCATGCATTTGTATATCCATGTATCATATGTAACATGTATGTTCTACATTCCACTCATTTATACCATTAAAAACATGTGCATATAAAATTGATATGTAATTCACCATGCATATGATAAATAACATTAATCAATCATGTGTACTAGAAAATCATGTCATGAATAAGTTCTTGTTTTGAATTTTTTCGCCTATGTGAATTTTTGTGTACATTAAATTTTATAATTATTTTTTATTTTTTGATTTTGAATTTAATCAAACATATATATAATAAATTAATGTTGATATTAAACTAAAGTATTCAAAATTTTAATAATAAAATGGATCCAAAGAATACATAACATATGTCAACATATAATGTGCACCAAGTGTAATATCAAATAAATCTTGAATTGAAGGCAATTAAAATGCCCCAAATATGTATTTGAATTATAAAATCATGTGGAAATAGGAATAAATACACTTGAAATAAAAAATAATTAATGTATACACATATTTTATAATATGTAGGCATGAAATATGTATGGTCATGGAAGCTCAATGTTTCCATGACAAATCAAACATATAAAGTCCATATGTAGTATGTCACAAGGAATATGCAATAGGATAAAAATATTTTAAAGGATATTTTATTGTATATTATTTATCATTAATGTTATAATGATGATAAAATACCAAAATTCAAGTGCTAGTGAAAATTTCATTACCAAAACAATTCCAGAGTCTAGAAGAGTGGTTATACAAAAGCATATTTACACATGTATGTCAATATAAAAAAATAAATAAAATAATCAATAAATTTTAGAGAATGTGATAAATCAATAAAATAATCAAGAATATTTTTACAATAGATTATTATGAAATGACCAATTATCCCATCACTGGGATATTCATATGCATGTCTTGTATCATTTGACCAACCATGCATATAAAATATGTCACCTTCACTTTATACTTTATGTTGAGTTAATATCTATAGCTCCTAATTAAATTAATTATATGGATATCCATTTATAACTATAATCATATAAACAATTTTGACTATATTTAAATTAGATAGTTATGGTAATTATGTTTAACTCAATGTGTGTAGTAATATCTGGCTCATGTTAATAGTTAGATATTTTTATTTGTATATGTCATAATCATCACCATAAATTAATTTAGATGTGTCAGTCCTATCATATTCTATATTTTTATTAGGATATGTATAACCAACCACATCGTATTGTGGAATTGGTTTATTGTAATTGTATTTATTATTCAATTTATTCCTCATCATCAGTATCATGTTCATGATCAAATAGTTACAAAGATTAAATTGTATCCTCTATGGGATGACATTTTCCATTATATTATATGAATGAAGTGTAATTTATGGTTTATTCCTTGAAATCCATATTTACAACATTAGTATTCTGAGGTACATATTACGTTTGGACTTCCTCCTTAGGCATTTCTTTCTTAGGTAAATTTTATTTAGGTAACTTTTGTTTTAGTAATTTGACCTTGGGAGATGAAAACATGATTTTAGTTGGTTGCATAATATTGGAAGGTACACTTGATTCTATTATCATTTTAATTTTTATATTTAATTTAAGCTCACTAATATAAATAAGATTTTTATTATGTTTGTTTCAAATCCTAACACTCATCCTTGGGATGTCCATTAACTCCATGATAAACCCAATAGTATTTAGATATTTCAATATGATATCTAGGGGGTAGTATGATAAAAAAAATTCAATTCATGTTCCTAAGATTTTCACTAGGAGAATTATTAATCTTATGCCAACTTCATGATTCATTTGTCATATACTCTTTCTATTTCTTAATCCATGTTGAAGATGAAATATGAAAATATATAAGAGTACACACCCTAAAATTTAATTTTTTGATAGCATGGATATTCATATATAATATAGGCCTTGATGAAAAAATAGGGAATGGATCATAATTATCACTATATTAATGTTTAGGAGGGGGGAGAAAAAAATGAGTCATACATGCCATTTTCCTTTGAGTAGTAACCATAAATATTTTTAATTCAATATTTATATAATGTCTTATAAAGGAGAGATAATAATTTATAATTATCAATATCATCCTTAGTTTTCTTTTCAATAAATTTAACCAAGTGCATTTCATGAATTGGAAACATATTATATATTTTATAAAATAAACATGTAATCATCAAAATCATTGATTGAATCACAACATATAAACTATCAACATCCATTATAGTTATGTTAGGGTTTTACTTATGTAAATAAAGGAAAATAAAAGATGAGATATGA